>SSNP01000073.1:0-338844 GCA_006937955.1 Pachypanchax playfairii
ATCCTCCTTCCAGCAGCAAGGGCATTGAAAATGAGACGGGGCTGGGTCTTTCAGCATGACAATGATCCCAAACACACCGCCCGGGCAACGAAGGAGTGGCTTCGTAAGAAGCATTTCAAGGTCCTGGAGTGGCCTAGCCAGTCTCCAGATCTCAACCCCATAGAAAATCTCTGGAGGGAGTTGAAAGTCCGTGTTGCCCAGCGTCAGCCCCAAAACATCACTGCTCTAGAGGAGATCTGCATGGAGGAATGGGCCAAAATACCAGCAACAGTGTGTGAAAACCTTGTGAAGACTTACAGAAAACGTTTGACCTCTGTCATTGCCAACAAAGGCTATATAACAAAGTATTGAGATTAACTTTTGTTATTGACCAAATACTTATTTTCCACCATAATTTGCAAATAAATTCTTTAAAAATCAGACAATGTGATTTTCTGGATTTTTTTTTCCTCATTTTGTCTCTCATAGTTGAGGTATACCTATGATGAAAATTACAGGCCTCTCTGATCTTTTTAAGTGGGAGAACTTACACAATTGGTGGCTGACTAAATACTTTTTTGCCCCACTGTATACTGTAGTTAGCTTCCACTATGTAGAGGTCTAAACATCCTTCACTGCACTGGACTGAATATACCACATGACCCAGGTAGTGTTTGGGTGTTTTATCTTTCAGGTGCATCCGTTTCTGTCTGAAGGTGCTGTTTGGTTTGAAGTGTGCAGGGATGTTGTGTTTAGAGAAAATTCCTCTGAGTTTCTCATTTACTCCAGCAACACATGTATGAAAACATTTTGCGGTCCATTTTCTCTTTCTTCTCTGTTACCTGTGGAGAGTTTTCCAGATTTCCTGGCTGACCTGATGAAAGTCCAGTTAGGGTGTCCACATGTTTGAAGAGCTGTTTGATGTTTTTTCCTTCTCCTCTGCCCTAGAAAGGGTGCATTCAGCCTAATGTTGCAACAAAAACTGTTCCCTCCTGCTGAGATCCCTCCTGCACACAGCTATAACCACACATAATGACTGTTAAAAAAAGGGTTACTACAAAATCTAACCCAGGAAAGGCGGCTTGTTGTCCTTGGCATTCTCTCTTGTGAACTTGATGTTGTTGTCAACTGAGTTAATGTGCCTCATAAAAGCGTTTGAAGTTTGACTCAGGTATCACCCACATGTCTGATCCAGTGGCTCAATATTTTCTTTGAAGAGAGAAGGAAGTGTGTTTACATTAAAAAATGCTCATAAAGCCGATTGTGCATTTAAACTCAGCCATCAAACCAAACAGAAACTCAAGTGGAGTTTTAAAATGTTTATTGAAACAACTTGGAGTAGCTGATCCTCATTTGTCAACAGGTAAGGTTTCTTCACATGTAAATGTCTCACTCCAGGTGAAAGAGGACAATGTTCCAATGTTGGTCAATTTGATGATGACGTCAGCAGGAGTGATGTTTTTTTATTTACAGATTTATCGATAATGAGGTCTGGAAGGTGAGCATGATTTTACAAAGTTTATTTTGGTGGCTTGTGGAATCAACAGAGAATAAACGTTGATGACAACAATTAGAGATGAAGATGGTTATCAGAAACTAGACTGACTATATTAATCCTGACTCATAACAAAAGCAAAACAAACTGTCTTACTAAAGTCCTCTTATATCTAAGTCTATTGAACATATTCTCAAGTTGAGGTTGGTTACAAATTAAAAAATAGTAAATATGAGACATTCAAATACATTGTTCAGAATGCACAGACATCTGCATTGTTGAATGAATGCTTTGGACTTGCATGTAGTGCTGGTTCTTATGTTTGTTATTCTTACTTTGATTTATTCAATTCCTTGTATTGATTAAATAATGCTTGGCAATAAACTGATTCTTATTCTTAAAAATGCCAGAGCATAGTACTGTGACACAAATTAGTCCTATTTCGAATGTGCAAAAAGTCAAAGACTTCAGCAACACTTTCAGTATGAAAAGGAAACTGATTTAACAAGTCAACTTTTTTAACACATTTCTGGTTGTGGCCTTTCTAGAGCTCCTATTATTACAGCATATGCTGCAAGTAAAACCCTAAACGAATTGTTTTATTTTCATACCACAAGTGCTTCAAGAGCTGTTATCATTCGGGTTTAAAAAAGCCAAAAGACATAGAACTTGTCATCATGTCTCACGAATGCTGCCTATTCAACATACTAAAATGTTTTTGTTTCATAATCCTGAAACCTTTCCTGTTCTAGGTATTATCACATTACAGACAAATATGAATTCATGATACTGAGTCTGTCTATCTTTGTTTCTATGCTGTCTAGTTTCCTATTGTAAGAGGTATTGTTCAGTCTGCATTAAAAGATAGTAGCACTAGTTTAACACATTTTTTAATGTGTTGTCTTGATTGTCGAAGTTACTCTGCTCTCTGATGTAGCAATTCAGACTTTTACTGTTTACATATTATGTCAAATCCATGTGACCATTCAATCATGCAAACCCTAATGAGCAAACAACACAATCAAACCTTTAATCAGGGACTTTTGTTCTTTTATGACAAAAATTGGTCCAATCAGTAGGGTTACACTGAATTCAAAGGCCAATTTTTGTTATACAGTCTAAATGTTATTTAGTTACGTGTACTATTCAGAGCTCGTGCTTAGGCACACTGTTCGATTGGACAGTAAATTTGAATCTGACCAACTGAATTACATTTTGACAACCACAAGCTGTATATGCTGCTCTAACATAAACCAAGCTAGTATATTCCCTCTATCTTGTATGTCAGGAATTGTATTTCCTGATTTTGTCTTCCATCATTTCATGGTTAATGTCTAAACTGTACAGTTTTTAAACCTTTTTTTGAGACAACAATAATAATAATAATAATGTATACTTTATTGATTCCTCTTAAGGAAATTAGTTCGCTGCATGTCTGAGCAGCTTGTCTGAGTCTTGTGCTTGTAAAAACTGTGCCATTAAATGCAAGAAAGCATCTGGATTATTAATACATAGGTAGGTAATCGTATGATATATATTTTTGTTTAGAATTGCTGCATATGAGGAAAAAAGTCAAGTCAAGTCAAGTCAAGTCAACCTTATTTATATAGCGCTTTAAGAACAGCGGCAGCTGATACAAATCGCTGAACAAAGTTAAACAGATTAAAAACACCACAAAAGAATGTGAAATATTAAATATATATGAACAATAAAAACAAAGACATAAAATAACATGATTAAGATAGAAAGGCTCAAGATGGGGGGAAAGCCAAGGCAACAAGTAGGTTTTAAGTTGAGACGAGGCTTGTCGAATCTGTAGCGGTAGCAGGTTCCACAACCTCGGACCCACCACAGAAAATGCTCTGTCCCCCCACATCCTCCGGCGAGACCGTGGCACCTTTAGCAGCACCATCTCAGCCGACCGAAGGGGGCGAGCTGGAGCATGGAGCTGGAGAAGCTCCGAAAGATAGGAGGGGGCCAGAGCATTTAAAGATTTAAAAACATATAAAAGAATCTTAAAATGTACGCGGTAAGTTACGGGCAACCAATGCAGAGAGGCCAGGATGGGGGAAATGTGATCTCTTTTTTTGGTGTTTGTCAAAAGCCGTGCTGCAGCGTTCTGGACCAATTGAAGGCGTGAAAGATGTTTTTGAGGTATGCCAAATAAAAGTGCATTACAGTAATCTAGCCTGCTGGTGAAGAAAGCGTGGATTACTGTTTCCAGGTCACACCAGGTTAAAAAATGTTTAGCCTTTGCTAAACGCCTGAGATGGAAAAAGCTGGCCTTCACAGTGGCACTTATCTGTCTGTCCAGGTTCAGCATGCTGTCCAACTGGACACAAAGACTAGTGACCACCGATTTTGTCTGTTTGGACAGAGGACCAAGATCAGGAGCTAAAGGCTCATGAGTGGGGGGGTTAAAAACAATAATTTCTGTTTTGGTGTCATTTAAGTGTAAAAAGTTCTGCGACATCCAGAACATCCAGAAAAACACCTTCAAGTTATATTGATAAGATGGTAAATTCCATTGTTGAGTAACTGTTCACACTTTCCTTTTGGCTTCCCCTTTACA
The DNA here is from genome assembly GCA_006937955.1 of Pachypanchax playfairii. NCBI lineage: Eukaryota > Metazoa > Chordata > Actinopteri > Cyprinodontiformes > Aplocheilidae > Pachypanchax > Pachypanchax playfairii. The sequence continues at coordinate 4,047 of SSNP01000073.1, forward strand.
AGAATGGTATTATATGTCTTAATACTAAATGTGTGTAAATAACTTCTGTTGCATGTGTAAGTAATAAGTTACTGTGTTGTAATAGTGTAATAGTTGATAAAATAGCTGGAACATGCAGTGTAGTCCCATTTGACCCTGACAGAATTATTTACTTTTATTATTATTATTATTTATTATTTACTATTTTAGTCTTGTGTGATAAAGAGCTTATTTAGTTCCATATACATTATAAAACACTGATTACTGGTACACAAATATACGTAGGCTGCATTAGCGGAACAAATCAGAGCCGGGCAGGGGGCGGAGCAAATGACTGGGCCCTTAGATGACGAGTTTTACCCACAATGCACTTGGATGCAATATTGGTGATTAACTTGTAAATTTGCGCATCATAAAGCTCAATGTGAGAGTGAAAATGAAGCCAGTGATGCAGGACAACGTTTTATTCAATATTTTACACCTGCTACATCACTAAAGTCAGTGTTTCTTGTAAATCTTTTAGCACCATGACTCAAACCTGACTGGGAAACACATATAAACCCTAAATGAATCTGCATTTTGCGCGGTTCTGTAATCGGAACCCAAACTTCATCCTCCGTTGAGTGAGAATTATAAAAGGGTCCGTGTTCTTGTCTTTCTTCACCAGTTTTTGTCAGATGTGGAAGAGGCCTATCTCTTACATCATACCTCTAAGCCGGGCCTCTCTGATGTCCAGGCCGGGGGCGTACCGTCCCCGCAGCCCCTCCTGAAGTCCCGCCCCGGTAGGCTGTATACACATAAGTACAATTATATCATAGTGTTTGTTTCTTCATTGTCCATCATGTTTTACTTTTACATCAATGTCTTCCATATTGTGGTTACCGTCACAACAACTTACAAGCCTTATGACAAGTTCTGTTGATAATCGTCTGTCCAATACAGTCTTACAACCTCAGCTGTCCTCCTGTCTCTGCTGCTGACTCACTCCCTTATTCAACTTTTATTGTGTTAGACTATGTAGCTGATACCATTTTATACCAGAATGTTGAATTTTAGGAAGATCTTGTGTGTAACTGAAGATCTAAATCAGTTAAAAGACAGCGTAGCTTCTCAGTAATGCACATGTGTTTTGTTTACGTTGTTCCTGCTTTGGCAGCCATTTTGGATCCTCCATGAAGTCCCAAACTTTGATAATAGGAGTTACAGGGAGTCCTTCCTCTGTGTTTCTAACTATACCCCAACTCTCAGCTCAAACTAGCCCCTCTTAACCCTGAACAGGACAGAGAAAGTACTGAAAATGACCGGATGGATTGTATATATGACTGTTCTGTTTTAGATCCTCAGAGATTCTCGTTTTCAATGCAACATGTGTTGTTTGTTTCCATATTACCACTCTGTCACAAGCTTTTTATTGCAACTGCCAAGGAGCCAGTTTGTTCTTTCTCACTGTCACCAACAGCTGAAAGGAAATTTTATCTTTGTAACATTAAATTTCAAAATCATTGTTCACTTATGGCTCTAATCCAGCTGCATGTTGCCAAGCAATGCTGCTTCAGCACACTGTGATATGAATGTGTGGTTATGTAAGCCCTGTCAAAGTACTTTAGAGTTGTGATTTGTGCATTGATAAAATAATTATTTCCATTTTTGCAAAGACAAAACTGCACTTAGAAAAGAGCTATAAAAGCAAAGCCTGCACGCATCTCTCTTGAAAATGTATTTTTCAAGTTTTCAGAGCAGTTCAATCTTACATATATTAGAGTAGCATGTGTAAAAACAGAAAAAATAAACTGTCTGATTATCTAAAAAAAAAACAACTGAGCAATGGTTGTCTCACATTTTACGATAAAAAAAAAAATCTAGACTTTTTTTTCAAATCATGAAGAGCTGACAGAGAAGCAAGTCTTAATGGTGCTTTCTCTCAAAGCTGCTTTAGAAAGGAAACTATCCATGTGCAAGCTGCTTGTTAAATATTGATCATAAACCATAAGTGCTTTAAATAACACAAGTTTTTAAACTAGAAATTAATGAATAATAAAACAAAGCTTGTTCTGCAGAGCTACAGCTTTAGCCTCTCATCCTTTTTAATTGATATCAATGAGTGGAAGGGTGTTTAGAAAAGTCAGCGTGCATTGATTCATCTGTTGTTAGATGCAAGTGACAAATTTAAAATAGAGATAGCGTCTTTGAGATCTATCATTTTATGATTATTTTTATTCCATAAACTTAATTTTAGAAAAACATATGATCAGAATTGTGCAAATAATGTTGAATATTTGAGTTTCAAGAACAATGAAAAGGACAATAATTAAAACAATTTGTATCTAAAACTAAACTTAAAGGTGGTATATGGAATATTTTCATAAAAAGCAATATTTTTTAACAAAATAATGCCTCCACAGGGTGTTTAGAGGGTTGTAGAATGAAAATACACTGTTTCCTTTAAAAATTATATTCAAAGTAAAATATTATAAAATATTAATTTTGGCAGGCACTACGGGTTGGGTTGCCTAATACCGTAAATAATCCAGCACAGTGAGGCTGGTACTGTGGAGTCTGCAGGTCAAGCAGCTTAAGCACCGGGGACATGTGGTGATTATATATCTCATTTGCTTGCCATAGGGGGTTTCCCAACATGTGACATAGCAGGGTCATGTGGGAAAGTTTTTATTAGCAGCTATCTAATGCGGAACTACAGGTTGCTGAAGTGGAGGAGCTTCGAGCCACTGGTTCGACTGGAAGACACACCACAGAGGATTTTATTGCTTTTTTATAATTTTATTGGATAAGTGGGGCATGCAGGATGGTGTATGGGGAGGACAGAGGATCTTAAGAGGACCTGCATGAAGGTTTTGGTTTGCTCGAGAAGAGCCGCGGGGAAACCGTACTTGTCAGTAGACACTCGGTGGAGAGGAGCGTCTTGAGGGGAGCGCAGCCAACTCGCGACTGAGTGTGAGCCGACCCAGGATACTGGCACAATAAGCAGGAGGTAGACTTGGGAGGCGAAGCAGGTAGAAGGTGGAGCAAGGATCTGATGGTGCTCGCTGCCAGGAAGTGAAGCGAACGTGGAGCGGGATGAACTCGTGTGAGTAGGATTGGAGCAGGTTTGGAGAACAAACTGGACTACTAAGGATAATTACTGTAGCACAGAGGCTGACAGGAGCTTGTGGCAAACTGGAAGTATGACTGAGCACTGGCCAGGTGAGTGAATGAGCCTTTTATAGATGTGGGACGGACCGCTGTGACGTGGAGCTCAGCTGTTAGATGTCTGTCGTGATGAGCTCCTGACAGAACTCTTTGCTAAGAACTGAATCGATGACTGAGCTTCAAACCGGTAGGAGTTGCTTTTATCAGAGTCAGTGTGTGATCAGCGGGGCTGGAGAGCATTATTAGTGAGCTGAACTCATGATATTTTATTGTCTTGCTCGGATCGGGGATCAGAGTGGGTTTGGTGAGGAATACTGGTCGACCTCAACATCGGAGCATGAGCACGGGGGGGTTAACAAGCCTAGTACTCAGATGGCTGAAGGCTTTGTGCTGTGTTATGCTTTTCATATTCCATATCCCACCTTTAAAGAATACCAAATCAAAACTGGTGTCAAAAACAACAACAACAAAACTACTTGATCAGTTTAACAGTATGCATGAATTAACCGTGCAGCCGTGATTTGTTGAGCTGTGTTTTCACTGCAGAGCTGAAGGGGTCAATTTAAACAGGGAAATGATGAGAGACTGCTGCACATTGGTTTTCATTAAAATCTGGCTGATAGTGATAGACAAGGCTGTTAGCTTAGTCAGGCTTTTTTGTTTGATTTTTGTTTGTTTTGGGTGAAGGTGCAAAGTAAAGTAATAATATCATAAACATCAGAAAGCAACAATATTTACATAATAACTAAACTATCTGTGCAACAATACAACAGTCAGTTTCTAAAAAAACTGAAGTGTAAAGGAACCATTGTGACAGTGAGGTGAAGTAGAGGGAGTTAGCACGTCTGTTTATTTAATGCATATAGTAAATTCTATAGCTGAAGGGAAAAACAATCCTGTGACATGAGGTCCTGGTCCTGATGGACTAAAGCCTTCTGTCATGGGAAAGCTAGAAGATTTTATGTCCTGATGAGAGGAATCGGCCACAACCTTTCTTGCAGAACCCTGGAGATGTACAGGTCTTGGAGGTGTACAGGTCTTGGAGGTGTACAGGTCTTGGAGGTGTACAGGTCTTGGAGGATGATAGCAGCCAATCACCTTCTCAGCAGAGTGGACAATTCCCTGCAGTCGACCCTTGTCCTTGGCTGAAGCTGCAGTGAACCAGACAGTGATTGAGGAGGTTAGGATGCACCATCATCAATATCGGGATGTTGAACTTCCTAAGTTGTCACAGGAAGTAGATCGTCTGGTGTGCTTACTTGGATATGATGTTCATGTCCTGTGAGAGTCACAGGGTCCTGCAAGATAATGACCAGGAAGCAGAAGGACTCCACGGTGTCCCCCAAACACTAACCAAAGGTGAAGGGGGGGGGGGCAGTATGAGTTCTTTCTGAGGTCCACAATGATCTCCACAGTCTTAGGGTTAAGATCCAAGTTGTTGATCTCACACCAGGACACCATATTGTCAGACTCACACCTGTAGTCGCTAACCCAGTGATTGGTCTGAAGAGGGTGGTGTCCTCCACAAGCTTCAGGACCTTGGTGGATGGATGGATGGATGGATGGATGGATGGATGGATGGATGGATGGATGGATGGATGGATGGATGGATGGATGGATGTGTATCTGTTGGTGTGCAGGAAGAAGAGCAGAGGGAAAAGGATTCAGCCTTGAGGTGCTGATGGTCTGAAACCAGCTTCTCATGCTGCTTCCTGTTGTTCAAGAAGTCTGTGATAGTGTTCAGTAGATCTTTCAGGTCTCTGGTGATCCAGGGTTTGTTATTGGGAAGCACTTCACTGTTCTGGTGGGAATAATGTTGGTTTAAATCGTCAGACACACACTCAGTCATAGCATTGATGTCCTCTCCATGTAGATCTATGAAGGGGTGGGGGTGGGGGGTATCTTTGATGACACTGTCTGACCCACGTCTGGGTCTGTATTTATACCTATATTTCTCTGTGTATTAGATAGTTAAATCCACCAGAAACCTAAAGTTTCTCTCATTATTGATCCTTGGTAATGTCGAGTGTAAGATTACTTTTCTTTAGATCAAAGAACCTAGTGTCGCTGAGGTTTAAAGCAAAAAATAGGACAAATAAGCTAGGCCAGTCTTTTAAAATGGGACCTCTTCAAATATTTTTTTTTGTTTGTTTGTTTGTTTTCAGAGCATCTGTGATGAAATAGTCTTTTTGGAGAAGAGTTTCTAACAATGATAAATTTACAAATAAAACCACAAAAGGCTAAAAACTCTGTCAAGGATAACTAGCAAGTAATGTGTAGTTTATGATGACAAACAATGAACTCCTGAAATTTAGAGTGAGAAACAACAGACCATAACATAAAATGCCTTAAAAGCACTTTGTTTGTTTGAATCACTTATTTTGGGTATAATTTTAGGTACATCTAATATTTTTCCTCCTATTTTTTTTCTGTTTCTCTGAGAACAGTGTAATCTGTGACTGTTGACTCTCTGTGGTGAGACAGAAACTCTCAGCCTGCTTCTCAGGTCCCTGGATTTTACATTTTATCCCAACCATAAATTTTAATAAAGAGTTTAATTAACTCACTTATTTGTGGTGTCACAATCTCGTCCCTGTGGAGCTCTAGAAACCATATGGAAGGAAATAAACACATCTGACATGCTATTTATGTTATGTTGGTTAGATATTTGTTAAATTAATTGAGCATAGTAACTTGACAAATACTCTTAAAATTAATATACTGATTTGTGTATTTTTTTTAAATTAAATTTATTTGACTTTTTTGTTGTTGCAGCAATGTTCGATTAAGAAATGTGTATTTTCCTTTAACTGGTCAGAGCAAGTAAACAAAGAATGGGACCAAGAATATTACAGTGATAAAACAATGCTGAATACATAAAGTTCAACAACATCTCAGTAAAATATATATAAAATGGTCAAATACATGAAATAAATGGGTAAAATAAATTAATGTCGTGTAGTCATAAAGTGTGAATCAAGTGTGAGTTTCAAAGCTGTGCACTGTATTATGTCAGGCTGATATGTTTTCATGTACAGAAGCAGGTAAATCAATGAGACGTTATAGATTATTACAAGCTTTTCTGAATGTAAATGTATGAAACTATTGTTAAAATGCAAATGCAAAGTCAAATTTTCTTTACTTGTTTATGGCAACATATACATATACATATTGTACTTTGTAATTGTAATTGTACATAGTACTTTCTACAATATATCCAAGTGCTGGTTGGCAGAGGTCTGTGCTCTCCAAGTGCTTTTCTAGTTTTTAATATATTTACCATCAATCAGGTCTTTTTCTTGTATCTGTTTGTGGGTGGGGTAAGAGCAGAGCAATGCAACATTTTGTGGTGGGCAGGAGTGTGTAATTTGACCACATCAATATGGGAAATTTCTTCGAACTTTAATGAGGCCTTTCCATTAAAAATGTTTTTTCTGAGGTTTCTGTTGAATATTTTAGCTCCACAGGTGTTCTTACCTTCATAGTGGATGTGAAAACAGGTCAACAACTTCTCTTTCAGTTTTTATCTCTCAAACTATGCAGGTGGCGATAAAACCCGAGTTCGAACAGTCTGTATCTGTTTCGTCACAACTCCTTTGTTCGTTAGTATTCGGCAGCTCCCGCAGTTGAAACCACGCCTAGCATGCTGCTGGCTAAAAGCTGTTAGCATAAGACGTAACAAACAGAAAGAGAGAACGTTTGATGTTACCATGCGCAGCGGGGCAGGAAACAGTATACCTTGTCCTCATAGGCTAGTTTGTTAGCCAATCAGAGTCCAGCAAATTCGAATAATGAATATGAACGAACTGCTGCCGAAGCAGCCTGACAGAAAGAGCCAGAACCAGCCGAATTTCAATGCAGACAGATTGAAAGGTCTGTTAATCAGTGTTTCCTGGTGTTTTTTAGATATAAAATGTTTCATATTACTGGTTAATACTTAAGAAATAACCATAAAGTCCTGGAGTTTATATGAAATAGCCTCTTTAAGTGTAGTTGTAGAACACAAACATCTGTGTAAGAATGCAGCAACTGTGTCATTGTGATTATGGCTATTTGTCTAGGAAGAGGTGGGCATTGCCCTCATCATGGAGTTAGAGGCCAGGGTAGGAGAGAAGTTTGTTGATGCACAAGGGTGAAGTGATTTCAGCTGAGTTGCTAGGTGACTGATCTCTGAGCTAGATTTTTTAGAGGTAGATGGTTGGAGAGCAGGAGTGTGGTCAGTCAGTCCTGCTTATCCTGTCCAGCGTAACGGGGGAACTGGTAGCTATCTACAGTAGTCATGGAGCGAGAGGCGGGTCATACCCTGGACCAGGAGTGTAGTGCCTACTACTATAGAAGATGTTCACACACATACACATACTTGGTGTGCTTGATCACAGTGCTCATGCTTTAAGTTCTGTAACAGCTATTGGTGGCCAGTTGTTGCTCAGATTTATTGTTTGTATGCAATGCAGTCTGCCATGGAACAATATTCTCAACCAGTTTGGACACCAGTAAGGAAACCTTTGGCATCAAAATATTTGTGTGTACACTTTTACTAGGGAGCACAATTTGATTTTAATGGCTAAGATCTCATTGCTCCATGATTGTTTCTCTTGACATGTCTTGGAGTAATAAGGATAATAAGATAGGCAACGGCAGCTCTTTAGATGTGCAAGGTACAGAACCTTTTGTAGTTTAAGGAGATTGTTCAGGTTGAAAGGTTATGTATAATACTTGAAGTATTATAAGTGAGTAATTAAACATTTTTTAGGATGTTTTTCATAGCAAGAGCTTATTAATTGTCAAAAAAGTTTTGATTATCACAATAATGATTGTTTATGTAGTTGAAACTGTCTGGAAATATTGTCATTATTCTTTAGTTTTACATAGTATTCAGTGGAAGGGACACAATGATGGAAAAATAAGGTAAAATTATTAAAATGTATTATTGATAGTGGTGTGGAATGGGAATAATGGAGATGATTCAGTGACTCTGCGGGAAGAGAAGAGTATTAGTGATGTCTCAGGTAAATCATGTTATCTCAGATATTGAAATGTTTTCCACTAAGGGCTTACTGATTTGTTTTTCTGTTCCAGATCTCAGGGGAAGGTGGATCCAGGAATAGGAAGAGAAAGGTGAGGCGTGACTTTGGAAAGTGTGCTTTATACAGTCTTCACCTGGTGTGGCTCTGTGTTGTGGAGAATCCAATGATGCAAGAAGACAGGAGAGTGCAGGCAAGTGAAATTCAGTGACTTAATGAAATAAAAGATATTTCCAAACAGAATTAGGAAATGACCAGGACAAGAAAAATGTAAATGGAATTGACACGAATAAGGAGACCAGTTCAGTCTCACAAAATTGAAAATATAGTGAACAGGTGACATGTTCTTGATTGCAGCTCATGATCATCATGATTAAGCACGATAGAAAACAATGAACATGAAAGAAAAGGAGAAACAAGACCGGAAAATAAGGAAAAACAAAAGCACATAGTCTAAGCCTAACATCAAATACTAAGAACAAAAAAAAGACACCACAAACCCCAGAACTGTGGCTTCACCCCCCCCACCGATGCTCCAGATGTCCCTTAAGATTTTAAAACTGACATGAACACTTGTGCCCTCACCTGTATATCTATTTTTAAATGCCAACTGAATTTCAACAGTATAAAAGACCAATAATGACTTTTTACATATTAAAATATGACACCTTTAAACAACATTCATGTCCCTTGGCACTGTTTTTTCCACTAACTGATTTGCAAAGATAAAGAAAATGTTCACAATAAAAATGCTATAATACAGACATTTGTAGTATTTTGTTTGAGTTTAGTGTCTTTTTTGCTCTCTATTTTGCAAAAATAGGACTCAGACACATCACCCACACCTCAAGTTTCTCAGACTTCCTACACACTCCCACTACTCTCTTTAATATGAAAATGCCAGGCATTTGAATCACCAAACTTCATGAGAAACTTTTGACCAAAACACATTGCTGGAACAAGATGGGGTTTCTGTCTTCTCAACTGGTCTGGATTCTGCCGACAGTAGCGATAAAGCTGAAGATAAGCATACACTACCAGTCAAAGGTTTGGATACACTTGAATGAGAAAGTGTGTCCAAACTTTTGACCTGTAGTGCATAATTTGAATTTAGTTGTATGGGTCTAAAATAATTTCACCCCAAATATGAATCGTTATCATGTCACTTATGTGCTGAACACACACTGTGTAACTAAAATCTAACTCGCCAAGTCTTTCATGAACATCAGGTACATGGATTGAAGTGTCCTCCTTTCCAGCCCTGGAGAACTATCAGCACCTCTCTGTTACCATTATTAAAGGTGCATTCAATGCAATAAAGCAGAAAAAGCATCAGATGCATCCAAAGGCATCAGTTTGCTTTTTGGTGGGGACGATAATAATAAACTTGAGTGTGGTTTGAAGACTGGACTTGTTATTAAATATTTATATGAAAGTATTTATCTATTTAGCGGTTCATGACAGTATGTACTGCAGTGTATTGACAGGTGTTAAAAATTGCATGTTTATTCAATCAATAAAAAGTGAAAGCCGGGAGTGTTTTGACCTGTTTTTCAAAAACTGCATCAAAATCCACCATTAGGCGGAAGGATCACTAACATCCATATAATTATTAGCACAAAGAATAATGTTGGTTATATTTATAGTATTATTTGTGGCTGGTCAAATATGCAAATAAGAGAAAGATAATGCGCAGCGTACTAAACGAGACAAAACTCATCACGGGCTGATGAACTCTGAATGACCTGGTGACGTCATCGTAAATTAAACTCTTACCTCTGAAACTAAAGTAGCACGAATTACCATTTTAATGACACGAACAGAGCACTAACACTCACAAATTCAGTGCATTGAAGTTTTCTGTTGGTGGAGAGCAACTTCACTCAGCTACGGAAGCTAATTTTGCAGCAGGCCAGAAACTGTAAATACAGGAAGTATAGGCTTTTCAATACTTCCTCGAGATAATGCAAAATATATTTATTTTATTTTATTTGTTTTCTCACCTTAAAATTTTTTTCTCACCATGTCCCCTGTAGGGTTCAATAGTACTCTGTGACCTGCCAGATTAGTAAAAAAAAAAAGTTACAAAGCTGCAGATTTCCCAGCATGCACTCTTTCTGAAATGTTGAAAATTGAACTAATTAAATACGGTTTTATTTTTGTTGACAGTTAAAGTATATTTTATGTAATGACATACTTTTAAAAAAAAGTATAATAATAGGTTATCTCCTGGGACCATAAGTCAGGTCTGCTGAAGTTAAATGGATCTGCATTAGGCTGTACAAACAAATAAATACACCTTAGCATCCTCTTAAGGTCTGGTGAAGTTACTGCATGTTCTACTACTGTCATTTAGCAGACGCTTTTATCCAAAGCGACTTACATTGAGAGAACATACAAGCAAGAAATCAAAGAGAAGGAAACAATATAAGGAGGCGGACTGTTTGGAGTCCATGTTCTGACACATGGTAAGGCTGTTCTGCCATTTCTTAGAGAACTGTGGCCAGTGATCTCTTAAAAGTGATGGGGACAGTCTAGTCAATTGCGAAAAGTGTTAAGGACATGTCCCCAGCGTCCCCAGTTAAAATGGCGCCTGTGGATGCATCTGCAGATACAAGGGGTTTGGGTAGTATAATCACTGGGGTAAAAGCAATCCTTTCATGTATGAGGCATGTGAAGAGAGGGACTGTCACAGGTCTTAAAGGGTTACATCAAATCTGTCAATGACAAGCCAGGACAGTACAGGGGGGGCTGGAAGGCCGGATCAGACGAGTCAAGTCACTAATCAAACTTGTCCAACAGATACAGTTTTACTAGAACTCTAGAAGGGCCAAGACTCTTGACTCTAGCTACTGAAGCATTTGAGTATTTTGCATTGATAAAAAGCTGGTGTGGTTAGCTGAGACTCAAGAATGAAACACTATCAGGAGGCAGTGCAGAGAACTATAAAGAGAGGGCCACTGCACTACCTGACAAGAGGAAATAGGAACTAGGAAAGACACGGGAGAGAAAAAAGAAAACGATGGATAAACTTAGGTACAGCTTGGAATAGTCTCTTCTTCTCTGAGCTATTCATAGGCATCTTGTCTGTATATACATATGTAAATGATCTCAATTAGTCACCTTAAATAACTGACAACTCAGATCATCTTGTTTGACATACAGTAGAATTGATGGCTAAATCAGTACTGACATTGTACTTTTAATTATATATTCAGGGCAAGTTTCAGATTTAGATTTTTCTGAAACTTTGTATCAATGACTAAAATACATTTTCAAGTCATTTATTTAAAAAGAAGTGTCATCAAATACAACACTTTTTCAATAAAACCCTCAACTCCCCCATTCGTCAGAGGCCAAATTCCACTTAAAGCTGTACTCAAAATCTAAAAGCTGTGCTTGGAGATGCCAGGATGTTGCATTTTTGATTTAAGGGTATCTATAAAAGACACAGAGACAATATAAAGAAAGAGGCTTTGTTAATGTGCCTTCAGAATATTCCATGTTGACTAAGACATTGACATACTGAATTCTGAGTTTATTAAACTGACAGACCTTCTTTTTACTAGATGCAGCTTCCATAGTTAACAGACTGAAAAACAGCCTAATAGGGAAAATGCCAGTGTCTACATAACTCCTATTCTACAAAATATAGGGAGGAAATCATCAGCTTTAATTAGCAATAAAAAGTGGAAGACATTTATTGGAGCTCTGTTTAACACTAGCTTGTCATGTAATTGGGCTGAATGTCCTGATTAGACCACATGCAGTAGCTGCTCGGGTCTCTGTATGTGCTTGTCTGTGTGGGGATGTGTGTCTAAACTTAACTGACATCACGTGTTCCTGTGTTATGTTTCTCAAAGTCTCAGGCCATGTAACTCCTTTATGTAAGTAACAAGAATAAAGTAAAGGTGTTCAAACTGGGTTACTGACTTTAGATGGGGTTAAAGTGTATGAGATTGTGTGCAGACGCTTGTGTGTGAATGTCAGATCATGGAGCAGAGACTCAAGGCATAGTGTGCCATGACAAGCCTCATTAAGAGGGAATCTCTCCACTGTTCTGGCTGTTGACATCACCGCCATACTTCTCTAATTACGCTCTCTAAGTGCCGTTTCGTGCAAGCAATCAGCCCACTGCTCTTTGCATATGCAAATATGACAGACCTGATCATTAGCTTTTATATCTCACACACTCTAATTGTTATTGTAAAAACCACCACATGAAGCCAAGGGCAAACACAGCCAGTCCTCTTGCTGTCTTTCCCCGTCTCTCTTTTTCTATCACCAAGTGTCGACTTTAATTCTCCGTACATGTTTTATGAGTTTTTGTTGCTCTATACACAGTCATGTGGTTGAATGTCATGATAGTATAATCAGGCAGAAAAGGCTTCAGTTTGACATTGTTTCAGTGGGGGGATGGGGGAAATAATAGGACCACTTTCTAGAGGGGTCTAATTGGCCAAATGGAGTCACTTATGCAGAACAACAGTCCCATCACAGCAATGATGTTGATGATGATGACGATCGTGATGGTCTCACAGAAATTATTTGGAAGCTCACTGGCTATGGTAGATCTCTTATGAATTCACTTGTATTTCTCAATCATTTAAAAAGAAAAATGTGTGTACAAAAAAAAGGAGACAGAAAGGTAAAAAAAAAATAAAGCTTTGGACCAACTGACAATGAGAGAGTGAATAAATTTCTATTAAAGTTGTGGATTCTTCTAACTTTCTAGAACTAACAAAGGCCCAAATGAAATCAGACCAATTGTATTTACCGAGATGCAACTTTAGAGCTTTATTACAAAAACATTTAAGAGTGTCTGACATGTGATTTTGATGTATTACTTTATTACTTTGAATCAATAAATAACAAATATGTATCCTGTAGACACTTTCCCACAAAAATCTGGATGCACATACTTCTGGTAATCAGAATCACAATCAGGTTTATTTGGCCAAGTACATTAAACACACACAGAATTTGGTTTTAGTTACCGTTCTTAGTTACCGATTCTATGTTGGCTGTCCACCTCCAGCTGTTCTGACTGCACTGGAGAACCAGCTGTTCAACTTCCTGTCTCTAAGCAGACTTGTCTTTGTCCCTGATGAGGCCAATGACAGTTGTGTCAACTGCAAACTAAATGAGTTTAACAGATGGATTACTGGAAGAGCAGTCATCTGTGTAGAGGGAGCATAGCAGGGGGGACAGGACACATCCCTGGGGGGCACCAGTGCTGACGGTCTGGATGCTAGATGTTATCTTCCCAGGCCTCACCTGCTGCTTCCTGCCAGTCAAAAAGTTAGTGATCCACTGACAGGTGGAGGCTGAGACAGTTTGGACTGGAAGACTTCTGGGAGGATGGTGTTAAATGCTTAGATAAAGTCCACGAACAGCATCCTGTTGTACATCCCTGCAGTGTCAAGGTGTTGCAGGATGTGATGCAGCCCATGTTGACTGATAGCATCATCCATTGACCTGTTAGTCCTGTGTGCAGACTGCAGGGGGTCCAGCAGGGATCTTGTGATGGTCTTCAGGTGGTTTAACACCAACCTTTCAAATGATTTTATGATCACAGACGTTATGGCGATGGGTCCGTAGTCATTTAATCCAAGGATATAAGATTTCTTAGGGACTGGGATGGTGGAGGTTTTATTACAGGATGGGACCTTGAAAAGCTCCAGTGAGGTGTTGAAGATTCTTATGAATACAGGGGCCAGCTGATCAGCACAGACATCCTCTTTTTTCTGAAGAGCTAACACACCTCATCCTCACTGTCCTTCAGAGCTGGTGGGTGGAAAGTTGGGAGGTGGAGAGTGTGAAGGATGGCTTTTCAAATCCACAGTAGAACATTCAGCTCCCCTACCATGAGCTGATTCCCTGCAGACTGGGGGATGGGCTTCTGTAATTGGTGATGTTTTTCAGGCCTTGCCACCCAGAATCAGAATCGTTGGCTGAGCTGTTGTCAGTTTTCAGTGTCAGTGACCTTTTCTTGGAGCAAAACCTTCACAACATCCTCCAAATCAAACTAGCCTTGATCTCCTTTCTCTCTCAAGATCAGTTCTAACAAGCGGTGTCCATCCGCTCGGAGCCGGCTTCTCTCGCAGCAAGCACGCACTCCCAGCTGCCAAAGCTTGACTCTGTCATCGCCGAGAGCTAACTGTGTTAAACCGTTCCTTACTGTGTTAACTAGCAATACTTTTAAGGTCATGTTGTCCTTACCAGATATGAAGTGGTCGCTGCAGATCAATGAATTTTTGATGATACGCTTGTTCCAGTCACTTCTTCTGATGGCTTGCAACCAAAGATGTCTTCTGTTTGCCTTGAAAGGGGTCCGAGTTGATGGGATTCGGTAAAACTTGCAAGTTTTGTTGTTTTTATCCAAACGGTTTGTACAACCAACAGCCCAGCAAGACATGATTGCTAGCGCTTTCTGCGAATGACGTGCAATAGAGTAGAATGTGACAAGACGTGGTGTAGACTGATAATGGGTCTGTAAAGAGGACAAGTTTGGGGGTTCCACAGGTTTCAAGTTCTGCAGCTCAAACACATTCAGTCTCAGTGTCACTGTGGATGCAAACAAATGTTATGGATGAAAAGCCAGCTCAGAGCAGAAGAAGAAGAAAAAAGACAAGACACAAATTTCACCCAAAAATTTCTGTTGGAGTTAGTATCTTTGGATCCATGTGTGTTAGACTCCAGCAACATAGTGAGTATGTAAAGCCATGCATTGTAATGGAACAGCCTTTTCATGGTCCACTCCACATGTGATTGTGTATGTGAACCAACCAAGAGTGAACAGAAATCAGAGGAGGAGCCAGTGTGGAAGAATTGGCAGAGCCAGGCCAGTAGCAGCTTAGCCAAAGATCGGCCCAAGAGGCAGGAGCCCCAAATTCACTGATAAGAGAGTCTGGGTGGCTGACAGAAGACCCCTGATATCTGGAACTGCGGTGATGACGACTGAGCAGAAGACTATTGCTTGGAAGAATTAAACAGGAACTGATGTGAATGAAGAGGAATGGTAGACTCTTTCTGAAGAGCTGATCTGTTGAGGACTGTAGTGTGGGGATATAACACGGGCTCATTGGATGATATGAATCAGTGACAGAGCGCAGTGCGGTGAGTGACAGTATATTTCTCTCTGACTATTTCTGTTTTTGCTTTAACCTCTTAAGTCTGAGTGCCCCTGGTACCGTCCGGTCCAATTAGACACTCCTCTTCTAATACCTCTCTAAAAAGTCTATAATATATACCATTAGCCTTAAATTTGGTGTGGTCAGTTTTTAGGTATTATGCCATGATTTGATACAGATTTTGGGTTTCAAATACATAATAGTAAAAGATTATTCAATAAGTAAAACATGTTTGGAGGAGATTTAAAATGTTTCAGTTTCTGTTTTGTTTCACATATATTTACTCTGACCCAGTAATATTTACATGGATTTTTTACACTTCTGAGGTTATCTTATGAGAGCTGTCTTCCTTTTGATACCATATTCTTAGATATACACTCACCAGCCACTTTATTAGGTACACCTGTCCAACTGCTCGTTAACACTTAATTTCTAATCAGCCAATCACATGTACACATGGTCAAGACAATCTCCTGCAGTTCAAACCGAGCATCAGTATGGGGAAGAAAGGTGATTTGAGTGACTTTGAACGTGGCATGGTTGTTGGTGCCAGAATGGCTGGTCTGAGTATTTCAGAAACTGCTGATCTACTGGGATTTTCACGCACAACCATCTCTAGGGTTTACAGAGAATGGTCCGAAAAAGAAAAAATATCCAGTGAGCGGCAGTTGTGTGGGCGGAAATGCCTTGTTGATGCCAGAGGTCAGAGGAGAATGGCCAGACTGGTTCGAGCTGATAGAAAGGCAACAGTGACTCAAATAACCACTCGTTACAACCAAGGTAGGCAGAAGAGCATCTCTGAACACACAGTACGTCGAACTTTGAGGCAGATGGGCTACAGCAGCAGAAGACCACGCCGGGTGCCACTCCTTTCAGCTAAGAACAGGAAACTGAGGCTACAATTTGCACAAGCTCATCGAAATTGGACAATAGAAGATTGGAAAAACGTTGCCTGGTCTGATGAGTCTCGATTTCTGCTGCGACATTCGGATGGTAGGTCCAGAATTTGGCGTCAACATGAAAGCATGGATCCATCCTGCCTTGTATCAACGGTTCAGGCTGGTGGTGGTGGTGTAATGGTGTGGGGAATATTTTCTTGGCACTCTTTGGGCCCCTTGGTACCAATTGAGCATCGTTACAACGCCACAGCCTACCTGAGTATTGTTGCTGACCATGTCCATCCCTTTATGACCACAATGTACCCAACTTCTGATGGCTACTTTCAGCAGGATAATGCGCCATGTCATAAAGCTGGAATCATCTCAGACTGGTTTCTTGAACATGACAATGAGTTCACTGTACTCAAATGGCCTCCACAGTCACCAGATCTCAATCCAATAGAGCATCTTTGGGATGTGGTGGAACGGGAGATTCGCATCATGGATGTGCAGCCGAGAAATCTGCGCCAACTGTGAGATGCCATCATGTCAATATGGACCAAACTCTCTGAGCAATGCTTCCAGCACCTTGTTGAATCTATGCCACGAAGAATTGAGGCAGTTCTGAAGGCAAAAGGGGGTCCAACTCATTACTAGCATGGTGTACCTAATAAAGTGGCCGGTGAGTGTATATTCCATTTATTTGAGGCATGTCATTTTGAAGCAGATGTCTCAAAAAGAGGTTGTGAATTGTAGACACATGTGGATGTAAGCCCTCCTTTCCACTGAACGCATCAGCAGCACGTAGCTTTTTGCTCGTGCAATCAGCTGCACGTCCCTTCCCACCGGGAGTGCTTCAAACGCGTATCACACTAAATCCAGCTGGTCCCAGGAGATCTGACTTCGTCAGTACACACAACAAAAAGCAGGGAGAAAGACAACAACATGTATCTAGAATGTATGTGGTTTATTTTCACATCACCGATGGACTTCAAACCCGTCACAGGTACTGTATTTTTTGTCTCGCAAACGGAAATCCGCACGTGTCCTTTTATGTTGAAACACCTGATTATCTGTCTCGTCCAAACTAAACTGCTGAACTTGACATGTTTTAGAAGTGTACCGCATAAAAAATAGAACTGCAATGTAATGCCTGCGACTCTATGCTTCTGAGACACGTCTCCAATGCCACTGCTGTCCATACGCAAGGTACGAAGACTACATAGGGCCCCAACAGCCTTAGGGAGCCCCCAAGCATCGACACAGCAGGGGTGGGGGTGGGATTGGCTTAATTTATTGGACTTAAGTCGGCCCTTAGTTTTTTGGAGTGTCATATTTTTCATAGTTAGATGCCTGACTGACGACTTTTAAAAAAAAAAACTACACACAATATTTGAAGCACATAGCACAAAGTCGCACCCCCCAATTTTGGTAGGATCCGATCAGTTACCCATACCACTCAGCAGCACTCAGGAAGGGAGGGGGAGGGAGGAGACATGCAGGCAGATGAGAGAGCTTAAGTTTGACCAGGTGCCAAAGCATATCACTCATACTGTACAAATAATGTAAATGTGATGATGTATCACAAAGATTGATGTCACACTGCTCACTTGACGCATTACGTGTGACTGTGCAGATGAATCTTTCTACAGAATAAAATCCAACCCACTGAGTCAGAGCATCTACATTTGGTCCTCGTGAAGTCTTTTTATGTCTACATGAGTGATTTAATCATTCTCTGGTTCTGATTTAGGGGAATATGTAAAGGAAGCAGTGTTGTTACAATCAACAGCTGTACAGCTTATCACTATTTTATCAATGAAAACATGAGCTCACGAATGCTTTTCAGAGCCCATGTAAGATGTAAACAAGAAGCTATGGTTTCGATTTTCATCACTTCCAGTTTCAAATTGAGACTAACTCAGGAGCATCGATAGCCCCCAAAACATTCATGTTTTCCTTATAAGTATCAAACAACGCAAACATGCACCATGTTTAATTAAAGAAAATCATAATGCTTCTAATTGTCAGATACACTTTAAGAACTTCTAAAGCAATTCAATTCAGTTGATTTACGTAGCTCCAATTCACAACAAAAATCCTTTCACAGCACTATGCAAAAGCAACAAGACTAAATCACATCAGCAAATCCAGATTAAAAGCAAGTTATATACAATAAATTATATTTCATAGTAAAGTGACCTGACTCAGTGTATCATAAAATGCCAATTAGTAAATATTAAACCGGAGAGTAGATCTAAGGAAACCTGATTACATTTCAGCACAATCCTCCATCCCAAGAAAACACAAGCTGGTGACAGTGGAAATTAATAACACTCATAACAAGAAGAAACCTTCGGCAGAAGGGGGCTCAGTGTCATTATGAACACTGAAGGCAAGACACAAACACTAAGTAATCCTTATGATGTTAAACGATTTAAAACAGCAAAGAAGTGAAATTGCCCTTTCAAACATATAAAAGCAACTGAATCTGAAAAAGAGAAGAGAGGTGGGTTAAACTATTTTACATGCCGAACAGAAATGATGCAGGAAATTGACTGAGTTGCTTACTTTTATCTTTTTTGTCTATTTTCTTTGTCTTTGCATGATTTGGACAGCAGGGTAATAGGAGCACGGGTGAGTTCAGGAGACAGACAGAAAGAGCAAAACTTCTTGTAGGAGAGCAGTGTTAATTTTGGCAAGAAATTTTAATTTAGTTTTATTCAGAGTCTTTTGACAAAAATTCTTTTCAATTTTAGTTTAATTTTAGTCGACGAAAATGTGGCGGTTTTAGTCGACTAAAATCTATTGTAGATTTAGTAAACTAAAATAATTATATTTTCTTAAGTATTAATTTAACAACTGCAATATAGTAGGAAGAAGTTCTTTAGTAGCCATCTGGACTCTGTAGTTAATGTAGATCATGTTTCACCTCTTACCTTAGCTTTATCGTTATTTCCACAAGAGGAGAAACACTTTTAAAGTTAATGACAGCAATAATATATAAATACAGATGTGGTGAGTAAAGACAGCAGCATGCAGAGGTGGTCAGTATTTCTTCCAGTTGTCCAAGCCTATAGCAGCATAACTAAAGGGATAGCTCAGGATAACCCAGACTAAGCCTGACCAAAGGATTGATGAGAAAGCAAAGTTTTAAGCTTATTCTTAAAGAGACCATTCCATTAAAAACGGTTTTTCTGAGGTTTCTGTTGAATATTTTAGCTCCACAGGTGTTCTTACCTTCATAGTGGGTGTGAAAACAGGTCAACAACTTCTCTTTCAGCTTTAATCTCCCAAACTACGCAGGTGGCGATAACACCTGCGTTCGAATGGCCGGTACTTGTTTCGTCACAACTCCTTTGCTCGTTAGTATTCGGCAGCTCCCGCAGTTGAAACCCCGCCTAGCATGCTGCTGGCTAAAAGCTGTTAGCATAAGATGTAGCAAAAAGGAAGAGAGAATGTCTGGTGTTGCCATGCCCAGCCGGGCAGGAAACAGTATACCTTGCTCTCATAGGCTAGTTTGTTAGCCAATCTGAGTCCAGCAAATTCGAATAATGAATACTAATGAGCTGCTGCCAAAGCCTGACGAAACCAGATAAATTTTAATGGAGACAGATTGAAAGGTCTGTTATTCAGTGTTTCCTGACGTTTTTTAGATATAAAATGTTTCATATTACAGGTTAATACTTAAGAAATAACCACAAAGTCCTGAAATTTGTATGAAATGGCCTCTTTAAGTGTAGTTGTAGAACACAAACATCTGTGTAAGAATGCAGCAACTGTGTCATTGTGATTATGGCTATTTGTCTAGGAAGAGGTGGGCATTGCCCTCATCATGGAGTTAGAGGCCAGGGTAGGAGAGAAGTTTGTTGATGCACAAGGGTGAAGTGATTTCAGCTGAGTTGCTAGGTGACTGATCTCTGAGCTAGATTTTTTAGAGGTAGATGGTTGGAGAGCAGGAGTGTGGTCAGTCAGTCCTGCTTATCCTGTCCAGCTAATTTCATGGATTTTTACAGGCTAACAAGCGTCATGTCACCAAAACATTTGGCCTTGTCCCATTAGACTGATGACTTTATTGAACAGGTCACAGAGGACCAATGAAACTGTTAAAATTAAATCAAACACACTCGCAAAAAATTCTTCATTTTGTGCTTTATGCACACACTCATTGTGGAAAATACACAGAGATATGCAAATTATGTATATTTCAAATTAAAGATGATCGATTTGACTGTTAAAGAACGAAATATGCATGTGAGCTTAGTGCATGAGGAAGCTGAAGATAGCGATCAATGACTTTCTCTTGTAGGCTACGGTATTTCCTTTTTTTTTTTTTTACCAGCCGTGTTACACGCACTGTTTGGAAAATAAAGCATTTATGGTACATAGTTAATAAAAATGGAAACAATCTCATTTTACAATATGAAGACTTGCAGCTTATAGACAAGTGCAGTCTATATATATATATATATACTGTATATATACAAATCTGTCTTTTTTTTGTAAATTCATGGGTGGGGCTTATATTCAGGTGCACTTAATAGTTCAGAAAGTACCAGAATATGGATATTTGAGTGTCACTACAGAAAAGTATGGAGAGCAACTTGATCCAGCTTTAATGGAGTTGAATTTTTTGACCCAGCTATGCCTCTCAAGCTAACTGGCCCTGTAGCCCTGACATATGGTTTCCATTTTAGAATATACAATTTGATCTTCTGCCTCAAACGGTGTCAAAAAAAAGGAGAAAGATATTGGGAAACTTACAAAGGAGACACTCAATACAACACTATACAGTGTATAGACACTGCAGCAACACAGGCTCAGGATTGGTGATAGCTTGGTGCATTTAGATGCTGTACAGAGAGGAAATGAATCTATTCACTTTCATGCATTATTAAGGGGAAGTAAAAACAGAACTGTATCAGCTCTCTGTTCTCCTCTGCAATATGACAGGACGGAAAATTGGAATTATGAGATTCCATTAGTTATCAGAGCAGCTGGATGAGCTGTGCATTTCTCCATCATGACCACTAACATTGACAGGTAGTGTGGTTCACTTTTTTGGCTTTTTAAGCCGAATGCTTTCACAACACAACTGGTTTTATAAGGTACAGTGGGGCAAAAAAGTATTTAGTCAGCCACCAATTGTGTAAGTTCTCCCACTTAAAAAGATCAGAGAGGCCTGTAATTTTCATCATAGGTATACCTCAACTATGAGAGACAAAATGAGGAAAAAAAATCCAGAAAATCACATTGTCTGATTTTTAAAGAATTTATTTGCAAATTATGGTGGAAAATAAGTATTTGGTCACCTACAAACAAGTAAGATTTCTGGCTTTCACAGACCTGTAACTTCTTTAAGAGGCTCCTCGGTCCTCCACTCGTTACCTGTATTAATGGCACCTGTGTGAACTCGTTATCAGTATAAAAGACACCTGTCCACAACCTCAAACAGTCACGCTCCAAACTCCACTATAGCCAAGACCAAAGAGCTGTCAAAGGACACCAGAAACAAAATTGTAGACCTTCACCAGGCTGGGAAGACTGAATCTGCAATAGGTAAGCAGCTTGGTGTGAAGAAATCAACTGTGGGAGCAATTATTAGAAAATGGAAGACATACAAGACCACTGATAATCTCCCTCAATCTGGGGCTCCACGCAAGATCTCACCCCGTGGGGTCAAAATGATCACAAGAACGGTGAGCAAAAATCCCAGAACCACACGGAGGGACCTAGTGAATGACCTGCAGAGAGCTGGGACCAAAGTAACAAAGGCTACCATCAGTAACACACTACGCCGCCAGGGACTCAAATCCTGCAGTGCCAGACGTGTCCCCCTGCTGAAGCCAGGACACGTCCAGGCCCGTCTGCGGTTTGCTAGAGAGCATTTGGATGATCCAGAAGAGGATTGGGAGAACATCATATGGTCAGATAAAACCAAAATAGAACTTTTTGGTAGAAACTCAACTTGTCGTGTTTGGAGGGGAAAGAATGCTGAGTTGGATCCAAAGAACACCATACCTACTGTAAAGCATGGGGGTGGAAACATCATGCTTTGGGGCTGTTTTTCTGCAAGGGGACCAGGACGACTGATCCGTGTAAAGGAAAGAATGAATGGGGCCATGTATCGTAAGATTTTGAGTGAAAATCTCCTTCCATCAGCAAGGGCATTGAAAATGAGACGTGGCTGGGTCTTTCAGCATGACAATGATCCCAAACACACCGCCCGGGCAACGAAGGAGTGGCTTCGTAAGAAGCATTTCAAGGTCCTGGAGTGCCCCAGCCAGTCTCCAGATCTCAACCCCATAGAAAATCTCTGGAGGGAGTTGAAAGTCCGTGTTGGCCAGCGTCAGCCCCAAAACATCACTGCTCTAGAGGAGATCTGCATGGAGGAATGGGCCAAAATACCAGCAACAGTGTGTGAAAACCTTGTGAAGACTTACAGAAAACGTTTGACCTCTGTCATTGCCAACAAAGGCTATATAACAAAGTATTGAGATTAACTTTTGTTATTAACCAAATACTTATTTTCCACCATAATTTGCAAATAAATTCTTTAAAAATCAGACAATGTGATTTTCTGGATTTTTTTTCCTCATTTTGTCTCTCATAGTTGAGGTATACCTATGATGAAAATTACAGGCCTCTCTGATCTTTTTAAGTGGGAGAACTTACACAATTGGTGGCTGACTAAATACTTTTTTGCCCCACTGTATTCAATTTTTTTTACTCCTCTGACACAATGTGTTTGTGTCTAATAATATATATTTTTAGAAACATAACAAAATGTATGATGGGCAGTAGACAGACATTTGTAGTAAAGATCTTTAAAAAAAAAAAATTAAAATCTAAAATTCATCATGCTGAAGATCATTTTTTTGGATCTGCCAAATGTTCTTGCTCAAGGATCTTATTGCAAGACTCCAGGATACATTGAAAGTTAAATTACCTCAGACGAAGTCAGAAAAAAAATCAGTGGAGCAGAAACAAAACAATTTAAACATCTTGTCTTTCACCCCCGAGAGGTGTCGACCAATTTATCTACATCCACAAAGATAAGGGCTGACAATTGGGTGAATTCCTACAAACACTAAAAAGCTTGTTATAAAGACACCAGGTAGCTAATCGAAGAATGACTATTTATTGGTTATTGCCCTTTGCTTCTTTAAACTATGTTAGTAAAACATTTATTGATGTACTTTTGCTGGTGATGTTGGTGATTCTACTCTAAGCTTGGGATCAAGTGGATATTCTTCTCATTTTCTGTTGTAATTTATTTTTGTTGAACTCCATAAGATATAATTTTGTTAAAGAAAAGGTATATTTGAGTTCAAAGATGAAAAATTATTTATTTTAGCTAGTTTTAGTTTCTGAAATGTATGTTTCAGCACATGAAACCTGAAAAACAAAGATAGAAAAAAAAAAAGAACTAACAGGATGAATAAAAATTTTGCCTCTAGTGGAAGAATTATTGATCAAGAGTAGAAGTGAGTTGGAATGCATGAAATCAGAGCAGTCATTGAAATGTTGGTACATAGGGATGAGACTCTGCCCGTAATAGTTTATCTGTCTGTTATAGTGATGCTGATGCAAGAGACTATCAGAACTCTGGATGTCATCAGACATCCAGGTCAGAAGAGAGTTCTTACCCCTCCTTTCCACTGGACGCGTTGGCAGCTTGCAACGTTTTGCTCATGCAATCAGCAGAACATCCCTTCCCACCGGGAATGCTTCACACGTGTAAATCACTCATGTAGCATCACATCCAGCTGGTCCCGGAAGATCACAAAATCTCATGTGAATAGCAAAAACGCTCATGATTTCATCAGTACACACAACAACAAGCAGGGAGAAAGACGACAACATGTATTCAGAAGGCATGTGGCTTATTTTCACACCATCTACGGACTTCAAACCCATAACAGGAACTGTACTTTCTTGTATTCTCACAAACGGAAATCCACACATGTCCTTTTATTTTGAAACTTCCGGGTATGAATGCCTCATTTCCTGTCTGGTCCAAACTGAACTGCTGAACTTGACGCGTTTTAGAAGAGTACTGCGTAAAAAAATAGAACAGCCGCGTAATGCTCACAACACTACGCTCCCGAGACGCATCTCATTCGCGCTACTTCGCATGCAGTGGGAACGGTCTCATTGAATTTAATGGTAGCTATCAGCCGCGTATTACGTGTCACTAACGTTGCGCATCTGTTGCACGTCCAGTGGAGAGCGGGGGTTAGAGAGGCACATAAACTGTAGCTATGAGCCCTATCCGAGAGCTTGTTTTTGAGGAGATCATCAATTTGATATTAAGTTATAATCACTTGTCACTGTGACATGCTTGAGCAAATGATGCAAAAGTAACCTAAAACTAACCTTCAAATTACAACAGGTGCCACACCTGTTAATGTCTTTTTTTTCCAATGAATAAAAGTTTGGTTATGTTCCATAAATGAATGTTGTTTAACTTCAAAATTTAAAAAAAGATACATTTTTCAAAAATAAAATGCAAATATATCTTGTTTGATAAACAGAGAATGTTTCAATTGGGTTCAGTCAGTTTGGTCCTGCAAAGAAATCTAAGCAGTGGTGTGTGTTCTTCTGGTGTTCATCATCATGAGATTGTTCAAGAGGGTCAGACGAGTCCTGGTCTGGGACTTGGTATCATCCTGGACAATCATGGAAGTTGTAGCAATAACATGGGACAGTCTTATGATTTCCACAAACAAAAACTGAACATGATGTTAACCCTCTGGGGACCAAGGGTTTTTTGGAGAAATAAACTTTTGACTTTTTTTTGTTTAAATGCTACTAAAACACCACCTTTCAATGCCCCATAATGTCCTATACCTTGTTTTTTTTATTTTGAATTGAAATATCATAAACTGCTGTGTAAATGAGGCTCCTTTGCTTGAAATAAAGAGTATTAGAATAAAAAATACAAAAAAAAATTTGGCGAAAATTAGAATATCACACTTTATTCAAGAAAAACCCACACTAAATATCAATGAATAAGAAAAAAACAATTTGACAACCGCGCGTCATGCGCAAAAGACAAAGGCTCTGATTGGAACACCGACTTTGACACGACACTGTATCCCTTGTGAATGGGCTAGAGCGATGCCGGAACTACCGTCTGAAAGCTTGGATTCTCCCGATTTAGAGGGGAAAAAGTAAGTTTCTATCTTTTATGGTTCGGAAGCTATGTTCGATTAAACACAACAAGGTCCCTGGCATCGTCGACGATGACGGCGTCCCTGTAGCGTTAAACAAAGAATGTTTATCTCCCTAAGCAGAGACCACCAACTGGTCAGAAATTGTCAGGACTGACCAATCAGAAGTAGTCCAAAAGCTGATCACCAAGGAAAGGGCTAGGGAGAACAGTCATAAACTTTCAAACTGTTTCCAGACTCCTGTGCATTCCTCACTTTCAGCAAGAATGCTTTTTTGTGTTTATTTTGTAAAACTAACAATTAAAGTTATTCCCCCCACCGCAGAGTGGTTTTTGGCTTAATACGTACATTTCTCAGTAATCCTTCTGAATCCTACGCTGTGAGCAGCTGCTCCACTCGCTCCTGGAAAACTGTAACATAGTGATGTAATAATGTTACACCAGGACCTGCCCGGTGTGTCCGTGCTGCCCCTGCAGATTTAACACACACACCCCGAGCTGTGAGAGCCTGAAGCAAGACACTAAACACCACCATTTGTAGTATTTTACTTTCTAAAAATGTCTCAGTGAAAATGGGCATTTGACTACAAGAGTTACTGGAATTTATTCACCATTTTTTTCAGGCAACTCAAAAGGGCAGCACTCACAAGGGAGGGAGATGGGGAGAGATGGGATTTTAGGTAAGCCAAGCATTTTACTTCCTGGTCAAAGAATAACTTGAGAATATAAATTATATTTCAGGACAAATTAAGACTATATAACACCAAAGGTAAGATTTTATCATATATGTGCCTATCCCAGATGCTGAATGCTGTAAAACTGCAGGATACAGAACCTTTAATACAATATACATAAAACTTGAGCTAAGAAGCAAATCTATTATTATGCCTAAGTTAATGCTACATATTTATATGGTTTGAACTTAGCTATATAAAATCTTGTGAGTGCTCAGGAGATTGATTTTGGGATGTGAAAAATAGCAGGGAAAACCCTGTTTGATGAGTACATCGTGATGACACTTTCATACTGAGGGAGGGTATTTTCCAAACATACTGCATTCCAGCCATGTTTTAATAGGTCATATGAGTCATGGAGAACATAGCTGGATCTTCATCCCATCATCATGAATCATATATGCATATAAGGGCATCTAAACCTAAGAAAAGGATCCTTAAAAACCATTTTTTGTGATCTAGAATACTGTGAGTTATTCTTCTAAACCACCTGTGCAACGTATAAAACATTAATTTGTGCAATAAACCGACATTGTATCATGCTCTTATTTTCTGGCTCTTATCTAAAGTTTTTATTTAATTTTCTGAGAATTATACCTTCTCACAATGGGATTTCGTCCAGGGAATTTGCAGTATTGTTATAGTTTTTGTACTTTTGAACAACTTTTCTGGTATTGTTGGGCTGACCCTTCCTTGCTGGCTAGTTCATTGTGCTTTTATCTTGGTCAGGGCAGCAAGTTCTTGTTAGCTTTTTTAAGGCTATCACTGCGATAGAGTAATTTCAGTAACTCTCACTTAGACTTCTGCACATGTTGACAACCTTTCATGTACAAACTGTTCCAGCTGTCTCAGGTCTGAAGGGTTCCTTCTGCATGTTTCAGGTCCTTCCACAGATGTTCAATAGGATTCAGATCTGAGCTCATATAAGGCCACTTCAGAATCGTCCAGTAGTTTATCTCAGTCCTCCCTTGGTGTTTTAAGTTGTGTGACTTGTCATTATTTTGTTGAAGGATTATCAACCTGTGACTGAAAACAAGTTTTCTGTTAAATGCCTTGGTATTTTTTACTTTTACCCTGCACAGATTCAAGACACCCTGAACCAGATGCAGTCCTAAAATTAAACTGTTTACCAATCAAATAGATACCTCAAATCTTCTCTTTGCTCATCAGACAGCTCAGGTCTTTGCTTTCTCTGGTCCATGTTCATTGTGGTGCAGATAATGATACCTAACTACCCAAGAGCCGGTTTAATCTCTTTAAACAGGCTGAATGACAGATGAAAAGCTTGAAAGGCGCGTGCGATGCCAATTACAGGACACATCTTATTTTAACATGTTTCTGTGGTTAAATGTGTGTTTCTGTGGTTAAATGATTTTAATATATTTAAAAATTGTTCCATTTTAAGGTATTTCAGTGACCATTATAGTTTTTTTTTTATTATTTATTAGAAGGGTACAAAGTTTTTTGTCCACATCTTTGTACTAATTCTCAAAACTGCTCTTAGATATGAAATTGTTCTCAAAAGCATTTCAAAAGAACCTGAGGACAGGCAAACACATGGTGTTAACATGGTGTGAATTGTTGTGCTCCACTTCATCCAGCCAGCTACAGATAACTGATCCAATATTGTCTGACCTTTTTGTTATTCCCTTCACTGTTTACACTCTACCACTTAACAGAGACTACAACTGATGATCTCATCAAGACAACTAAATAGGTTAGGATTTTGTGATGCAGTCTAGCCCCCCCCGCTGCTTCTAACCTTTGCGTCATTGCAAAATCGACTCCCCTCTATCCTGCCTCCCTCCTTATCTCTTCAGATGATTTTAAATTTGATCCTGTTGTAGAGCAGATTGATTTAAAAAGTCTACAGTGCTACTCAGAAATGTTGGTCAAACCTACCAGGACATTATAAATGAGTAATGTCAAACTTTGGCCTGATACTGTAGAAAGAAGCAGCACATCTTCAACATGGTCTCATTATGATCACTAACAACCTCCTCTTAGCTGCATATGCTAATTTCCTCAGTCTAACACAGCCTTACTTACAACTCTGTCATAAAGAGGCCATTTCATACAAATTTCAGGACTTTGTGGTTATTTCTTAAGTATTAACCAGTAATATGAAACATTTTATATCTAAAAAACGTCAGGAAACACTAATTAACAGACCTTTCAATCTGTCTGTATGAAAATTCGGCTGGTTCCGTCAGGCTTCATCAGCAGCTCGTTCATATTCATGATTCAAATTTGCTGGACTCTGATTGGCTAACAAACTAGCCTATGAGAGCAAGATATACTGTTTCCTGCCCCGCTGCACATGGCAACATCACATGTTCTCTCTTCCTGTTTGCTACCTTATGCTACAGTTTCTTAGTGAGCAGCATGCTAGGCGTGGTTTCAACTGCGGGAGCTGCCGAATACTAACAAATGAGTTGTGATGTAACAGATACAGACCGTTCAAACAAATTTCTGTCTCTGACTTGTGGACCCAGAGGGATAGATCCTTCTGCACTTAAGGTCCAGCTCTTTGGAGAGCACCCTTAATTCACTGTTTAAGATACAGAAACCCTCAAAAATTTTTTATCATTAATCAAAGTCACATTTTTGCCCTGACTTTAGTTACCCTTATTTTCTTTAGCATGTTTAATTATTTTATCTTATGAGCAATAATTTGCTTAGTATTTTTAGTTACATCCTCATATGACAACACTTTTAGGTGACATTTTGTCTCATTTTTGTGTGACAACTACTCTTCAGGTAGCAAAGCAGGGAGCATTAGTTCACAAAACCAGTCTAAGGTCAGAACACGGGTAATCCATGTGGTGCAAAACAGACATCATCCAAAATCCAAAACTTGTTGCCGGTGATCAGGCTGGGTCAGTATCTGTGAGGTTTCTTGGTTTGGCAGACAGAACCTACCCACACTGCTCTGACTATGTATTCTCCTCAGGTTTGAAGAATATTCCTCTGTCATGTCTTTCCTGCAACCAGCTTTTTTATCGCTTTTTTTCCACATCTTTCCTACACTTACTTTACTCTCTCTTTCTATCTATTCTCCTTTATTACCTGTCTCATCTTTGACCCTCTCTCTTCATTGGGTCATTGATCTTTTAGCCTCTCACCGTGTTCTCTCCTGAGCTCTTTTGTTGTACTCCTCTATTGCGCTTTCTCCTTGCTTAACCTTTCTTATCTGTTTTGTTCCTCAGCTATGGGTTCGCCAAAGTCTGTCAAAAAGTTACCATCTCTGCCACTTCTCTTTCTTATCTGCCTCTGGTCTGTGTGCTGCTCTTTTCTCTCTGTCTATGATTCTTCCTGCCCTAAAGATCCTTCAGTCGGGCTGCCTGCCAAGTTATACTAAACTCTTGCCAGCCAGGTGGGTTTCATGGAAAAATAAACTTCTGTGAGTATGTGGGTGAGCTTGACTGTATTTGTACTTGTGGGTATACTCACCTGTGATTGTGTCTAACTCTACGTGCATTCTCTTTTGCATGTGTGTGTGTGTGTGTGAGAGGTAGAGAGGAGAAATACTGTGAAAGGGAGCTTTGATTTCTTTGGATTTCTCTCCTGCAGGCATTTGCTACCTTCTTCCAATCTCTTTGTTTATCAAGCTAAGATGCTCAGCACGAGGCTGCTGAGGCAACTAGATAACCCCCCCAACACTCTCACTCCCACCCAACATGTTCACATACACATTTTTCTATTACCTCCCAGCATCTCTCTTTTCAGCATCCCTCTCAGCAGCCAAGCCCAATAACAGAAACGCACACAAACACACTCCCATCAACCACACACACTCACCTACGCACCCTCCCTCAGATGCCTGCTGAGTGCTGTGCTATCCTTAGGTTGTGTGGCAGGCGCACACACTGAGGCTTAAGATGTGAGACGGAAGGTAAAAAAAGAAAAAAAAAAAAAGAGGAGATATAACGACACACTATCAACAAACACCCACCCTCCCTTCACTTGTCATTCAGAAATTGCCTACCAGAGAAGCTAACGTTTTCACTCAGAGACTCTCACATTTTCAGCTGCCAATTTGGGTTTGCGCCTCAGTTTACGAAGTGAGGCATCTGCCAAAACTTGCATAGTTGGCCTCCAGTCAAAAAGAAATAAGCATAGTCTTTTATAAGATGCTCACTTTTGACTAATTTTAGGAGGACTGCCTGTAGGATCCTTTGAAATAATTGCAGTAAGTCTTTACATTGGAAAGCTTGTCAGAATGCCAAGATTGAAACTAGGAAAAGTTGGAAATTGGTTACTGGTGCGCCATTTTCTTCAGAAAAATCAGACATGAAACACTCCAGAGTGCTCAGGTTTATTGCTGCTATCTGTCTGTTCCTCTTTTTTCCAGTTATTTTTTTAATTTATTTTGAAAAAGTTCTGATAACAAATACATGCTATATTATGTTAGCTCAAACTGCCAGAAATCCTTTAATTTGTATGTTAAATCCTTCTAAACATTTTAGAATTCCATAAGTAAAACTAGTAATTGAGACAAAAAACTGTGAAATACTACAAATGTCACACATGCTATTGATATGAAGGTTTTTGTTGTGTTTTTTATGCTTTTTTGCTTTGACCTGTGTTGGCACATTGGTTTGATCACATAAAAGGAAACTGACATTGGAAAATCTCTCTTACATTCTTTAAGCCTATAAAGTGAACATCCTGTTTGAGTTAGACTTTATTCTCTCTTTCAGTTGTAATCATTTTATAATAATTTACCACTCTGATGCACAATTTTGTGGCCTGCACACTCTCTAAAAATCTGAAAAGATAAACTTAGCTCTGAACAGATATTTCTGTCTCCCAACATGCCAATGGTACGTGCACACATGCAGCAGTCCTTTGTTGGGGGAGGGGCTTTGTGGCTTTGGTGCAGGTAAAGAAAATCTTTGAGGACAATCTATTTTTGAAGTTTCTCCAACATACAATGGGGAAACTGTGACCCCTCTAATTGGGTTCCTGAGCCTTACAGTCAAAGAAAAAGTAATGATGAAATTGGGGAATTTGTTCCAAAACAAAAACATAGCCAGCACTTTGGAAAAATGGTGCTAGTGTGTGCAGCAGTGAAGCTATTGAGCAGATGATAATGTGACATTTGACAACATACTCACCATAAATAATTGAGTCTGCCATCTGTGATGGAGACGGTGTCAGTCATACAAGCATCAAATAACACAAGCATGTGCTTATTGCCCAAATGCTATCTTAGGAATTTCTTTAGATGACATTTTAAATTGACTTCTCGCTTGAACATAGTAAAAAACCTTGTTTTGATATGTCGTACCGGCCTTTGCCGTGCACCTGTTGGAGAGACTGAAACTCAAAGTGAGCATAGTTTTTGTTTTCCACCGTCCTCTGACCTTACTAATGGTTGTGGGAATGAAAAGGAGGGAAATCTGCTGAGGATTCCTATAAAAACAGAAGCTTTTGTGCTCAACAAAAACAGAAACGCATGAATGCGTTTTACAATGTCATGTCTGTTCTTGTAGATGTTGACATGTCTACATCATAACTGTTGTAACAATGTCAGTTATAAGTCTTTATTTGTATTAAAACTGAAAAGGCAACATGGTGGCTCAGTCATTAACTTTGTTGCCCCACAGCATGAAAAGCTTTAAGTTCCAGTGCCACAGCGGCTAATTGGGGCCTTTTATTCTGGACTTTTTTTGTTCTTTTAATACCCGCCATAATTTCCTCAGAGTCTTTTGATTTCTCGCTTGTTCCATTGTGTAAGTTAACTGTAGATTCTAAATTGCTAGTGGTGGAAGTATATGTGTGTGTGTTACTCTAGTAACATACTGACACTCTGTGCAAGGAAAACCCAAAGTCCCTCTGGTTTCTGAGTGAAAAAAATAATCCTGAAACTTTTTGAAATCTTA
This sequence comes from Pachypanchax playfairii, assembly GCA_006937955.1. Classification (NCBI taxonomy): domain Eukaryota; kingdom Metazoa; phylum Chordata; class Actinopteri; order Cyprinodontiformes; family Aplocheilidae; genus Pachypanchax; species Pachypanchax playfairii. The sequence continues at coordinate 36,005 of SSNP01000073.1, forward strand.
TTTTTAGACTAAGAAGACCGGTCTAACTATCCTCCCTAAATCTTCTTTTCTTGGTCGTCTCACAATCTTGCTGAATAAAACATATTTTATACCAGGAATGAAAAAAATAAATAAATAAACAACCCACTTTATTTATGTATTGTTATCAAGTGTTCTTTTTAGGGGATCTGTCAATCACGCCCAATGTTTTAAACACAGATTATTCCTCTAAGAAAGATTTATTCTGATAAATGTGTTCTAGGTTACAGGGAAAACAGCAGAGGAAATTAAACCTCAGGCTCAGACAGACTATACTTCAGCATGTGACAGGTGCACTGATGCTACAAATGTAAACTATGACTGCGCTCATGCAGGTAAAGGAGGAGAATGTTGCAGGGTGGGACCGTCTCATCTGTAACATGTCGCTCCATCCCAAAGGCAAGTTGAGTTTTTGTTTAGCTGTTGTACATCTTTGTTTTGGTATTGCTCTAAACTTGACAGATTGTTATTTTAGTTTTATTTATTCACTCTGTCAAACAAAAGAGTAGTTTCCAGACTGATTTAGTAGCAATGCACTTTGTGTGTGTTTGTGTGCAAAACATGCTGTCATTGTTTTATGAGACAGGTTCTGAAGCCCCTCAAAAACTTCACATGATTCTCTGTGTTTTATAAAACAATGAGCAGTTTCAGTTTTGCGCTCAAAACTGCTGCGATTTTCATGGAGAGAAACAGAAAATGTTGACTGTGTCAAAGACAAACGGTGCACGGGGTCTGTGATGGATGGGCTGGAAAATGACCAGAATAACACACTTGACAATATTTGATTAGTTGAAAGCTGCTCTGCTGCTGCACTCAGTTGTACTGAAACAAGAGTTCATGTGCACAGCTTGATCAACCTTTCACTGACATTCCTTTTATCATTAAAAATACAACACATGATGTAGTTAAACTGAAATTTCCATGACAGGGACCTACCGTTCTGATGCATATCATCCATCCGGTTTCTAACACCCGCTGGTTCCCGTGTAGGATCATAGGAAGCTGGTGCTCATCTTTAGTGGTTACTGAGGAAGAGGAGGGGTAAATGGTAAATTAGTGGGTTATAAGGGGTTCAGTGTTTTGCCCAAAGACACTCTGACATGCAGAGAATGAAGCAAGAATCAAACCACCAACTCTCTGATTAAAAGATAACTGATCCTCCTCCTGAGCCAGATCCCAGAGTGTACAGGATGTATGTTTTTGTACTGCAGGAAGAATCTGGAGTGTTGAAGATTACTGACAGAGAACCTTGCTGTAAAACACCAACGCTAACCATCTGCATCACAATGCAGACAAACCCAGTTTTAGTTAGTTACTTGTTACTGGAAACATCAGCTTGAAAAACCTTTAAAGAGGCCATTTCACACGAATTTCAGGACTTTGTGGTTATTTCTTAAGTATTAACCTGTAATATGAAACATTTTATATCTAAAAAGCGTCAGGAAACACTGATTAACGGACCTTTCAATCTCTGTGCGTCAAAAATCATCTGTTTTTTTCAGGCTCCGGGCTGTAACTCATTAATATTCATTATTTGAATTTTCTGGACTTTGATTGGCTAACAAACCAGCCTATGAGAGCAAGGTATACTGTTTCCTGCCCCGCTGCACATGACAACAGCAGACGTTCTCTCTTCCGGTTTGCTACGTTTTATGCTAACAGCTTTTAGCCAGCAGCATGCTAGGTGTGGTTTCAACTGCAGGAGCTGATGAATATTAACGAGCAAAGGCGTTGTGATGAAACAGATACAGGCCGTTCAGAATCGGGTGTTATCACCACCTGCGTAGTTTGAGAAATAAAAACGGTGAAGGTAAGAACACCTGTGGAGCTAAAATATTCAACAGAAACCTCAGAAAAAAACATTTTTATTGGAATAGCCTCTTTAAAACTCATGTCAAATTAATTCAAAATACAAATTATGTTCATGGTTTTATTTAAAGCAAAAATCTCACAAATCTGAGCCTGGTCACATGTTCCGTTTCTTAAGATTAGAAGTTTGAAAGACTTTTGTCCAGTGGAAAAGAAAAATATTGATTCACTTCTAATATGTTAATATTTTATTCAACTTTGGAGTATTGACCATTTTTGTCAGTTCCTGTTTTGTTTGCGACATCACTTTGTTTCCTGTTTTGTATCATGTCTTTGTTTTATTTCTTTCACCAGGGGTTTGAATGTTGTTCCTAAACTGTGAAGATCTTATATATAAATAAATAACTTAAGTTATAGGTTATAAATAACTGACCTGTGTATAATTTAACATCATTATATTTTTAAGTGTTGTCACTGGTGATGAGCATCACAACCTTCCCAGACATCCTAAAAGGCAACAACATAACATCATGCCACTAGTTTAGTACAACTTTACTTTTTCTGTCTATCTTCCCATCTGTCTCTCCTTCTACTTGCAGCCGACTTGTGGAGTCTCAACAACCTCCTGTAACTCATTTATTCAGTTTCCATTTTAGTTTTTTAATACTGTATATAATTGCTTCTCTGAATTAATAAACCCTTTTTACAAACAAACAAGACCTTGATTATTAGATGATGTGAAGCGTAACGGAGAGTGATGCTGTTGATAGTAACAATGTTGATAGTGATAGTAGTTTGATACAAACTGTTCAAAAATGATCTTATTGTATGAAAACAGAATATTTAGCTGCTTTGCTTGAAAGTCTTTTATGAACTTGTTTTGAGTTCAAATGCAGCTTTTCATATAATTTAACCCTCTTGTTCATGTTTCAAGAAGCTTGAATTTTTAGCACAACACACGCTACAATATCAGCTCTTAGATGATTCAAAGGGAGGTACACATTTATTTGTTTTGGGCAGATGCTAATCCTAAAGTTCATCTTCAAGTCTGATATTTTAGCCATGGTAAGACTTGATGTGTATTATACACACTTGTGATGAACTGATACTGTCCTGCTTAAAGAGGCCCTTCCATTAAAAACAGTTTTTCTGAGGTTTCTGTTGAATATTTTAGCTCCACAGGTGTTCTTACCTTCATAGTGGGTGTGAAAACAGGTCAACAACTTCTCTTTTAGTTTTTATCTCTCAAACTACACAGGTGGCGATAAAACCAGAGTTCTCCCGAGTTCTGAACGGCCTGTATCTCTTTCGTCACAACTCCTTTGTTTGTTAGTATTCGGCAGCTCCCACAGTTGAAATCACGCCTAGCATGCTGCTAGCTAAAAGCTGTTAGCATAAGACGTAGCAAACAGGAAGACACAACGTCTGATGTTACCATGCGGAGCGAGGCAGGAAACAGTATACCTTGCTGTCATAGGCTAGTTTGTTAGCCAATCAGAGTCCAGCAAATTTGAATAATGAATATGAACAAGCTGCTGACGAAGCAGCCTGATGGAAGGAGCCGGAACCACCCGAATTTGATGCAGACAGATTGAAAGGTCTGTTAATCAGTGTTTCCTGACGTTTTTTAGATATAAAATGTTTCATATTTCTGGTTAATACTTAAGAAATAACCACAAAGTCCTGAAATTTGTATGAAATGGCCTCTTTAAATGTTTGGGTCAGTAACATTAGTTCAAAGCAGTGGTGGACTGATACTGTGAGGTGAAAGAAATGCAACTATAGCTTTTAAAATTACAGATATGAACATTTGTGAAGGCTCATTCTTTTGAAGTCTTTACTCAGAACTTGATGTGAGTTTGTTCAACATCTATGAAAGCACAAGAATTCATTGTTCAAATACACCAACTAACATCTCTTCCAGCTACAACAGGAAGCACAAGGAAGAACGACAGTCTCATGGGATTTTTTTTATATCTTGTTTTTGTCATACACATTATTTCTCCCTTTTCGTGTCCCCTCAAGAAAAAGAAGTCGACCACTAGTACACTATTTCTTTATGATTTACAATGTAGTTGTCACAAGAAGCAGAAATCCAGACACTTCCCGGGAGGCCGCTGGATCAAGAGAACACCACTAAACCAAAAGCAGAGTGTACAAAATAACAAAAAAAAATGCAAAACTAGAAAGAGCCAAATGGACTGCCACAGAACAAGCACCACTGCCAACAAGAAGCTGGCACAGTGTGAAGGACAGGAGCTTAAATACTACTGGAGATAATGAAGTGATAACCACAGGTGCACTGCAGTAAGTAACAGAATCCAGGTATGAAAAAAACCTCAAGAAGAAAAAAAACAAGCAAGTCAACTGATCAGAAAAGTGGAGCTTTATAAAGATACAGGGTGTTTGGAATCCAAGAACTGAGGTAAATAAAAATAATGAACAAGAGAATCTCCTCAAAATAAATTCAACACCAAAAGACATAACATTTAAAACAACTGAGTGAAGGTTTGTTGTTAAAGAGGCCTTTTCACACAAATTTCATGATTTTGTGGTTATTTCTGAAGTATTAACCAGTAATATGAAACATTTTGTGTCTAAATAACGTTAAGAAACCCTGATTAACAGACCTTTCAATCTGTCTGCGTGAAGATTCGTCAGGCTTCAGGCTGCAACTCAATAATATTCATTATTCGAATTTGCTGGACTTTGATTGGCTAACAAACTAGCCTATGAGAGCAAGGTATACTGTTTCCTGCCCCGCTGCACATGGCAACATCAGACGTTCTCTCTTCCTGTTTGTTACGTCTTATGCTAACAGCTTTTAGCTAGCAGCATGCTAGGCGTGGTTTCAACTGCAGGAGCTGATGAATACTAACGAACAAAGGAGTTGTGATGAAACAGATACAGGCAGTTCAAACACGGGAGAACTCTGGTTTTATCACCACCTGCATAGTTTGAGAGATTAAAACTGAAAGAGAAGTTATTGACCTGTTTTCACACCCACTATGAAGGTAAGAACACCTGTGGAGCTAAAATATTCAACAGAAACCTCAGAAAAAACGTTTTTAATGGAAGGGCATCTTTAAGTCTAAATACATTAAAGTAGTACTGAATAACTTTTCTGCAGCCGTGTCTCAGATGGCCGTTGCTCGAACTGGTTTTCAGAAATATGCACCTGTTAAGCTGTACTACTGAGTCCTTCTGCACATGTGCCGTCCTACAGTCTTGACATCAATAAACAGATTTATTGTTTATTTTTGTTTCTATATTTTTCCATAAATACATTTTACCTATCAAATAAATTCTCCCAGGACAGGAACACTAAATATGATGTTATTTTTACTTTCGTTGCATAGTCAGAGCGACAGGCAAATGTTTGGACACACCCAGAGGAGAAGGACCCAACAATGGCCGGTAAGGACCCAGAGGGCTTTTATATAGAAAATATCAGGAAAGGATCATAAAAATATGTTTAAATAATTAATATGACACACTCGCCATAAACAAGAATACTGTATAAACTTCTAATGACATCTCGTTATAAAATAAGATGTCAATTCGTACTATGGAGGCATTTTTCTTCAGGGCAGCATAAATCACCAGAACACCACTTCCAGCTGTGACCCAAATTACTGATGTTAGTTATAGTCTAGTATAAAGCCATCACAGGGTCCAGAGTGTTTAATATGAAGCTGAACATGTTTTTTGGTGAGATCCACTTCGACAAGTTTCAAAACAGTAGCTTAAAGTTTTAAAAGTTATTTTGTACCGCTTTAAAAAAGAAATAAAAAGGAGCAAATAAACAGATCCAGGATGTTCCTTGTTTTTTTATTCACTCTATTTTAACAGCCCTGTTAACAAACAGAGCCCTTCTGTGAGGTAATTTAAACAATCAAGTAATAACATAAATTCTTCACTTTTGGACTTTACATGTCCGAGTCCTGATCAGGAGTTAACGTCCGATTCTGATCGAGTCTGAAACCACGTGATCAGGCCCGATTTCCTATCAGGTGATCGGATCTGGACATTTAACTCAAACAATCTGACATGTTGAGTTGAACCTTAAACACACAGCACTCAAAAAATCTCTCCTTCTTGAGTAACTGTTGATGTAGTGATTGTTTGTGATTATTCAGTTATTATGAATACAATTTAGCAATGAATAATCTAGAATTTACATTCAGACACATTTATTTATGATCCTGTTTTTTTCTGTATAGAAAATCCTGGTAGACCCCAAAACAGGCAGAAGAGGATGTGACTCGATGTTTCCCTCATATTCCCATTTCACTGGTTTAAAGAATAAACTTGAGTTTATTCAGGTTAAAACAACCTCGTGCTTGTTTGAGGTAACAAGACATCGAACCAGAAAGCAAACAATTTGTCCTACTAAGTGTCATTCAACTAAACTTTTTTGTGTCAAAAAGCCAACTTGTGTAACCACTTACAAATACTGATGTGTATGCACAGCAGTTAATGGCAGCCAACAGGCTAAAAACAAACTATATGAATAAAACATGGAAACTAGTCTTTTCATCTCTGCTCTGCTTTTCTAATGCTCATTACTCTGGCTGCAAACTCTTTCAGCATCTGTTTTTGCCTCCTTCTCATTCTCTCGCTGACTTCCCCTGGATCTCTCTGTTGTTCCCCGTGTTGCTGCTCACAAATCTGTTGAGTCCCAGTAGACCCAAGGGCACCACCTTGAAACCTCGATAAACTCTAACACCTTAATTAGAAAGTTTTTAAAGTGGCAACATGTAACTGGGATGTTACTATTCCTCATTTTTTTCAAAATATATATTTTCCCTGAATCCATATTTTTCAACAAGAAACCTTGTTACAGTTTTCTCTCCCCCAAACATTGTAACCCCAGGTAAATTAAAACACATTTGTTTTTGGTTTTATTTCGTGAATGTATTTTTGCCGCATTAGAATATGTGTGACAATGAATAGAAAGGACAAACTAATTTTGTTAATGGAAAAGCTTCCGTTCCCGTGGCAGCACATGATGCTAAAGACATATATTCAGTAAATGCATTAAACACTTTTCACCTTTTTGTCTCATGACATGAAAAATATTTCTAATTTCAGAGAGTCAGGACTTGAATCTATTTGAGAGAGGTGGTTTTCAGATTTGAAATGGATTCCTGTGGAAACGGTTCTGAACAACCAGTTTGGAAGAACAAAGATCAGTTCTGACCTGATGATTCCTCAGAGGATTATTGCTGTCTAAAAACAATTCAAATTTAAAATAATAAAAAATGTGTTAGAAGTTCATATGGATGATACATTTAGAAACATTTGTTCAGTTGTATATTTTGCATTATATATGGTTATTTACCAATAATTCTAGAGATTTTTGATACTAAAATCCTTTGTGTACAATTTCACATTCAGTCTGTAACACTCCTTATCAGCTGTTCATAATACTGCAGGAAAAACAAAACAACAACACAAAACTTCACTGACTGCTGTAAAGTTTTTAAGTTGAATTATTTTTAAAAGACAGTGATCCACGTTGTCTCACCTCCACCGTTAAACTAATAACTGAGATTTAAGACACTGACACCTGTCCTGCTTTTTATTTAGCAGGAAAAATATTTCTCTGTCAAATTTCCCTCGGTACAAAACCAAGGGGGGACAAAACAGTCAAGTTTTTTTTTTGCTTTGGGGGAGGGGGGTTATTTAACTTGTAAAAAGCTTCACTGACCTTTAAAACAACAAACAGTATTTAATGATAAGCTCATATGTGATTGACAAAGATATTGAATTTATGTTATCTGATAAATTAGTGCATTAAAGGTACAGTATGTAAGAATTGTACAGGGAAATACTCAAACAACAGTCACATTGTAACAGATCTGGATCTCGGTCAGCTGGGGGGTCGCTAGTTTCTGTCATTTTAAAAAAGCTAGACCGGACCAGAATCATTATTTACACATCCAGACTTCCTGGTTCCATAACGAATCACATGTGAGTCTGCAAGGCTGCCAAGTCTTCAACACAAGCAGCTGGAATTCCACAACGAGCAGCAGCAAAAAGTAAGAAACCACCACATCCTTCTAACTGAGCAGCCGAGCTGCACGTGATGGGGCGTTCAAACACACTTAGGAAAACTCAACACTGAACAAATAGACCTTCAGACATTTCCAAAAATTTAACAAATACAAGAAAAACAAAACGAGAATCAATATCAGAACTGGCAACCCAACAGAAAAATAAGGGAGGGGAGGGGGTGAGTGTCTGAGAGCAGATGTTTTGTTTTTTTCCTACATGAACTGCAGGATATGAATTTGACAAACAGGTCTAATTCTTACATACTGTACCTTCAAAAAAAGTGTCTATTTTAATATTTTTGTCCAAATCTCGTTTTAGTCACAGTTTTGTGCACAGTAACTGACACTCAAATTTTGGGGGAAAAAAGTTTTCTCAAATCTTTAAATACATTATAATCTACATACTGCAGCAAGGGGAATGATTAGTAAAGATGTATTAGAAAGATGTAGCAAATAGACAAAACAGCATTTTCCCCAAACCTTTCTTTTATTTTACTCTAAAGTTTCTTGCTCTGCTGTGGTAGCTTTCCTGTCTTCTCTTGTAAAGGTCAAGGATTGCACTGTGAGTAGTCGAGGAAATGTATTATCATATAGTTTTTGGAATAGAGATTGAGACAGCAGCATGCATCATGCAAAGCTCCTTAAAAGTCCTAATGCACTGCACTTTTATGGGCTTATCTGCAGGGAACCTCATCTGTGCTAAGTAGAAGGAGTATGTATTTATAGAGCAAATTTCCAAGTTTGTAGGTGTGTGTGTGTGTGTGTGAGAGAGAGAGTTTGAGATAAATAATTTAGCTGAATCAATGCTCATAGGGATTAAGGCAGGCAGGTTTCAGAGCATCAAGGGCAGAGGTTAGAAAATTCAGATATATCAAAGACATGGCATCAGAGCAAACTTTCTCTGCACTGATTACCTGTGAGCAATAACTGAGAAGTCTTGCTCCCTAGTTTAGATACAAACACGCAATTTATTGTTTACAAAGTTTTTTTTTCCACTGGTATTATTATAAAGTCAGTAGAACAGTCAGTAAACTATTTAAAAAATCCTTTTACAGCTGTGTGACCTGCAGTTATCTTAGAAATTAAATGTGAAGGATAAACAGTTTTGCCTTTAAGGTGGCTCAAACATTGCAGCCTTTAGTCTGTTGATTTAAGAGAGTTACATCTACGTCTGCTGCAATGGTCCTGCAACCGAAGATAGTCTGAGACCAAATTCTATCAGTGTCCGAATTTTAGGATGGCCATCTCTCAATGTGACTACTGCCCAGACTCACAGTTACTGACCTACCGACAGGGAGGTAGAATGTACTGATACTGCAGATGTATAATGTCGCCACTGTGATAATAAAAAGAGCATCCAAAACAAACAAAAAAAAGTACTAAATGGAACTGGAAAGAAGAAGCTGTCAACAGCAGACTTGTTTGTACAATGTGTTCTCCAACCTTATTATACCATACCAGCTGTTTCACAGCGTGAGAAAAACTATGCAGGAATTAAAACATTAGACATAAGATGAGGAGCTCCTCATCTCAGGAGAACTTGGCATTGAACAGCTGCTCCTCCTCGTCAACAACAGTTAGCTGCAGGGGTTTAGATGTCTGATTAGGACATTTCCTGGTCTCCTCCCTCTGGAGGTTTTCTAGGTCTCTCCTATGGGGAGAAGACCCCGAGGCAGACCCACAGCTCACTAGGAGGATTTTATATATCTGGCTTGGGAACACCTTGGGATCCCCTGTGAGTACAGTAGATAGTGTTGATGGGAAGGGGGCTGCCTGGGAATCCAGGCAGCCCCCTGGACCTTGAAAGAATAGAATAGAATAGAATAGAATAGAATAGAATAGAATAGAATAGAATAGAATAGAATAGAACAATCCTTTATTGTCCCACGAGGGGAAATTTGGTCGTAACAGCAGCATCAGCTATATCTAAACAAACAAACAGGTATACAAACCGAACACAGAACATAACATAATGGAACACATACAATGACTGCGGTTACATACAGCCAATAACCCTTTGAAAACCCAAATATTCACAATAACCTGGTTCCGCATGGCCATGTAAACACCGGCAAAAACCCGAATATGCTCATAAACAGGTTTTTAAAAACCCAGATTTTACCCCTGGGGTAACCCCGAATATTTAGTCGTGTAAACGTGTATCGGCATAACACCATCAAAACGTGTGTTCTGTGTATGCTCTATTCGCAACGAATCTTGGTCTTACAGGAAGAAGAATCAGAAATGACGTATATTGCATCTTGAAGTAGTCCGTACGCCATGACGCTACCCCAACATCCGCGTTTAAATCGGGGTTATTACAAGTTTCATGTATACAGGGGTAACTCTCTTTATGCATGTAAACGGGTTATTCTGAACATTTCAGAAACCCGAATACTGACCTTAACCCGATCATAACCCTAATATTGACTGTATGTAAACGTAGTCATTGTTTACAATGAAAAGAAGACAAAAAATAACAAAAAGAGTATATACACCATGTTACCATAGTTATAAAACAGTTATAAAAAAAATGAAGGGATAGCTAAGTGGATGGATGGGACACAAAGGAAATGTAATGCTAATGCTAATACAATTACTTTTTTAAATGAGGCTTGTTTTGATTTCATGCTAACAATCTGTTTTTAAGATGTTTTGACAAAGTTCCAAGCAGTATATCTTTGTTGAATGTTGAGAACCAACAATGACCCCAGACCCCATGTTTACAGAAACATGTGGCATCTACTGTATGTTGGATATGTGAGGCTCTCAGCAGGAAGTGGAACGACATGAGACGTGCTGAAGTAAGGTCAGAATGTAAATGGGAGCCATGTTTCCCCAGAACGGCTCAATTAGTGATGACTCAGTAACATATTGAGGAACAGAGTCATACTAGCACCTAATGACTACATACCACAGTCCTCCATGAAGGCTCCACCAGCACAGCTCAGGAGGCTCAGTGATGCTTCCTAACGCTCTCTTTCACTATTTAAATTTCTAGTAGAGTCTAGTTTTTATGAATCAGTCAGTCCCAGGTGCATGTGTTCATCAGGATGTATGAGAAGGCAGGGAAACCCTCACATGTAAGAAAAAAGGATAAAATTTATGTTCCAGGTGGAGCATATGCTGAAAGTATGTATACGTTTCTCACAGAAATCCCCCAAATGTCAATAATTACTCCCATATGTGAAAAGCTAATTTCATTTAAATTTAGAAATCATTTTATCCTTGTGGTCAATACCTGCTCTTCTTCTCAAGTGATGGCTTTTTGTGTTGTAAACTCAGATGGCTTTTCTTAATTTTGTTGTCCAGAGTGCTGCACACCAGTGTGGTTATTTTCACAGTTGCATCTCTTTGAAAAGACCAGTTTGTATTTCATCTGAGACTTTTCTACGTGACGTTTAGGTTTTCTCCATGTGGGTTTTCTCCTGTTTCACTCCACAGAACAAAAAAGAACACAAACATAAGCCTGAAATGGGTAATTTTGTTTAATTTCTATATTTATATGTCTCTGTGCTCTTCCTGTTGTAGACAGGTAGCTTGGATCGCCCACCTCCACCTGATGGCTGACATAGATATCAGCTCCCTGTGACTGTAGTCAGAGCAAAGAGTTCACAGAAAATATGTGAGTGTATGTTTGGCCAGAGAATGTAGACCCTATCTCTTAAGGACAATCCAGGTTTACCGCTTTATGGGGACATACAGTGGGGCAAAAAAGTATTTAGTCAGCCACCAATTGTGTAAGTTCTCCCACTTAAAAAGATCAGAGAGGCCTGTAATTTTCATCATAGGTATACCTCAACTATGAGAGACAAAATGAGGAAAAAAAATCCAGAAAATCACATTGTCTCATTTTTAAAGAATTTATTTGCAAATTATGGTGGAAAATAAGTATTTGGTCACCTACAAACAAGTAAGATTTCTGGCTTTCACAGACCTGTAACTTCTTTAAGAGGCTCCTCGGTCCTCCACTCGTTACCTGTATTAATGGCACCTGTGTGAACTCGTTATCAGTATAAAAGACACCTGTCCACAACCTCAAACAGTCACGCTCCAAACTCCACTATGGCCAAGACCAAAGAGCTGTCAAAGGACACCAGAAACAAAATTGTAGACCTTCACCAGGCTGGGAAGACTGAATCTGCAATAGGTAAGCAGCTTGGTGTGAAGAAATCCACTGTGGGAGCAATTATTAGAAAATGGAAGACATACAAGACCACTGATAATCTCCCTCGATCTGGGGCTCCATGCAAGATCTCACCCCGTGGGGTCAAAATGATCACAAGAACGGTGAGCAAAAATCCCAGAACCACACGGAGGGACCTAGTGAATGACCTGCAGAGAGCTGGGACCAAAGTAACAAAGGCTACCATCAGTAACACACTACGCCGCCAGGGACTCAAATCCTGCAGTGCCAGACGTGTCCCCCTGCTGAAGCCAGGACACGTCCAGGCCCGTCTGCGGTTTGCTAGAGAGCATTTGGATGATCCAGAAGAGGATTGGGAGAACATCATATGGTCAGATGAAACCAAAATAGAACTTTTTGGTAGAAACTCAACTTGGCGTGTTTGGAGGGGAAAGAATGCTGAGTTGGATCCAAAGAACACCATACCTACTGTAAAGCATGGGGGTGGAAACATCATGCTTTGGGGCTGTTTTTCTGCAAGGGGACCAGGACGACTGATCCGTGTAAAGGAAAGAATGAATGGGGCCATGTATCGTAAGATTTTGAGTGAAAACCTCCTTCCATCAGCAAGGGCATTGAAAATGAGACGTGGCTGGGTCTTTCAGCATGACAATGATCCCAAACACACCGCCCGGGCAACGAAGGAGTGGCTTCGTAAGAAGCATTTCAAGGTCCTGGAGTGGCCTAGCCAGTCTCCAGATCTCAACCCCATAGAAAATCTCTGGAGGGAGTTGAAAGTCCGTGTTGCCCAGCATCAGCCCCAAAACATCACTGCTCTAGAGGAGATCTGCATGGAGGAATGGGCCAAAATACCAGCAACAGTGTGTGAAAACCTTGTGAAGACTTACAGAAAACGTTTGACCTCTGTCATTGCCAACAAAGGCTATATAACAAAGTATTGAGATTAACTTTTGTTATTGACCAAATACTTATTTTCCACCATAATTTGCAAATAAATTCTTTAAAAATCAGACAATGTGATTTTCTGGATTTTTTTTCCTCATTTTGTCTCTCATAGTTGAGGTATACCTATGATGAAAATTACAGGCCTCTCTGATCTTTTTAAGTGGGAGAACTTACACAATTGGTGGCTGACTAAATACTTTTTTGCCCCACTGTACAGTATGAAAGAATAAATACGATAAAAGGGTAATTAAGGACTTCTTATTTGCAGATAAAATATTTAATTTGTTTTTGTTGCTGCCTTTCATTGCTGTATAGAGACTACAAACAGAGGAACAGAGTGCTGGCAGTGTTGGAAGGGCAAGCAGGTGTCTCATTTCAAGAACATTTCAAAAGGGATCAGTCTAAGAAACATCTCTCGTAATGATCATCCCTTTTAAGAACATTAGTAAACTCAAAGAAATACAAGTAAATAAGGGAATCAAGAGAAAATAGAAACAGTATTCAAGCCTGCAGCTTGAACAGAAAGGAAACGGGGAGGTGGACACCTGCTTAGCGATGATTCAGAAGCAGCTTTGAGAGGCGAGAGGAAATGTTGAGAAAAAAAACTTTTTCTTTTTAATTTTATCAAAGATTTAAAGTCTTAAAATGACTTTATAAACAGTTATTTGATTATTTTAGCATGTTCTCTCTTGTATGAATCACATCACAGGAATATTTTAAGCAGAAATGATCAGAAAAGATGAAACATGATTTCTTTCTCATTATGGTTAACATGTGCAATGACTAATCTTTCATTTTTGTCTTAAAATAGGGTCTGGGCACTTGCTGGTTTTGGGGCTTATGAGCAGGTGTTCTGACCTAATTGGTGGCCTGCCTCTTTGGGGTGACTTGGACATCTTTATTGTTGGGGGGGGGTTAGGGTCAGTGCTGGGTGCTTTTGCTTTTGGGGCAGGCTCTGGTTCTCCAGGGTGTTTACCGTTGAACCGTGGGGCCCTTGTCTCGATCCACTTGTAGGGCGGGCATGTAGTTGACATTGGATTGGGTGACCCGATCTTCAATATTCTTCAGTGGCTGTGGACTGCTAGACGAGAAGCAGCATGCGTGAAACGCGTCACAGAAGCGTAGTGTCGTGGGAATTACATTGACATTCTATTTTTTACGCGTTAGCTTCTAAAAGGCATCAAGCTCAGCAGTTTAGTTTGGACGAGACAGAAAATCCGGCGTTCGTAAAAAGAAAATACCCAAAAGTGTCTAAACACAAGGACATGTGCACGTCTGTTTGCTTGACTATGAAAAAGTACAGTACCTGTGACGGGTTTGAAGTCCGTAGGTGGTGTGAAAATAATCTACATACCTTCTGGATACATGTTGTTGTCTTTCTCCCTGCTTGTTGTTGTGTGTACTGACGAAATCACGTTACCTGATCAACCAGGCCCAAGTCTTTGACAGATTACTTTACAAAGACGTGAGGGCCTGGAGCTGAACCGCTGTCTCTCAATTTCGAAGGCGGGCTTAGCCAGTTGAGAGAGAACCAATCACAGAAACCCGGAAGTGACGCAACATACGTGACGCTAAAGCAGATACACATGAGGCGGAACAAAAACAAGAGGTTTAGTGAGCGGAGCCGTAATGGTAGCTACAGAGCCGTAATGGTAGCTACAGAGCCGTAATGGTAGCTACAGAGCCGTAATGGTAGCTAGCCATGGTTAATGGAGGAGAAAAGACGAATATTAATGACAGTTGTCGCTTTTGTGTCAAAAACTTGTAAATACGAGGTGTCATTGCACACTCGGTTCACGTATTTGACCGTCCCAATCAAACACTGTGCAAACACAGAAGTAAACACTTCATCCACAGCCGAGTCCGCCATGTTGAATGTTGCGCTCTGGGTGGAAAACGCTAGTTCCGTGTTTTCAGGATGACGCACAACAAAGGTGATATGTAATTGATCCGTCCTAAAATTTGACGTAGAAATGATCGGGTGCGGCTCTGGTGTCAGACCCTTCTGCATTTGAACATAATGCAGGAGGATCTGATTGGTCAGGCTAGAAATCACTCATGTTTTCGCTATTCTCATAACATTTCTTGATCTTCCGGGACCAACTGGATGTGACGCTTGCACGAGGCATAAGCGCGTGTAAAATGCTCCCGGTGGGAAGGGCATGGCTGATTGTGCGAGCAAAACGCTACGTGCTGCTGACGCATCCAGTGGGAAGGAGGGGTTAGTCTCAAACACACATGCACAACTCCAGAAACACACACCTACTCAAAGACAACATAAGCAAGATTCTTTTGTTTCAGGTGCTGTTTGTTTTGTGTGTTTGTGTGGGGGGGGTCTAATCTTGTTCCACAAGGTGACCATGGTTTTTTTATTTATTTTGTGATTCGTCTTGTAATTCTTTAAATTCTCTTTTAATTTTCTCTTCCCTTTTCATTGTCTTCCAGTCCTTCTGTCTCTCTTTCTCTCTTCTTCCCTCTTTCTTGCGTGTTAGTTCTGCCGATGCTACATTGCAAATGTTTCCAGAATCAACAACATAGATATACAGTATGTTGATTAAACTAAAACTAGAAGTTGGATCCTGTCAAATTAAAAGAGCTCTCTTTGGAAAAGCATTGTTTTCTCACATAACAATAGATTCAGATCTTAATTTTGATTTTTAAGCTGCCAGACAGGTAAAAAAAAGATAAATATATAAATTAGAATAACTAAAAACAGAATCATGCTAGTTGTGAAGAATAATAAACTGTTGATGCTAACGTTTCTCCTTCTGTTTTACACACACTATCAGTTGAAACTGCTGCTGTTGCTCTTTAGTAATTCCCACATGGAAAACAAGCAGGCAGCAGCTCAGCATTGAATTTGTTTGTTCTATAACAGCCAGCAAGTCAGTATCACGAGATGAGCAGAGTGTGACAACAGCCCCAGTCATTGGTTAGAGTGGTGTGCTGCATCCCATTTCCCAAATACATTTAAATCTGTGAAAACCTACAATGACAACTCTAAGGGAGATCAGCAGCAGATCATTTTTACAACATGTTCTGCATGTGCACGTGACAGAAATGTGCAACAAAAGATTAATTTCATGCTGGGCTTGTAAAAAGACAACTGAAAGAGGCTTCAGTGTCTCTGGAGGGAGACCGGAGTCGATCCTCACCCCCATGATGATCTGAAATCTGTAAGGCTCAAAGACATGCAGATTAATGATTTATAATGTGTTTCACAGGTCTGTGCCACCTGCCCTGTTGATTAATAAAATAATGTTTCTCATAAACACTGTGACACAAACTTTCAGATAATGTAAGACTTCATCAGAAACATAAACTTCAACCTTTTAGGATAAAGAGACAGAAACTGAATGAAGGAACTTGAAGGAAGACTGCTGCCTTGTTTTTAGTGACTTAAATATGGATTTATTCACACCAGCTGTGCTGTTTGTGTAAAAAAACCCAAACATTTAGGTTAAGAAGGCAAAAAAAAGGTTTAGTTTCACTTCTGCAGTACATAATAAATGGAAGTATTTCTGGCTCAGTGTGGAGACAACGTGCTTCTGAGTGAAAGGAAATTTGTTTGATATGTTTAAACAAACGTAGGTCACGTGTGTTTAATGCTCAACATTTCAGACACATGCATGCTAGATAAAATGCTGTGGTATGCTGTGGAGTGTTGTACTAGAATTTAAAGTTATACAATTTTGGAAATGATGAAATCATGTTTAAGTGCAAACACAATGATTTTTGTTTCGTGCTTTTTACAAGTTTTGGTGTTGTTAAAATGGAAAATGACATTCCCTGATCTGAATGTTATACAGGAATGTTGACCAAGGACTTTCACCAAACTCTTACATTTCTTCCTCCATCAAGACGGATTCAACAAGAATATATTTCTGTTTAAACTTGTCAGAAGGTAGTACCAGATGTTTACCAAAAAGATTGTTATTGCTGTCATTAACTGTTTATCTGTTTATCTTTCTATAGCCATGACGACTGGCCCAAATCCATCTGTGTTTGTCTCTTTCCTGTCAGCTCAGACCCCAGTCGGCTCAATCAGAAGGCTGCCCATCCTGAGCCGGGTTCTGGTTCGGGTTCTACTAGAGGTTTCTTCCTGTTAAAAGGGAGTCGTTCCTTTCCACTGTCGCCAATCGTACTGCTCAGGATGGAGGATTTCGCTGAACGAACAATTCAACCCAATCGGCTGGTTCCTTAGATAGAAAATGTTTTATTATTAATCGGTTGATTTTTCTTTAAAGTGCCTTGAAATGACTTTGTCATGAACTGGCGCTTTATAAATAAATAAACTTGAAACTTAAAATATGTGGTAAATGTGCAGACTAAGGAAAATATGTCTAGTGTTTTTTTTGCAGACTATGGAGTTGAAATACTTCAGATTTCTAACTGCAGTAAAGAGACTTGAACCTTCAGCTAGTCTATGAAGGGATTCCCACATGCAAACCAGGCAGCAGCTCAGCAATTGACCTGAGATCACTAACAAAGACATTTTGATTACACTGCAGAGTTTCTATTGGTTCAGCATGGAAAAAAATAAAACACTCCAGTTTCTAGACTTGAAATCATTAGACTCTACACTTTACACTCTATAATCAGTTAGAATCAGAAATATCTGCACTCATCAGATTAGAGTATTGTGGCAGTGATCACAAGTTTTTATGCCTGAAAAGGCACAAAATTCTTCTGAGGTGGCTCTGGCTCTCCTGTTGGTACCCTAGTAAAGATCGTTTTTTCTCATGTGGTTTACACCTGTTAACACTATTTGCAACTCACTCCTCCTCCATAGAACATAATTGTTGTATGAGGTGTTTAGGGTTAGGTAAATTAAATGGGAAATTACAGGTGTTATTATTGTTGTTTATTATGTTATGCATTTATTAATTCTATTATATTCTAGTCAGCACAAAGAAAGGGTGCAAGACGGACCAGTTAACTGTAATATTATATATGTAATATTAATATCATATGGTATAAAATCTTTATGATTTGTTTTTATTTGTATGGGATTGTAGTGGCACTGCCTTCAGCAGGTGTCATCCAGGTGACCTCCTACTCTGCCTATGCCAAAAGGTGGCTGTGGACTTCTCACAGAACACTGAGCTTCCAACAAAATAACAAGGATTTTATGCAACATGGTGACGGAGTAAAAACTGTTCTTGTGTCTTGTGGTTTTGCTGAAATGTGACCTGCAGCGCCTTCCGGAGGAGAGAGGAGAAAAGAGTTTAGATTCTGGGATCCCTGCCGATGCTTCCTGTCCGTTTCCTCACTCAAGAGGAGTGCAGGATGTCCTGGATGATTGGCACTAGTAATCTACTCTACAGTCTGTTTCTGTCTAATGTGGGAAAAAAATAATACTGTGGGACCGTCAGAGGACAGACTTGATAATGGCTGAGTAGAAGTTCACCTGCAGCTCCTGTTCAGGTTAAATTTCTTGAGCTGCTGCAGGAAGTTCAACCTCTGCTGGTGACTGTGTTATGTGTTATGTTGAGTGTACTCTTAACATTCCTTTTCATTATATACACAGACTTTTAGACTTTCAGTACAGGTCAGAGTCTTGTCATCAGCAGAAACATTCTGATGACTCTGCAGTTGTTGGTTGGCTTAGAGATGGACAAGAGACTGAGTACAGAGACCTGGTGGACCACTTTGTGTCCTGGTGTGGGAACAATCATCTCATCTTGAATGTGAACACGACAAAAGAGATGATTGTGGATTTTAGGAAGAGCAGCAACATGACAACACCCATTTCCATCATGGGAGAAGAAGTGGAGGTGGTGGAGGAGTATAAATACCTGGTGTTCACCTGGACAACAGACTGAACTGGAGACAACTGTGATGCTGTTTTTAGGAAGAGACAGAACAGACTGGACTTCCTCAGGAAGATTAGATCCTTCAATGTTTGCACCAAGATGTTGAAGATCTTTTATAAGTCTGTTGTGGAGAGTGTGATCACACCTGCAGTCACCTGTTGGGGGCGGAGCATCAGAGGAAGTGACATGAAGAGGCTGAACAGATTGATAAGGAGGACTGGTTACCTCTGCCACGGAGGTAATGTTTTCATCAGGGTCTGTCTGTCTGTTAGCAGAATAACTCAGAAACTAATGGATGGATTTTGATGATATTTTCAGGAAAGGCTTCTTAAAAATTTGCTGCAAAACAGACCCACAGGAAATCCTTCCTGCTCACAGTTTGAACTTTGGAATCTTTAAAGAAACTTAAATGAATTACGACAATATCTAATTTCATTTTATAATTGAACTGAATTGTATTGAATTAAATTTATAATGCAGAACGTTTTTGCAGAAATAATCACAAAAATTGGTGTAACAGGTCGCAGTTTCAGTGAGTTAAGCGGGGTTTGATGCACCAGCTTAAAAAAAAAACTGTCCAATCACTGCAGTGAAAGTAGACACACCTTCAAACATCTGCCTATAGGTAGATGGAAGTTAAACCATGCAGAGATCAGACAGACCCAAAGCTGTAAGTGGTACATAATGATAGGTGTCCTTCATGACAGTGTAGCAGTGATCCTAAATAATTCTGTCTCTTGTTGGACATGTAACGTGCTGTCTGAATATTGGGAACTCTGAGTTAGCTTTGTGGAAGTCCCCTAGAATAATGAGCAGAGAGTAGAGTTGATCTTGTTCTGCGTCTAAGTCACATGACTCATGGGACAGTCCAACATCTAAACTGTAGAGGGGGGAGCTAAGTGTACCTTCCCTGCTTTGCGCTAACACAGGAGCCAAGTCCGGCAATCTAGCTTTTTTTGCCAAAACCGCAGCATTGCAAACAAGAAATGATCTTAAAGTCAAGAATCGATCTTAATAGGCAAGTTTCGATCCAATACCAATACAGACTTGGTATCAATAGTATTGATATTTGGATCGATCCTCCACGAGCGTCTGATCTCTCTCCTGTCATGTTTTGTTTATATTTCAATTTGTAATCAACTGCACCTTGGATTCTTTAGCACATGTCAGGATTCTTTAGACTGGAGGGAATGATGAATGGTAAGTGTCATACTGGTAAGAATATTTTCAGGAAGGGAGAGGCTGGAGACAAAAAGTGAGTGAAAAGGCTGTGGGGTGAAAACGGGAAGCAGTGATGTGAGACACAAAAGGGGAATCCGAAACAGTACAAACGTTATTACCAGGTAAATTCAGTAATCCAAATCAGGAGTTCAAATCTGATAACAGTTGGGTCAGACACTTTGATTTTACTCGATCATGCAAGAGGCATCATCAAAGAACAGAGATAAAGACTCAGAGTCCATGAGAAAATTCATCAGGGATCAGGGAAGGTTTTGGTCAATGGTACAGATAAAAGGTTAGGTGCATTGTATGAGGACAGATTTTAACAGTAAACAGGCACTTGAATGAAGTAACAAAACTGTTTAAAAAAATCTAGGAATTGTCCCTAAATTTGCTCAGTTTATGGGGCAAAAACAGGTGCATGTGCTCGGTGATCAGCTGAGAGCAGGTGCAGAGCATTGACTTGATTACACACACAGACAGAAGATAAACAAAACATGACAGGAAAGCAATCAGATGGCAGACTGTGCATGATCAACCCAGTATTTGACTGTGTCCAAATTTAGAGTCTGCATCCTGCTGAGAGTTCCTTCTACCCAGTATAAGGAGGACGGTTCCTTCAAGACGGCAAAAGCCGGAAGTTGGTGTCTTGTGAATGTAGACAGCCTACTCTTCCTTCTGTTCCCACCCTAACCCTCTGCGCATGTCCTGTCGCCTAGCAACCAAGACGGTACTTTGTGAATTGACTTAGACATATTGACTCCTTGTTTAATCAGACGTAATCTGTCTGGAGCCAGAAGAACTCTGTACCAAGTCAAGATGAAACAAGAATATTGTGAACTGCGTTACTAAAAAAAAAATAATTCCTTGAATTATGCAAATATAATCTGTCAGCACCAGGGATTGAACTGCAATCCTCTGCATGAAAGGCAAGTGCACTTCCACTGGACTACAGTGTCCAGCCTGTCAGAATTATCAACCCAGCATCAATATAACCATGTATTTGTGTGTCTAGTCACATAGTTTGTTTTATCTATTTATAGTAACACACTGCCTTTTTTTTATTAATGATATCGGCGTTGCAATGTTGGAAATTGTAATTAATTAAAGTACTCCGTTTAAAGTCCAAACACTGCACAGGATCATCATCAAAAGGGCACGTCATGCTCAAAACCCTCACTTACCTGCTCCTGAGCAGGTTATGTTCAGAGACTTAGTTGCTATGGTTACTAACATACAGTACCTTGAAAGATACCTCCGTTTTTGGAACCAAAAATTCAGGTTATCTACAAACTTACCATCAAAATTATCCAGTTATGTCACATAACCTGCTTTCTTGAACAGACCCCTGGGGTTGACATCCCACCCATTCTCCTGCACTCCAAAAATGTGTGTATTGTCATTAAATATCAAATGACATTAAATAAAGATTTGAAAAATATTTAAGCAAAAAAAAAAAAAAAAAACTGTTTGAATCTGTCACAAACGAGTTTTGGCTGAGGAAAAAGAACAATTTGTAACAAAGTTTATTGACAATAGTGATGATGATGGTGTTAGAAAAACTAAACACTCACAGGGCAAACAGTTCACAGGTAGGGTGCAACACTTCCAGATGTTCTGAAGGAGCAGGCAGAGGCTGGGTCAGAATCTGAAAGCAGGTCGAAGCAACAGCGTGCAAAAAGAGATCGAGGAGCAGACAGAGACGTGGTCAAAAGGCAGTCCAGGTTCACAGCGCACAAGTAGTCCAAAACAGACAGGTACAGAAGCAGGAGACACAGGTGTAGAAGTGTAGGAGCATCCAATACACTAGCAACTACTGTCAGCTCCTCCACCGCTTGTAAAGAGGAGCAGGCAGGTGAAGCTGGACTGGTTGATTGAGGCGGCAGCAGGTGAAAGCCATGGAGGCTAATGACTGTGCTGCAGGACAGAGGGGAGTGAAAAAATAGTGGAGCAACACAAAACAAACCAACAGTAAAACTACTAAACAGATCCAAATCACAAAGGCAAAAAAATACTGAGACTAATAAGGTTGTGTGCAACTGAAAAAATCAGGTAGGATGTAGAATGGAGAGTGAACATGACAGAATCACTAAAAGTCAACAGCAAGAAAAAAATATTTGAGGTTTATTTTTATTTTGAAGTCAGGACAATGTCCTATTCATTTATTTGGAGGTAGCAGGACTTACAATAGAGACAGCCATCACACAGAGTCATGAAAGCTTCAACCTCTGTATTATGTTTGTGTGTCTCACTTTTTATACAAGAAGATGATTAAAACCCAACCAGTGAGAAGAGATAACTGTCAGCACTGTAATGATACACCTAACAACAGAGCAAGATTTAAAAAAAAATCACAAAAGAAAAGCTCACCAGCAAAAACAATATAAATCTGCAAAATACTGAAGGGAGTATAAAGACTATTTGTGGTTGTAACATGGAAGAAAGAATGTTTGCGAGGCAGTCTGTTCAGTCTGACACCAGGAGCTCAGAGTTACTCATGGAGGAATTCTTGACGTGAATGAACAGGGAGCAGAAACAAGTGGCAGGTAGCCGAGGACACGGGGAGCAGGAGCATGACAACATCTCAGTTACACGGTGTGTCTAATCAGTCTTCTAGAAGCTGTCAATTTTTAAAGATTTATATTTTTCCACCAAAGCTACTTAGAAGTATTTTGGACACAGAAATTCCAAGCAGACCAATTAGGACCAGCCTGAGATCAGTTGTCATGGAAATGAAAGCAGTTTGGACTGAAATGAATTCTTATCTTCTTTCAGAAGACACACTGACAGGATCTGTAGGATTCCAGTCCCACTTTGTACCTGGTGTTACAGTGCCATCCTAAGACCAACAAACTCAAGAACATTTGAAAACATTTGTTACTTTTCATTATTGTTATTTACTTTTATTCTAAATGAAAAACATCTTAAACTTTTAGAAATACAATAATATAATTCAACATCATGAAAACAAGGAAACCTTCCTTTTGTAAATAAATGATTCATATGTAAAATAGAATTCTCAAACTTTACGTATATTCACAGTCAATTATTATCTCTACCTGCTTATTCTTATTCAGGTAATAGTGTTAAATCTGTTTGTTTGTTTCGACTCTGCAGTTTCTCCCATTTGATGTTTTCTTTCTTCCCCTGATGTTTCAACTGCTATATAAAGTTAACTGACTTTCAAAACTTTACTTAAAGGGACTCTAAGCAAGTTTAACAAGAAATACATGTATAGAACTGTACAATTTCTTCCTCATACATGCTCCATCAATGTCCTGGTCACTAGAAAGAGCCCAGGTATTTTTACTGTAATTGTCTCTATATGCATGTAAAATTACTTTTTTAGTTATTAATAGAGCTTGTTCGGATCGAACAGGCTTTCCAGAGGCAGCCTAATGATGACGTCATGTGCACTCTGGCCTAGCGTTTACTATTGCTAGCTAAAAGCTGTATAGAGAATAGCGTTTGAAGCATGGATTCTACCGAGAACAAGAGAGAACACTCCAGCCCAGACCCCAACCAAGAAAAAGGAACCAAGAGTTTTTCCAGCGTAACAAAAAGGGAGAAGCTTGAGTCGGATCAACGGAGGTAAAGATCGGTTCAGCATTTGAGAAGTGGAAAAAGCTGAAAGAATCTCGGTATGAGGAAAGACCTGCAGTTGGCGTCATTTTTGCTTGAAAGGTAAGAAATTATGACTAAATACATGGAGAAAAGAGTTGTGTCAGGTTATGAGAGCGACTGTACTGAGTGAGTCATCTTCTTAGGAAGAAGATCTTTGGTTGGAGCTGAAACACCTGCTCATTAAGCTACGCAGGCAAAAAGAGCTTCTTCAGAAGCAGACGCTCAATCGGCGTCTGGTTGTTCACCTGGCTAGATTACACTCGACGCTTCTGTGTCTCCTCGGACTCTCCCAAGCTCTGTGAAACACAGCGAAGTAATCCAAACCTGTCTCTCCGCATGCAGCTGCCAGCCCATATTGCCCTGAGTTTGATCACTGTTGAAAATAAAATCAGTTTTAACAACTTTGAAATCTGAGTCCAGTCTGAGTTCTGCATGTGAGTCAAATGCTTATCTGAGTCCATGAAAAGTTGATGCTTCCAGGAGTTTCCACATATTTCCTGTAGTAGAAACATTTTTAAGCTGTGTGACGTGCTCACAGCTGATTGGTCCAAATATCATATATTACTGTACATTTATTATCTCAGTTGAAGTCATGCCTGCAAATCTGTAAATTGTCAAATACAGGACAGACTCAGCTGCGAGTGCACGTACAGCATGCGCGTCTTATCTACAAGCTTAACATTAAAGCTGCTTGGTTTTTCACATCTATGTCAAACGTGAAAAACCCACTCTAATGGTGCGTTCACACCTGCCCGACCGTCAACGTCAAAAGAGGCAAGTTTACATGTAAAGACTATGGTGGAGTGCGTCAGACAGACGTCAACGGCTCTGCGGCGCTTTGTGAGCGTTATGAGCGTCAACTTTTCAAGCTTTTCGAGCATTTCAGGCGTTGATGCTCGAAAAGCTTGAAACGCAGAAAGTTCAGCAAACTGAGCTTTTGACGCTCTTGAAGCGACATGTCAACCAATCAGAGCGTCTCATCGTAGTGTCTCATTGTAGTGACGTACCTGAATGAAGCAGGAAGTCTTCAAACAGGGCGCGGGTAGTAGTAGTATGAGCTGTAGTTCATATGGTACATATGGTATATATAGAAATGTTGTTTTGTGAATTTCCAAAATCGACATAGAAATGAAGTTTTTGGGGCCCTGAAACAATATTTTTTTTAAAATTGGTTCCTCAATGAAATAATCTTGAAATTTATCCTCTTAATTATAATATTTATATACATCCAATTGTGCTTTATGTAAGCATCAGTAATTCATCTATGTAATGGCTAATGATACACCCACACACCATCATAGATGCAGATCTGTTTGATAATAGGTTGCATGACACGTAGAACCAAACAGTAGGTTTTTTTTTGTTGTTATTTTTTTTTTTAATTTTCCACAAAAGCAAAATAAAACATGATCTCATTTAACCACGAAACAAATGTCAAATGTTTGGTTTTTTTCTGTACAACTGACTTGAGCTTGTGCCCAGAAATATATAATATATTTCAGAGCTGCTTATTTCCTTTTTGTTTCATCTATTTTTTACATGTACAAATAGAGTGTATTGAATGAAAACAATTTTTTATTGTACATTCAAAACTATGGGGGGATACTAATTACAGTGGTTTAGACTTTTACACAAAGTACCATCTGGAGGCTTGAGGTAAAGAATGTAGTTCTACTGGTTCTTTGACTTTAAGTACTAAGATTTTGCTTGAGTCACAGTTTTTTTTTTTGTTCAATGTATAATTCAGTGTATAAATAAAGACAATGTGTATGTTTGTTGCAATTTAACTTTTCATAACTTGGCAGATCTATTCTTAGAAAGACTAAGGCTGAATCCAAGTTTCCTAGAGTCACTTCCACTTCTACACGTACTTCTTTTTCCACATTTTACCCCCTTGTTTATTAATTCAAAGTTAGAAAGAGCAGAGATCAAAATATTCTATTATAAAGTGTGATACCCCTCAATTCAATCTCACTGATTTTTACATAAACAAATGCAACATCGGTTTTCTCATATATGTTGTTAAGATTGTTAAAAAAAGACTCCAATGCAGGCAGGACACGAGGAACGAGGAATCAGAGGCAGCAAAACAAGAAAGACTTTCATTAGTTAAACAGAAGATGCTGGAAAAACCGAAAACAACAAACTGACAAGTTGAAGAACTCAAACAAACAGGCTGGTGAAACAAAGCAACAGGAAGATCTGACAAAGGCCTAAATGAAGACATAGGAAGAGAGGAAGAGTGATAGTGAAGTAAATGTAGCTGAGCTAATAAAGCTGAACAAAACACTATTGTGGAGACAGAGATTTAGACAACTGAGGAAAAGAATGTATAGCAATCCAGAACCAAGACATTGGTAAACTGAAAACAAACCGAGCACAAAGGAACTTGAAAATGAAAATCCTAGACCAAAAATACAGGATCTAATGCAAACATACTCTGATCTGGATTTTTTTCTTAAATTTCATGAGGTCATCACTACTGAGGGTTACGGGGATACATGGTTCTACAGAAGTCTTTTTTTTTTTTAAATCAATTTGGCTACAGTACTTGAAAGACACCTGAGGTTGTTTTTGTTTTCCTCTACCACTGTGCTACTAACCGGAACTGATGCTCAGTTCTGATTTTTCCAAAGTCTCTTCTGTATGTGATAAGTCTACTATATCTCAAAGTTAAAAAATAATTCTTCCAATGTAGTGGAAAGCTTTTTTGAAACGTTCATCTGTAAGCTTGTTTTTTTATGTTGTGAAGAACTTTTATCATGGGAACTCAGCTTTATATCATTGTCTCTATTGTCAACTCTATTGTTACCCATGTAGGTAATGACAGTGTGAACAGATCACCAATCAGGTAAGACTGTCATTACTTATATGGACATACAGGACAAGTCTAAACTCAGAGACGTATTCTGTGACAGTAATAACATTTCTTAATTTTTTTATTTCCTATGTTAATCCCTCGTGGGGAAATTTGGCTCTGCATTTGACCCAGCAGAGGGCAGCCATCTTGAACAGCACCCGGGGGGCAGTTGAGGGGTTCGGTATCTTGCCCAAGGATACTTCGACACGTAACCTCTTGCCGGGACTCGGGATCAAGCTCCGGTTTCTTAATCGGAGGGTGACCTCCGTCCCAACAGACTACGGCTACCACGAGGCAGCGGCGGGTTCAATATCTTGCCCAAGGATACTTCAACGTAGCTTGCCGGCACCAAGGATTGAACCCGCCATCTTTCGAATGAAGGGTGATCGCCCTTCCGCTAGACTACGCCGCCCAATTTTATTTAGGAACATTGCCCAGGACATCATGGTGGAATCTACAGTTGTTTCTCTAATGAAAGAGGGTCTTAAGAAAGTTTAGTTTTATATCCCCAAATGTTTCTTTGCTCAGCACAATTCACAGCACTATATTAGGTGTCACTTAAAACCAGGGCTGTCAAAATCAACACTTTAACACAAAGCTCCCTAAATGGCGTTCATTTTTTTAACATCCGATCGACACACAGGCTTCCGTAGTTTTGCTTTGCCCATGTACGCACACACAGGCCTGTTGGCCCTCTTGGCAATCCACAGTCTGTGAGGTAACTGATGAGGCAGTGAGTGCTTGCTAGAGCATGGAAAGTGAAAAAGGTCCTTTAAACAGGAAGTTTAGCTTTAAAACTCTACCAGATGGTAAAAATTGATACGATGAATGTTATTTGTGCTTCCTGTCGATGTGAACTGTGCTATCATCGTAGTACGACTCTCAAATTTCACATGTTAGCGAAGCATACAGCTGATGCACATAGCCGTCCTCGCTGAAAGCAAACCATGCTGGATAGTTTTCAGTGGAGACACTTGTTCCAATTTAGTCTAAAGAAGTACACTTGATAAACTGTACTTCAAGTATACTATTTTTTGCTTAGGAAGACTGTAACATTTATAATAAACATTTTCATGAAGTATATTTGTCCACTCTATTACTTAAGAGTGTAGCAGAAATATGAAGAATATTTTAAGGTCAGTTAAGAACAGCTTAAAAATCTGTGAGTAATAGTGAGTTAACTATGGGCAATCATGCAATTAAAAATTTGACAGCCATACCTAAAACATAAAACATTAAAAAAATCTATTGGTCTATGATGATGAGGGTTAAGTGTCCACATAATTAGCTGTATATGACCTTGTAATGCTATTGCTCCTTTGTGCATTTAGCTTTCAAGAATCAAGTGCTGTTTGGCCTGTCTTCCTATATGCTGAGTTTTGCTTTGGCACAGTTGTTGATGAGCCCGGTTTGAAGGCTTCAAATAGGAAATGCAATTGGTTTTATATAGCATTTAGTTATTAAAGGTAAAAAGGAAGCCAGCCAGCACTTTTGTTGCTGCACAGTTAGCGCCTGACATCAACTTGCTCCATTGCTCTGCTGCTTATGAAGCCAGTGGGCAGCCTGTAAGTGTTGCTGCAGGCACTCGTTAGACTTGTTAGTGGTTGCATGAAAGTTGCAGAAGTACATGCTCGTTTTCTTATACAGAAAAGCCTTTTTAAGTAGTGGCACTAAAAAACACAATACTCAAATTCATCCAGCAATGGATGTCAGATATATCATTAACCATTTCACATGTCCTACATTTATTCTCCATAGAAGAAGAAAAACCAAAGCCTGTTGCAATGAATCTGTTCTGCTGTTGTGATATCAGACTGATGTTTTAAAAAAACAAAACATGCAGATGCTCTGTTCTCTGCACCGTAAGACTATCATTAATATTCTGTAGTGAGGTTCATTCTACCTCTGCCTGCCACTCTCCCTGAAAACTAAAACCTCTTTTTCCATGGTAACACAGGAAAAACATCCATTTGCCCTTTTGAGGACAATGTTAACCATGTAGTGGGCCCTTCACATGAACTCTCAAACATCTCCCTGTGACATGTGTATACTTGTACATGCAGAAATGTGCAAAACACAGGTATTTTGGAAGCTTTGTGTGGGTATGTACTAGTGGGTGTATGCGCACAGCTCCTGTATTCATAAATTTCCTCACAGATTCTCTGATCAGACCAACAGTTTACTTCCATTAAGATAAGGCTAATGCAGGCTTACACACACATAAATTCATGTACCTGTACACACACACACATCTCACTTGGTACCTGATTTCTTTGCACTCCCTAATATTTCTTATAAAGGCTTGGTAATTAATTGCCTGCAAACAATGTATGCCTGAGGGAGGTGTGGGTACCTCCTGCTTGCTATTCACTTAATGTCAGATGCATTCATACCCAGGTTTATAATGTGATAAAATATGGTTTCAAGTCACAAGAGGGAAGTCTTGCATGCAGTTTACTTTTGTGTGCCACAGATTAATGATTAAAATTTGTAACTTCAGACAAGGCTTATAGTGTTCGTCAGATACATTTATGTTAATTAAAATTGCCAATAAACCTATTTGGTTCCATTTATTACTTTGCAACTGTACTGATTATAAACAGCAACATGAGTTTAGTACTGTGGCCTTGAGTAAACAGTTTCCAGTTTAAGTAACTGGGGAATTCTGTGATTCTTAAGACATTTCCCCATAGTAATGTAAATTTTCTCTGTGTACTGGAATTTCATGCTGCTTTTTCATGTTAGGTTTTTGATGTTTCCAAAGGCTGTAGTTTTGAGTTGGAGCCCTAGGGGTCAGTGGAAAGAACAAGCTAAACAGTTGTCCTGGGCTATTAAATCAAGCCAAGCAGATATAACTATGAGTCAAAGTACAATTTTATATTATTACTGAGGCTCAGAAGCTGTAAATTCCGATGGCTGTGAGAACTAATGACTCAGAAACAAAATTCCTTTTTACCTTTTCTGTGGTATAATATAAATACCCAGGCATGGGCTTCTTTCTGGTTTCAATGTACTATATTGTAGTTTTGAAAAGTGTTAAAAACATCATACCATTTCTACTGTTAATTTTTAATAAAATTAAATAGTCTGTGTAAAGTTATAACCAGTTGCATGAACAGCAGAGCAATGATTCCTAAACCGTTGCGCTGAATGTTTCTCTTTGTTAAAGACAAAGTGTCTGTTTAAAAATGTTGGTAGAAGAGGTTTCATCCTCAAACCACTTCAGCTGACTTATTTTGATGCTAAGGAGCAGCTGTTCTTCTTCAAGCTCCCCCCAGATGACAGAATACCTCACCTAATCTCCAAGACTAAGCCTGGCCACCCTATGGAAGAAGTTCTTTTTAGCTGCTTGTATCAGGGGTGTCATTCTTTTGCCCAGGATTTGTTGTAGTCTAGGAGTTACAGAAAAGTCGTTGAGTCAGCCTTAGCACAAACTCAATCTTGAGAAATGTTTTGTCCAAAAGTGTAAGCTGTGACGTTATGTAAGCACGATGATCCAAGAACAACAAAACTCCAGTTCTCCTTTTGATCACCAAAAAGCTGTGTTGGAAACCTCTAGTATCAGTTTCTGATAACTTTCCCTGTGGGACTTAAAATTAAATCGGTGAAACAGGGGCATTACCTGGTGCATCTGTGATTCTTTTTTCCACACCCCAAATAAATTACTATCCAACAGATTCAGATCTCTTGTCCATAGGTGAAGGTCAAAACATAGAATAGTAAATCAAGAGCTGTACCTTTCAGCTCAGGTCCTTCTTCACTACGACAGACCAAGGAGTACCTTCATTATTGCGGACAAATCTCCAATCTATTGGTCTTTCTCCTGCTCTGTCCCGCTGTCACTCCTGCACAGAATGAACAGAAACACATCAGCAGAAAAGAGATTGGGATGTTTCAAAACCAGATGCGCATCTTATCCCAGCTATACCTTAAGATCCTGTCCATGAACACCACAAACACGATTGGTGACAAGGGGCATGCCTGGCAAAGTCCAACCTGCAGGGAATGAGCTCAACTTATTGCCAGGGCAGCCCCCCATCCCGGTTCAATTTGCAAGAGAAACTTGAGTTATTCTAGAGAAATTTAGATGATTTCCTACCACCTGCTGGCCGTAAAGATTTATTATGTTCTTTGTATGGGTGCAATGACACCATCTACCTATGGATGCAAACAAACCTAAGGAGAGTTTAAAGGCACATGTGAACCTAATGGGAAGTGATCATTACTAATATACTTTGGCTTTTTTGCTGGGGGACATAAGTGGAGGCTGTTTTTTAACACCAAAGTTCTGTGTGTTGGTCATCACATTGGGAATTTGTGGAAAACTTTCAGGATGGCAATAATGCAGAGAAGACTCCAGCTGCACCTTATACAGCTGCAGGATAAAGAGAAAGAAGATCTAGTGGTTGTAGCAGCAGAAGAACCTGGAGAGAAGACAACAATGCTTGTGGGTGCAGCCATCCAGATATGGCATCTCTATGGCCAGTAAGAGACTCTGTTCTGTGAGCTGGACCACAACTCAGAAAATGATTACATCTGGAATCTCCAGATGGACTGTAACACCTTTTGCTAAGCTATTGCATTGTGTTGCCTTAAGCATCATAAAACGTGAGAAGTAAGTTTCACTTTCTGGAAGCAACAGCATTTCATTGTGCATTTAAATTTTGCATGTAGCTTTTAACGTGAATAATTCCCAAACAACGTGAGTTGTTATAAGGCATTCCTACAATGGGCCTGCGCAATGGGTTTTCATGGCACTTTTGTAGAAAATTGGACAAGACCATCTACCTGGTCACAAATTTCCAAATGGGCTGCAAATAATGGATTCTTATAAGGCTGCCTTAAAGCTGTTTGTGTAGGTTCTTACTTGTGTAGGTTTTTACTAACCTTTTACACGCTGCCTTAAAGCTGTTTTAAGGAGGTCTTAGGGAATTGACCAAATATTATTCATAAGAGATATTGTGACTTAGGCTTAAGACATTCACAGAAGAAAATGGAGCCCTACTTCAGGTCATTTATTCCAACTGCTGTAAGGCTGTACAAAGCTCCTGTATTTATGGATATATTTATGTGCAGTTTTTTTGTAAATATACTTTTGCATTTTGTAAAATTATTTGTTATTTTATGGTATTCTACAATCTACTGTCTGTGTGTGTTTCACTTACACTTTATTTTATGTTTGTTGTGCTGCAACAACTACTGAATTTCCCCACTGTGGGATCAATAATGTCTATTCTTCTAATCACACAGAGATCGTTACCATACACCTACGCTCAACACATTTAATTTTTAAAATTTGTATCTTCTTCACAACACAGACTTCTTAATTTATGGAGCGTAGCAGTTCCCCACACAAACCAGAATTCTGAATGCCCTATGTTAAATTATAATGGGACAAAACATTTGTTTGTATGCTCAGGTGAGAATTCCAAATGAGCACACAGTGTCTAATTTAAATGTAAAACATGCAAAACATGAACCCTATCTGGTGCAGCATAGTCTCAAATTACTCTTATTTAAGAATAATCAACTTAATTAATAAGCTCAAATATTTAGGTCATGTCAAGGTTAGTAAGGTTAATGACAGTTTAATGTGCACTTGTTTTCAAATACATTGCTTAAAACATTTAAAGAGTCAATTTCACACAAATGTCATTACTGTGTGGTTAAGTATTAACCTGTAATATGAAACATTTTATATCTAAAAAACATTAGCAACTGCCATGTGATTGGTTGATTAGATAATTGCATTAAGGAGAAATTGAACAAATGTTCCTAATAATCCTTTAGGTGAGTGTATCTGCATCAAGATTTGACTGGTTCTGTCAGGCTTCAGGCAGCAAGTCATAAATATTCATTATGCTAATTTGCTGGACTCAGATTGGCTAACAAACTAGCCTATGAGAGCAAAGAATACTGTTTTCTTCTCTGCTGGCACAGCAACATCAGATGTTCTCTCTTCCTGTTTGCTACATCTTATGCTAACAGCTTTTAGCTAGCAGCATGCTAGGCGTGGTTTCAACTGCGGAAGCTGATGAATACTAATGAACAAAGGAGTTGTGATGAAACAGATACAGACCGTTCGGACTCGGGTTTTATCGCCACCTGCGTAGTTTGAGAGATAAAAACTGAAAGAGAAGTTGTTGACCTGTTTTCACACCCACTATGAAGGTAAGAACACCTGTGGAGCTAAAATATTCAACAGAAACCTCAGAAAAATGTTTTTAATGGAAGGGTCTCTTTAATTCTTATATAAATAAAACTGAACTGAATTGAATAGCTAACCAGAAAGAAGGGGAAATCTGGTTGCTTAAGTAATTGCTGCTAAGCAGAGCTCAACAGAACACACAAAGAAAGGCCTGTTTCTTCAATTTCATGTACCTACTTTGTGTTGTTTGGTGTGCTGGGTATGAGGTGAAGCCAGCTGTAAAAGGTATATGGAACTCCCAAACAGGGTTTTCAATTCCTCACTCCTAAAATTACATTTGAATCACTAATGAAGCTAAAAGGGGATGTTTTAGTACAATGGGACAAAACCAAACGATCTTTGCAGGGTTTAGTAGGAGGAGCAGTTCAAGCAAATGAAGAGAGATGCCATCCACTTTGATCCAAGCTTTTTCACAAATAGAATGTCAGTGGGGAACATTTACCAGAGGTTCCAGCAGCCTTCAGGGTCCAGGTGAGTACAGCACAGAGAAAAAAGAAAATTAATGAAGCCCAAAATTGACAAAAGTTAAGACTCGACTGTAGATACAAAGACTGAGAAGCCAATGTTTTGTTTGTTTGATTTTTTCACCCTGAGTAACTCAATAATCCACCGCTGAGAAGCAGTCGCTCAACTTAATTAGCAATGTTAACAAAGAGTAATATCATAGACCCTAGCAGAAAGTGCTAGAACTAGAGAAACCCTCTGGTGACAAAGTGAGGTTAGGCTCACCAACAAAAACTCTGAGAAAGAGAGAGAAAAAAAAAATAAGTAGGAAAGAAGAGGAAGGGGCATAACAAAAAAAAAAAAAAAACCCTGGGACCTGACAGTGTGTTGGGGTTCTTGAGATTAGGGGAGCATGGTGGTACTAGCGACTCTCATTCATAACATATGGCCCAAAGACACGTGTGGGATCATGTCTGCAGTTTAAAGCAGGACTAGCCACGGTAGTCTCATGCTGGGTTATGACTCCATCACATGGAGGGACTGAACTACATTTGGACGATCTTCTAGCTGCAGCCTGAGAGAGTCACAATACAGTGTTTGGTGCAATCATGAGGAAAGGTAATAGTATCATTATAGTAACTTGCTTCTGACATATAGAGGATTGAGATAGTGCAGGAAATTATCTTGAGAATGAGGAAAATTGCAGGGAAAAATCTATTTTAAAAATCTATTTGCCATGTATGTATGAGCAGGAGCATCACATTTCTGAAGGAGTTGTTCTAAATTTGCTTCAATCTTGGAGAGTGCAGAGTGGTCCTGATACTTTGTTAAGAGGGTTTTACATTAAGCCAGATGTCATTCACCTAATTCCCAACATTTCAGCATGTTTTTTCTTCTATTGGCAATTTAAATACTGATTAATTTTAACATACTTTTAGATTTGGTGTGTGAAAAGCTAAAATATGAGTCTTGCATCAACCTTCCAGATATTTAAATACTCAATTTATGGACTTGGAGGATATTTTTGACAAAAAATTCAAGTTGCACATTCACAGTGAGCAGCGGCAGTTGTTGGGATACAGATGCTGGCTGCTGGTTTGAAGTGCTACACTTCATCATACCCCATCGTTATTAAGCATAATGTGTCTAGATTTGGATTTAAAATCTAATTGGTGTTTTTACCCCAGTCTAAATAGTGACCACTTGTTACCCCAGAGACAGAATTTCACACTTTTGATTACATATGATGGAGATTGATGCACTGAAATTTCATTAATAGGACAAAACTGTCAAAAAAAGGAGGAAGATAGACTTAGCAGTGGAGAACGAGACAAACAATCTCCTTACTTAACCAAATACAAGACAGGCAAAACTAATACAGTTTTTTCTTGACTAATTAATTGTAACTTTTGGTGATGGCTTTTTCTGGATGATTTATGATCCTTTAAGACTGTCACCATGTTTGTTGGCAAACAGATGCTAAAATACTTAATGCTGATGAAACTCATCTAAATTAGGAAATCTGAGATGGAGAAAAGCCAAGGGTTATCTGGCATCTGCAGTCTCTGTTTTTTTAAAATAAACACAGATCAACGGATCAGCCAGATGAAACAAATGTGGAAAAGATTTTGTCACTATGTGTGTGAGAGAGAGAGAGTGTGTGTGTGGACGAGAGTGCATTTTTATTTTCACTTATCTTGCTTACACGCGAACCAACTCTAAGAGCGTTCTGCTGAATCCCCATTTTCCTTTAATCTTCAGCCACAGTTTATGCTGAGATGAAGCATAATGCACATCAATCAGAAACACACACACG
This sequence comes from Pachypanchax playfairii, assembly GCA_006937955.1. Taxonomy (NCBI): domain Eukaryota; kingdom Metazoa; phylum Chordata; class Actinopteri; order Cyprinodontiformes; family Aplocheilidae; genus Pachypanchax; species Pachypanchax playfairii. The sequence continues at coordinate 70,972 of SSNP01000073.1, forward strand.
CACACACACACACCAATGCATATATCAAAGATAAAATTAATGATATCAAACAGAGTTATAAATATGTAAATTAGCTTCTCACCCGGTACTGTGTGGAAAGAAAACACTTGCTATGTGCAGAACAAAACACATTCTGACAACACAGATTCTGTGAATAAAAAAAATAAGTCACAAACTTTGAGCACTACCAAATCAAAAACAACTACACATCTAGTGCAAATCATAGACTTAAACATTTTTTGCAGAAGATAAAAAGATACAAATCTGTGAATCTATGATTAACACTGGAGTTACAAGAATTTAAACAAAAGCTTGAATCCTACAAAAGATGTTCTGTGTTGTGTAATTACCCTGAAACTACTTGAAGTGCTTAGATCCACACAGTTCACTTCTTTTTCCCATGCTTTCCTTTGAAATCTAAGAAATCACATTTCTAAAAATCTGCTTCATTGTATAAAGAGAGAAACTCAAACAAACAGCTTTTACATGACAAATTAGTAAAGAACAGTTTTTGTGCTATTTGTTAGGTGTTGTCCTCATTCATATTGAAGAGCATCCTTGGGAAAATAAAAGATTCCTTAAATGTCACAATAAATGTGAAATATGTTTGAAAAGAACGCACAAACTGCTGGTTTTGTTGATAAAAGGTATTTAAATTTATATCCAGGAAAAGCGACATTACAGAAACATTATGTAACTCTTGCCTGCAGCAGCTATTTTGAGATACAGAAATGTGAATTTGCACAAAATAAAAGTACAAATAAAACTGCATGCATTCATTTAGTATAAATATAGATAAAATATAAAAATGTATACACAAAACAGACCAGACCAAAGACACTGAACTGTAATCAGTGATTCAGAGATGAGGGACATAATAATGGTTCAAAGTTGGGTAAATTTTAAATGGAAAAACGAACAAACAAGACAAAAAACTAAACTGAAAATCTGACTTTAGTGACAAGGAATAAAAACAAACATTATTTCAAAACTTCTAAATATAACTACACTTTTTATTAGCTGCACAAAATAAATGTTTTACCCCTTGGAAAAATCAGTGGTTATATTTTTGTTCCAAAAGGGATAATTTGAACATTTTGAATGAAGTTTGAAGCGCTAACAATGGCTGGTCTGTGCAGCCTCACTTCCAGCCCACATCCAAAAAATGCACCAGACACAATGTCCATTATTTTTATCACAAAAAACTCAATAAACCCTTTGACAATATTAATATTTAATAAAACATTCAAACATGTTAATTTCCCCTTCAAAATAAATAAATAAATAAATAAATAAAAACAATTAAAAACAACAACAAAAATCCCAGTGTAACCCCTCCCAAACCGAGGACAGATTTACTGTATTTTAATTTTGTAAATAAAATACAAATACAAACTTCCCTTCATTTTGCAGCATCCACAAGACCTGAAGGAAATAAGTGCTATGTGTCCGATATGAGCAAATCAAAAGAGAGAAAGTCATTGAATGAGACAGAGACCTTGATGAAGCAACATTCATCTTAAACAGAAGATTTTATTGGGATGCCGTGTCAGTAATAGATAAGTCACCCACACACAGTAACCATAAGTAATTACAGATTAACAAGAAGGAAAAGTTTTGAACAATATAAGGTAAACGCAAGGTAAGAACCAGAGGCAATCAAAATCAGTCAGTGCCATTTAGTAAATGATAAGTGTGCTTTTCAACAATAAGAATCTGTCCTGTATTTATAGAAGGGATTTAAAACATGTACTGGAAGCAGCCCTGCGGGATGCTTAAACTGCTTTAGTTTTAACTTTCAGGTCTAGATAAAAAAAAACATGTTGATAACACCAGCCATCCTGAAGAGAGGATGATACAGATGGTTCTAATAGGTAGGAAATGGTTAAAAGTTCTACAAAGCTTCTGAAAAACTCATTCACTGTACTGATTCCACAGAACTGCACAGTGGATTAAAACAATGCAAAGCCCTATGAATGTATTAGTGTATTAGAATGTAAAAAAGATTGTGATAGAAAGAAGAATTGAAAACTGATGTGAGAAAAAGAGGAGGGGTGGGGGGGGCGGGGGGATTGGAACGACTTTGAAGGTGAAGCAACAGAGGACCGGAGGTAGGGAGCACATCACAGATCACACAGATAAACTGAAGTGACAGTTGCCTCGGTAACAAATTTATTTACCTATAATCTTTTTTTTCATATAAAATGTAACTGTTATGCCCAAAGTGTTTATTAGTGCTCTTAGTATGTGCATTTTTCATAAGAACTAATACCTCCAGCCTATATTTTTTCTTCTAAGGTTTAAAAACCATTATTACAAAAGCTGAAATACAGGTTCATGTTACATATTGTACTGCATGTTTCAAACACAGAAATTATGATATTTGGGAAGACAGAAAGCTTGTGTCTCAGAAGAACCTCATATTTATTAATGTCTGCAGATCAAAGCCTTTAGTTTGTATTAAAACTGACACTGGTTAGGTTAGGTCCACTGTTCCTTTTTAACTTCACCAGAGGGAAACAAATCTAACCAATTTCAAACCACATGACAGTTTTGCTTAATACAGTCATTACACTGACTTTTCATTCAAAGTTCAACATTTCCAGAAGCTTCATGTCATGAGTGAGGATTTGGTCAAAACAAGTGGGTTTAGCCAAAAAAACTTCCAAGTTATAAAGTTCTATATAATGATTATTGATATTCTACATGGTTTTGAGAGGTTACTGATCAATTTGTGTCAAAACACAAAACAGTTCATCAGGTCCCAGTTGAAGAGGACAGAAGAGAGGAATTTGAATTTATTTATAATAGTAGTGTCCCTGCTACCATTCACAAAAAACGACCGGAGCTTAACTGCAGCTAATGAAGAGCTAACACTGTTACTGGAGCCGATCCGCTGCTAATAAGAACAGGAGCCGAGCTGCTGCTTAGTCAGGCTGCTCCTACAGAAGAACTAGCACCGTTACATCTCTTTTTGGGTCAAACTGGTAAGCTTGAAGAACCACATCTCTACCAGATGCAGCAAAACAACACAGATATATGAGTAAATGTCAGACTAACCTTTCAATAACGTGCTGTTGGAGTCTTCAGGCTCAAAGTTTGTTTTTTTTATCACATTTTAAGTCCATTTCTTGGCACTGCAACACTTGTTTATCATTAATTGCAGTTTAATCAGCTGTTTTGTTTACCAGCACCGATAAAATCTGATGCCTCACGAACACGCAGGGAACAGAGATGGGTGGGGCTGCTAGTGCTGCCCAAGAGCGATTCCCACATGAAATAGAGCATTTCGAAATGAGGTGAGATGGGAGAGTTTAGGAACAACAGCTGGACTTTCAAAAAGGCCCAATTTGACCACTGCATGGCTTTTACATGTCATTAGCTACGTTTACATGGGCACATTTAATCGGAATAAACGCCCAATCGGATAAAAAAGACGTCATGTAAACATGTCAATCAGAATGTTTTGATCCGATGCAGCCTGATTAGGATGAAATTTCCTTCCGATCGAGAGGGGTGGTTTTGTCCGATCTTCATTCGGATAGACGTGCATGTACACACCCATTCGAAAAGAAAGGGTGAAAAAAGCCCACTGTGCATGCGTACAACTTCAGCGTGACGTCTTTCCGCTTTCGCAGACCCAAGTAGAAAACATAGCGGGAAGTAAACAGAAGTGGTCTGCTGGCGCAGTCATCCTGTCATCTTGCTCTCCTCTCCTGTGGCGGAGGAGCAGTAGCAATATGTATTCTGCCTCTAGCTTGGTTAATGCGACCAGTAAAAACCCAAACATAAAGGTAATCACCCGCAGAAGGTCCATATTGGGGAAAAAGTGAGTCAGCTCGAGCACACGATGGGGCGGGAAAGACGTGCAGAAAGGAGATTGTTTACTTTTTTTTCTTCCCCCAGAAAGACAACTCGCTGTGCGCATGCTCAACTCATTTAACCTGATTGAGTGCTTGGTGCATGTGTACTCATGGCATGATCAGATCATTTCAGTTAGTGTCCATGTAAACAGGGATTTGGGAATTCCAATCGACCAAGATTTTAATCAGATTGGGGAAATTTGGCGCATGTAAACGTAGCTAGTGAGATGTAAATGTCAGGTACTGGGGTTTTGTTTGTTTTCAGTTCAGTTTAGTTGTTACTGTTGGGATCTCTGCAGCTGGTGGGGGGTGTGTGTGGTTTCTACACTAATTGTCATTACAGGGCGTGGCAGCTGTAATCAGTGGCTGCAGGTGTGGATCGTTTACCCAGCTCAGGAGAGCTGGGTATTTAGGCTGAGGAGGAACCACAGACAGAGGCCAGTTTGTTCCACTTCTTTCTGTGGTACAGAGTGGCCAGAGACATTCTGACAGTGTTTTGTATGTTAGTCGTCAACTAACCTGCCTTCTCTTCCCTTCTCTCAGTCCCGTGTACTGGAGCGCTCCTCCAGCTTTGAGTGCCTCTGCGTGGTCATCAACCCGCCGGAAAGAGGGCTCATCTCCTACGGGTTCCTGCAGTCGTGAGCTCCACGACTCGCTCTCCCTTCCCTGTTCTCAGTCCCGTGTCCTGGAGCGTTCCTCCAGCATCGAGTGCCTCTGCGTGGTCGTCAACCCGCTGGAAAAGAGGACTCGCCCTCCACGGGTTTCCTGCAAGTCGTGAGCTCCATGACTCGCTCTCCCCCTGGCTTCCTGTCTGTCTCTGGTCTCCTCTGGATCCACGCCTTCCCGGTCAGCGGGCTGCTATCACCCCTGCCACAGTCACGTCTGTGACTGTGGCAGGGGTGATAGCAGCCCGCACCACGTCCCGGACCTCATCACACTTCCTCGACTCCTGGATCACCACCCCCGCTGCAGTGCCTCCGGATCCCTCCTCACACAGCTACAGTCTCGGCTTCACAGTGAGTTATCATCGCACAATCCCCGCACACTGCAGCGGGTCTTTGCTACTTGTCTCTAACGGGTCTCTCCTCCAGGATCGAGTCTCTACCCCGCCTCAGTTCCAGTCCTGTGTTTCTCATCGTGCACATTTCATACCCTTGTACTGTTGTCTCGTGTACTGGTAATATTAAACTCACTTTTACTGATTCCTGTTTCCCCCGTGTGTGTTTGGAGTTGGGTCGCACTTGGAGTTCAAAACAAACCCTTAAATCATGACAGTAAAGGAATGATTCAGAGTGTGTTAAAAGTGCATATTATGGGATTTTTAAAGGGAATTTTAAAATAATTTCTAATGTCAAAATAGCGCAAAGAGCGACCGGCACTGCCATTCTGGTTGTCATGGGGAAAGAACGCTGTGGCAAAGGTCATCGACGTAACGCTCACTGTCCCAATACTGCTATTTGTGAGCAATTCTTGACTACTACTCACTTCAAGTCCTTATGTGCCCTTCTGCTAAGTGCGCTTCATGGTAGACCGTAGGGTGCAGTGTGGGTATTGAGACAGGGCCTATGACAAGCCACTACGTTTGAGAGAGGATGTCCTTTGGACCAGTGATACAAAAACTCTGATGTGAGTTCTACTTGAACACATAGCATCTACCTAAAACTATAGTATCTCACTGGGCTGCAAATTTTTCACCAGCAAATTTTTAATATTTTTGCAGGAGTTTAAAGTCTCCTTGCATGACTCACAAGGCTTATTTCAAGTGTTGTTTAAATGTTGAATGAAGTCTGAGAATTTTGCACAATGTCCGTGTCATCGTGCACATCGTGCTTCTGAGTTGTTTCCCTACATCAGAGGAGTGATGAAATGTGAAACAACTTTGGGAGGGCTTGGCAACCAAACTGTGAATAAACTGAGATATAATTAAGGTACTTCATGACTAAAATGTAACAAGGACATTAATGCAACAGCTGCATGGCAGCTGTAATTTTTTTAGATCTGTATATCACATGAGTTTGGCCATAAATAAAAACAAGTTGCAGACCTGTTGTGTGTGCTTCAAACCAGAGTCACTCCAACTAAAAATGTGCATGTTCTTTTGAAGTTTCCAACAATTTCCCAAAAACTGCAGTGAGATACTAGCTCAAGTATTACAAATAACCATTCTGAACTTTTGCAATAATGTGTGCTGTTGCTCTACCAAAACACTAATGCATCACCTCTACCCCACAGAGAATAAATGCACTGCCAACATTCCTCTGCTGTTCAGCATCAAGGTACCAAATCAAAAAAACAAATCAAGATCATCCTTAACAGAGAAGGAAAATGTGTCTTTGTCATAAAATATTTGTTTTGTGTGTGTGTGTGGTTTGTGGGGAAAGTGACATGCAAATATGAAACTGGAAACATTTAAGCAGTTTTCTGGCTGCTTCCATCTGAGGGACAGTTTTAATCACCCTGTGCAGGAGCAGCAGTTACCACATGACATGGTTTGTTGGTCTCTGACACAGTAACGAGTAAAATTCCTTTTTTTTTCACTCTGAAACATGGCAACATCCTCTGAATGAATCATTTAGAGAAAATCTAATTTATGTTTACTTTTGTATTTTTTAATGTTACTACATGAAAAACCGACTTCAAAATGTCATTTTTAACAAATTAAAAAAAACTCAAATAACATAAACATGTTATTGCCATTAACCCTTCTTTGGAGGGATAGCAGTCCATTTCATCTGAGATCAGTTAAGATGCATCGCACCCATGACAGTTTGGCTGAAAGCAAAAACACTAAAACATACAACCACACATGATCACACCAACTGCCAAATAAGGAAACATGTCACTTCCAAAAATTTGATATGCTTTATTTGAAAGCTGTGTGTTACTGGCACAAATGTACAAATTAAATAAAATGGAGAAAAGTGAAACAATTAAAATTCTATTATATGAAACCCTGTGATTTTGAAAAGGATATGTTGTTTAAATGTATCAAATAGAACAGAATTGTGTTCTTCCACCATTTTAATATTGCTAAAATTAGTAACATCCTGACCCAAAATGATAGAGAAAAATAAGTCATTTATTCAGTCACGCTTTTATTACTTTTGCATTACTTAAAGTAAAAGTGTAAAAGGGCTTGAGTCTTTAATCAATTTAAACTGACAGACCTCAAAATCTAGGTACCAATTATACGTAGTTGCAAGATGTCTATGGCTAAATTCAGAAAATTATATGTTTTTCACTACAAAAGGAAGAATGTTAAATCAAGACCAGTGATCAAAGCACTCACCATTGCTGTAAGTTGCTTCTGTTACAATAACACATAAAATATATCATGTTTATTAGTGCTGAAAAGAAACATACTGTGTATTTCATAACCTTTAACCTAAAGATACAGTTACAGAACTTCAACTAAAAGATAGCATGAGGATTTCAGTTGACCATAGCAGTTAATAAATAGGTTTTGTGGTCCAAATTCACTTGAGGATTCTATCTATTGTGAACACAATTTAGGGTTTTTTGCACATGTACATGCCATTCTGTGCTGCCACCCAGACAGTGTTTCTCTGCACTGGGGCAGTTTTCCTCTATTTTCATAAAATACTATGCACATGGAGGAAAACCTGCCCATGTTTGTATAAATCTCTGTCATGGCAAACAGCGCCTGCTTTTCAAAGACCAGACCAGTTTGCAACATGCGTTCGGTGGCAGATATTTCCCATGAGAAAAAAGGTGCAACAGCTGAATTGCTGCTTTCACAAAAAGAAGGCCGGCATGTCTGGGAGGTTTGATTCATTATCTCAGCCAGTGGTGAGTGTAGAAAACTGTTGCACCTACAATAAATTAGTTAAAAATGGGGTCATATCCCTTGTTATTTTACATACAGAAAAAATAACATCTTCTTAATTGTAGAATATTGCTGCAGACAAAGCTGAATCAAACTATAATAAACAGAATTCAAAGTATCTTTGTTGGTGGATGATTTTCTTGGGGCATTTCCCGGCAGGGAGTGCAGCTTGCTCCCAGATGTCCAGAGTAAAAATCAAGAACCTATTATTTATTTATTTTATTCACAAAGTGGAAATGAGAAGGTTTGTTTGCAAGGCACACAATGTCTTTCACTGATATGGAAATATTATCCTGAACATAATTTCTTCCTGTTACAGTGAAATGTTTTTCATGTGGTTTTAAGGCGGGCCTCTCATCCATTAAGACCTGGAGCTCACTGTGGGAAAACACATTTTTTTCTGTTGCTTTTGTTCCTGTTTTGTTTGTGATAGAAATCCATCGTTAGATTGTGCAGCAAGAACAACTGCGATCAGACACAAAAAGAGTACAAAGTACTCACACCTCCTGAATTTCACGGGCATGTTTGCACCAGCATATAATTGAACCTTTTTGCTTTGTGAATCTGACTCTGAGAAGGTGCAGATACTGGGTACAAATGATGTGCAAAAAATGGAGCAAACAACAGGAACATTGCAACGTTAGTGAATTTAAACCTCTATCTCTTAGTGGGTCCTAACTGCCCCATCCAACTCCCTAAATTTAAAGAGGAACTCACCCTCTCTAAATTATCTTCCTGCCTTCTAACTGCTTTTTAAAAAATTGCTGAAGAAGGCGTTTCTTTAAGAGGCGGTCCTGAGCTGTGATTGACGTGTAGCACTTCTCCGTGTTTAGATTAGCTCCAGTGTGACTCTGCCGTGTTGCAGAGAGGTAACCCGACCATGATGAGAATACAACGTCTATAAATTACATCCACACAATCACAACCACTGCAGGGAAGACTTTGCCCTGGTTTAATTATTCTTTTAATGATATTAGTTATTCTCTATGTCGTAGTTTTCCGAGTAGTTTACCGATTGATGTTTGTTAGCCACAATGCTAAAGCTGCTGCCATGTTGCTAAGAAGGGTCTGAGTAAATGTCTGAATAGCAATATAACGTGCACAAATCACATCCACATAATCACTGCGGTAAAATGAATTATTTGTCCAGATTTTAATGATATTAGTTATTATGTTTGTTGTAGTTTTCACCCAGTTGCTCTAAATCCTTGTGTGCAGCTCTTTGGTGAGAAGCTGGAGACAACGGGTGGGCGGGTGGAGGCGGGTGTGGCTGTCTGAGAGATGGTTTTATACTCCAGGAGGCGTGTCTTAGAGATGATGGTGACGTAGGCATGAACCGCTTTCAGCCAATCACAACATCCAAATGCAGTAGCCACCTTTCAACCCTAAGAGGGCAGCACACTAAGACGTTTTTAGACCAAAAAGTGTAGAATTTAACAAGTTTATATGAAAATGTCAAAAAATGCCCAGAAACTGAAAGATTGCATTGGTAAAGACCCACTAATACAGTTTATAAGCAGAAAAAAGATGTTTTGATGGTGAGTTCTCTTTGAATTCTCCTTCATTCTTGTGATCCTAACCAATTTCATTCACATTTGTATCCCAAGGTTGTGCAACAAGAACGAGAAGGTTTTACACTGAAGTATCAGTAAAACATAAAACACCGAGAACTTGAATAAAGATGGGAGATTCATGATGTGAGTTGATGTGTAAATGCTTTCAGATGTCAGACACTTTAACATCTGGTGGATTTTTTAAATAAAAAATTCATCTGACGCGTTCACTGTCCTTTTATTGAATCATTGTCTCATTAATTAGTGATTTCTAGAGATGATCCTAAGAATGCGTATCAAGTTTTACCAGGAAATAATCAAATGGAATTGGACAGAGGGAATGCATAGGATATTTATTATACCTGATGTTTGTCATAAATACTGCACCCAAAAAAAAAAGATTGTGTTAGTGCAGTTTGAACACAAGGTGTTCATCTAAAGGACAACACACCTGTGTTTATGTATTCTTGTGTTTCATCAAAAATCATCTGATTCTCAATGACCTACACTATTTATGTTTAAACCATTTTGAGCAACAGAAATTATTTCATCAATTGTATTTTATGATATTTATTTTATCGAAACCAGTTACAGGCATCAAAACATGCATGGCTTTCAAAAAGGCTTGATTCTTCTATCAAATACTAAATCAATATCACCCACAGGACAAAAGACAACGTTGTAAGACAACAGTTAGAGGATGACATAATGGAAGATTTGTCCTTCATATTGGAAACAGTTTTTAGTTTTAAACAAAGGAGAAATCAGGATTCCGGAACAGCAACCATGTAAAACTGCAACACCCTTCAGATGTAATTTAAAGATGTTTTTTCTTGTAAAAGTAATTCAGTGCTACTTTTTGACAGGATCACAAAATGCTGAGACTTTTACACAAATCAACATTAAGAGGAAGGTTTACACACTGCCAGGACACTGTGGATTACAGACAATAGGTTGGTTGCACCCTACGTCACGTTGTTAAGACACCAGCGTTCGAAGTGCAGACAGAGGGCCGGAAGTGAAGTGACCTGTTCAAATAGCCTGGGAAAATGCCTCTATTTTGTGCAGTTTATGGTTGTTCCAATCGAGGTAACAGAGAGAAGGATGCTCGTTTTTTTAGAGTTCCGAAAGTTGTCGTCCACAAAGGTGAAAAATGCAAAAAACTGACAGAACAACGCCGGAAAAAGTGGATTTTAAATCTCCGCCTTCGGTCAGGAGGAGCAGAGTCCCCTAACGCCCGCGTTTGCGACCGCCACTTCGTCAGAGGTAGGTCATATGTTATTTTACTGATCAACGTGTTTTTGGTTGTGTTTATATAGTATAGAATGATGAATGACCGTTAAGCTAACGACGTTGTAAAGATGTGTTGCATGTTTGACGTTGTAGCCGTTAGCGCTAGCTACTAACATCTTTACACTGAAAATAAATAAATAAAACACTTACCCTTGCGAAGACCAAACGAAAATCGTCCCGGAGACGTTTTACTCCAAGATTGTGGACCCATCCACTCACAAAAAAGTTGTAGGACTCCAAACTTTTGTAGGCTTTCATTTGATGTTTTGTGTAGTATGACGTTGCAGGACCAGATAATTAGTGATGTCAACTGCCTCGATTGTTGGTAAATCCTTCGGTTCAGACGAAAATTCACTCATCTTCATGAGGTATGGGTCCCGTCCAACATATTCTGTGATCAGCTGCGTATACCTCCCTTTTGCTCCCAGGTCTAAATCCGCACAATAGGCACTGACAGGTATAGAAACCTCCATTGACAAGCGCCGCATATTTACTTCCTGCCCTCCATCTGTACTGCGCATGTCATCCAGGTCCTAGGGTGCAACCAACCTATAGATGCTTCACCTGATTTTTCTGTTGCAGCTTTGAAGGATGCTGAAAACAAGCAGAAAAACTTCCCCACTCGTCCAACCAGCAAGACAAATATGTGTGATAGTGTGCAGAAGTTTTACAACACTTTATATGAGTGTAAAACAGTAAGTTTAGATGAGATGGAGAATCTATTCAGAGATAAATAATGTGTGTATTTTTGTAAAGGTCAAGTAGGCACATGGTGTAATAATAAAACAGTTTTCCCATTTTATCTTTACACAGGGTTTCCACAATCAATTTACAGCTTACCTTGTGTGAAGGATATTATTATTTTTTCTACATCTAAGCCAATTTGACTTTAGCACAGAAGAAAACAATTCTCATTAAAAAGAAATGGGCTGCTGCTGTCCTGGTATCAAGTTTAGCTAAATGTCAGTGATGCACGTTAGTTCCTTATACAAGTTGAAACCATAGGTCACGAATAATGCTTCCAGCTTCTGTCTGCCAAGTTCCAGTAACTCACAATTTCATAGACACAAATCTCTCTTGTGCAAAGCTCCTGCTGTGCAGTCTATCTACATGCCAGTGGTTGGTGGCTTTCCAATTGTTTTTCAGAGGGGTGTAGCATGTAATCACAAGCATGACAGCCTGAAATTACTAATTCAACCTTTTATAATCCGCAACAACAAACCTAATTGAACACAGTTATTTAATTATAAATGCCTGAATTGGAGTTGCTTTGCTCTGAGCAAGTGCACGTGCACCTTCCATCTTCACTGTGATGCTGAATCTGATTCAGGTTGAAGAGAGATGAGTGCAACTTTGCAACGTCAAATCATTGCATGTTAAAGTATCCGCTCGACCCTTTGACCCAGTGAGTTTGTGCTCTCTCTTTCCTTCCATGTGTCTTTAGCTGTCATTATCCCCAACAAGTGATTACAGGAAGATAAAGTGAATGCGCCTCAGTAGTCACCTTCTCTGAAGACGGATGGCTTTTTAATCACCATCTAACTGTATTTTCAATATAGATCAGCACAGAGTGTTGCACCCTGACATGATTTGAAATGCATAATGCATGTGGACATTTTTAGGAAGAGCGTGAAGTCAGAGATTAGAAATAAGCGGAGTAAGCAAAGCGAGGTGATCTGTTTGATATTGTTTTTTGATGCGCTGAATCTAATTTGCTGCAGCATTGCAGAGGCTTGGTAGGGAGTGTCTATGAGCAGCCATCTCACCTCTCCTCACTCATTAGAGGGAGTAATAAATCGCTGAGTATAGATCAGTGTCAAGGAGCTACTCTACTGTGTCCTCTGAATCGATGTGCTGTGTAGGAGTGTGTATTAGTACTTATGTATGTGTGCTTGGTTTTTTTTCTTCTCGGCCTGGTCTGGTAATAAAATGTGAAATCGGTGCAAAGTGAAGAATGTTGCATTCATGGTGATGGACATGAATTGTGCTTTCTTGCTTCTGTACAACCTGAAAGACTTTCAATGTACTGCATTATAATGTGAGGGTTAGTATCTGTAATACTGCTTTTAACAAACTAATCACATGCTTTGGGTATTTTATTTTTCAAGGTGAAAGATATTATTAAGAGGTTCTATTTAAAAGCAGTTTGCTTCTGTCCTAACTTAAAAAGATGTATATTTTATTCCTGTTATATCAATAAAAATGACAGTAAAAAAATGAATATCCCCCCAAAATTAGTTTGGAATCAGTCGGTTGATATTAGACAAACCTCTGAGTGATTATTTGTAATTCTAGTGCAGCATGTGTTAAAGTATTTTGCAGAGTAAGCAGATCAGAGTTTTTTTTTTCCATCAGACAATCAATTGTTTCGTCAAGAAACTTTCCATACAGACCTGGGAAAAGTCAACTTTACTTTTTCTTTATCAGGTTACAGCCTCTCATAGCTGCGTTTACATGTGCAACATGTCTTTAATCTGATCAGTGTTCAGAGTAGAATTTGACCGTGTACATGGGCCCTGAATACATCTTTTTGACTATGACCAGCGTTTCCATGCACCACACATTTGATCGGGTTAGTTCATTTTGACATGTGCAGAACTATCTGAAACACCGGAAACGTAGAACGTAGAAGAACGTAGAAGAAGAAGTAGCAGCAAACTTCCGTTGTAAACAAACATGACTGCGTTCATTTAAAATGGAGCGGTAGCATCTTCTTCTGAGCGTGTTTTTATTTTTTTCTGGAAACATTTTTACATCTAAACCTCCAGCAGTGTCCAAAACTGAGCAGTTTTGATTCACGCCCGCCATGTTTTCATCCAGCGTCCATAAACGCCAACGTAGGATACGTCAACACAGAACATAACAGACATGACCCACATTGGGAATAAGAGTTTACATGTGCAGCCTTCGGATCAACTGTCGGCATAACCCACCTGTCTCAATAGCTACGTTTACATGCGCCAAATTTCCCCAATCTAATTAAAATCTTGGTCGATTGGAATTCCCAAATCCCTGTTTACATGGACACTAACTGAAATGATCTGATCATGTCATGAGTACACATGCACCAAGCACTCAATCAGGTTAAATGAGTTGAGCATGCGCACAGCGAGTTGTCTTTCCGGAGGAAGAAAAAAAAGTAAACAAAACAAACTCCCATCGTGTGCTCGAGCTGACTCACGTTATCCCCAATATGGACCTTCTGCGGGTGATTACCTTTATGTTTGGGTTTTTACTGGTCGCATTAACCAAGCTAGAGGCTGAATACATATTGCTACTGCTCCTCCGCCACAGGAGAGGAGAGCAGGATGACAGGATGACTGCACCAGCAGACCACTTCTGTTTACTTCCTGCTATGTTTTCTACTTGGGTCTGCGGAAGCGGAAAGACGTCACGCTGAAGTTGTACGCATGCGCAGTGGGCTTTTTTCTTTCCGAATGGGTGTGTACATGCACGTCTATCCGAATGAAGATCGGACAAAACCACCCCTCTAGATCGGAAGGAAATTTAATTCTGATCAGGCTGCATCGGATCAATGACATGTTTACGTGACGTATTTTTTTTCTGATTGGGCGTTTATTCCGATTAAATGTGCCCATGTAAACGTAGCTAATCAGAAAGAAATTTTGATCTGACTGAGTGTAAGTAATCTGATCGGCATGTTTACATGAAGCATTTTTATTCTGATCAGGCTTTTAATCTGATTACTTTATGTTCTTCTGAGTTTCCATGTGCAATTTAGTTGGTTTAGGTTTAGTTTTTTTTTAGGGTAAGTGCTATTTATGTTGGTGTTTCCCAGCCATATACTGTATACAACTTATTAATACTTTTGAGTTTTTTATTTTTGTTTTTTTTTAAGGCAGACACAATTTTCTTGTTTCTGGAAGATGACTTATTTTCATCCAAAAAGCTTCTGCAGTTCTGATTGTGCGTTGGAAGGTTCTGGTTTCTATGTAGTTGTCAGGACAAAAACATGTAGAGAAGCACTGAAGTCACAAGGATCACTGACACGCCTGCATCTCAGTTTAAAGTCAGCCAATATTCCCTGTGACATCTGCTGAAACTCCCACACTCCTCCTGGAGTGTTCCTCCCAAAAAGTCCTTTTGTTTCAATGTAATAAGCTTGATATTCAGTAGATTAATATGTTTTTATAAGACTGTCTAGTTTTAATTATATAAGTCAATTCTCTCAAGATGTCTTGAATATTTTTAGAAAAAAATAGCCTTTAGATTTAAAATTTTCTCTTTGTGTTTATTTTTTTTTATATATACTTATTTATGCCATCACAAAACACCAAATGTAAACAGAAAACACTGAAATGTCATTGGGAGGGTCCCTAAGATATTAAGATAAGATTAGGATTCAGAAACAGCAGCAAACTGGAAGTCCATTTGAAATCCACCTGGGAAGAATTCACATTAAACATTAAGGAAATGTTGTTGTACCTGTTATTGGTCCCTTAACTCTTTGTGTAAATAGTGGTAGTTGCAGACATTATTGGAAAAAATCATTGTTTATTCTAAGGCTAATTTGACAACAGAGCAAACGAATGTCTGGAAAATCACTTGTGGACCAATTCAGTTCAGTTTTTATTTACAATCTGACTGGTTGTGGAAAAACCAGAAACAAATTGGCCGAGGGTTATTTTGAGCTATAGATTCTGATAGTGTGGCGTCTGAGCTTTCCAATGATGTTTAATACATTTTAAAAGTTAGCACCAGCTTCTGATATCTTATATTTTGGCTCCTCTGTCACAAGTCAAACAGAATCAGAACCATTGCAGACCCTTGTTCCCTAGCATGTGCTATAACAAACACGATTTAGCTTTTTTGCAGACTTTTCTTCCTGGTCATCTACATTAGCGCTACGGGGACGCAGTCATCGTCGACGATACCAGGGACCTTGTTGTGTTTAATCGAACATAGCTTCCGAACCATAAAAGATAGAAACTTACTTTTTTTCCCTCTAAAGCGGGAGAATCCAAGCTTTCAGACGGTAGTTCCGGCATCGCTCTAGCCCATTCACAAGGGATACAGTGTCGTGTCAAAGTTGGTGTTCCAATCAGAGCCTTTGTCTTTTGCGCATGACGCGCGGTTGTCAAATTTTTTTTTTCTTATTCATTGATATTTAGTGTGGGTTTTTCTTGAATAAAGTGTGATATTCTAATTTTTGCCTAATTTTTTTTTTGTATTTTTTATTCTAATACTCTTTATTTCAAGAAAGGAGCCTCATTTACACAGCAGTTTATGATATTTCAATTCAAAATAAAAAAAACAAGGTATCGGACATTATGGGGCATTGAAAGGTGGTGTTTTAGTAGCATTTAAACAAAAAAAAGTCAGGCGAGATTTATTTCTCAAAAAAACCCTTGGTCCCCAGAGGGTTAAGCTGTTTTTGGCTGAAGAACTAGTTAAGTAGCGGTGTGGTTTCATTTGAAAGTGCTGCTGATTGGCTGAAAGTTGATATTCCAAGCAGAGATCACCGCACAAACAAACAGCTTCCACTTGTCTGAAAGTTCCCAGATTTAAAGACCCACTCCAATCATTTATGATCATGGCGTTTTTATCCAAAATCACAAAACCTGTGCCATTTTCTAGGAAGTAGTTTTTGTATAGTGGCAGCAGCTCATTAGTAATTTGCCTCTGCGCTGTGGGCGGAACCATTTGCACGGAGGATCCCCCCACCCCTCTCTGTTGCTGAGAGCTCTCTGTTTATGCTAACGCTAGCTTACAGCAGAACAGGAGCTTTTGGCCCGCCCAATGCCTTTTCTACGTCCCAAACGGATCCTTTTTTAAACCACATTTTTGCATCTGCTATTAATTCACAGCAATTAAGAGATGTCCTCTAGCATCAGAAAAATGCCATAAGAACATGTTAACAACACGAAAAACATGATTTTCATCAGCGTGGATCTTTGAATACAAAATTTATGGTTTTAAAACCCTCCACACTGTCTTCTAAAAGATGGAGGGATTTCTTCAGGAATTCAACTGGCATATTTTGCAAAAAAAACATGAATTTTTTTTTTTTTTTTTTGCTGTATTCACGACTTTGTGTCAAGCCAACTTGTTCCTGGATTTTCTGTGGCTCGCCACATGTAGCACACACTTACAGAAAAAATATATCCCAAGAAAGCAGACAGCATTATTATATGATTTCCAAAAAAGGAAATGACAATTAGTTATAAAGCAGGATATATTTGTGTTTTACACTTACATGTCTGCAAAGACTATTTCACCTCAGCATGTTCCCACAACTCCAGCACATTTAGCAACCTATATGAGCTCATTGTGAGATTTTTTTAAGTCACGTCTAGGGAGCAGGTGGGACAAATCTAGTAAATATCTAGAGTTGACATCTGCTTTGTCACATCTAACTGAAATAGAACATTTTTTCAGAGCTGTGGTGCACACTGAAAACAGATGTGTCTAGAATGATACCATGTGGAAGAAGATGTATGTGAAACTACCCAAGTCACGACTAAGGAAGTCATAAAAAAAGTCAGCCAGCAACTTATCAGCCGAAGGTAATAACAGAGCAGATCAAAAAGAAGGGGAGAAGAATTACATTGGTGGTGGGTAGAACCCAAACCTTAACAGTTCTTTGTCCAGACATTGGATCATCTCCTAACTATCATCTTAAAGGAAATCATTGATTGATTGAACTCGCAGAGTTAATCTCATACATGTGTCTGAGAAAACAAATTGTTAAAGCTCACTGTTCTGGAGAAGAAGGGCATCTTTAAAGGCAGACCCGGCGCCAGGACAATTTAGATGGGGGGCCAGCAGTTTATTTTGGGGGGGCACAGTTTTTATTTAACTTGTTAGTCTTTTTACCGCCTGTTGGCAATGTGTTACATATTTCTGGGTCAAAACTGCCCTTTTTGACACTATGTCCATATTACACATTTATATTTAAAAAGGGACTGGCTGAGGAAGGTTCTGGAGTTTTTCTGAACGATCGCTCGATTCTAGATCAGTGGTCAGAACGTTTGTTTTTGTTCTCCAAAAGGAGCCGCAGTTGAACCACTGTCAAGACCCTGCTGTGTTCCTGCTTTGTGTGTGTGAGTGAGCCATCTTCCTTGATAGAAGATCTTTGGTCAAGTCGCGCTGATTCGGAGGGAAATGAACAGATGTAGCGAAACAACTGGTTTTTGTAAAGAGTTGCTCTCAAACCAGTTAATAACAACAACAAACAGAAAACACAACAACAAGCGCTGCTTCTTCCATGTTGATTATTTTTGATATTTTTCTGCTGCTTTTATCTGTGTGATGCTACTCACTGCTGAAACAGTCCTGATGCACTCCGAAAGAAAAATAATGCAATGTAACTCACCATCACAGAGCCATCATCTCGAACAAAAACAATCCTTTTACATCCAGTTAATGTACTCCAACAAAGTAGTCTTCCTCAATCCAATTCTCCTGCTAAAAACGTTTGTAAATTCCTTTGTGTGCATTTCTCTGAATGTTTGCATCATGACTACCAGTTAGCACATGCTTCTTCTTCTTGATAATCATTCACGACTAGCAAACAAGGAATTAGCGCGTTACTGCCACCAACTTGCTTGAGGTGAAGAATGTCATTCAAATGATGGTGGTGGACGGGTGGTGACGAGTTTTACCCACAATGCACTTAGAGCCAATATCGGTGATTCAGTTGTAAGTCATAACGCTACATGTGGGAGTGAAAATAAAGACAGTCATAAAGCACATTTTATTGAATATCATCACTAAAGTCAGTCGTTCTTCTAAAGTTTTTGGCAACCATGACTCAAACCTGACTGGGTAACTGATATAAACTCTGCATAGATCTGCATTTAGAATGGTTTGACAAACTGATCTCATCCTCCATGTTCTTCTGGTATTCAATTTTTAAACAGCCAGCTTGCTTGCCTATAGCTTTTCTCTAAGGCATATGAATGTGGATGAGGTACGACTCTCACATCACACTTTTGAGCCACACTTCTGAGCTGGGCCCATCATGGACGGGCCGGATGCGTGAATGACGCCCATGAAGCTGAGCCTATTTAAAGGGTAAAAAAAAAAAAGAAGTACAATAACCCAGTAAAGGACTTGGATAAACAAGGCTTCAAAGTAAAGTACTTGCTCGTAGAAGTTGGATATCGGGAGCTTTTTCCGGGGTTGCAATGGGTGTCAAGGACAGACAGAGAAGAAATTCTATTCTGGAAATCCCAATGGCTGCACAGAGCCTGGAGGTGGATAGAATAGATTTGTAGGTAACATCTGCTACAGCTGGAGATGAAGTCTGATCCGACTCTGCCAGACTGTCGGGGTGAGTCTGAGGGATGTTTAAAAGAGCTGATGATCTCCTGCGCTCATCGTCAAGCAACTCTCTTTCTGTTGTTCTGAGAAAAATGTAATGTTCATTTAATTTATAAGCCATAACTATTTCAAAATGATGGTACAATCAGACTTTTTTGCAGAAACTTTGATGAATCTAGGTTTGTTTGAAAAGAAAATATAAAATTATCTTTTATATTGTTATTTTTTTTAACAGTTTGATTTTTTTTTTTTAAACATGGCTGTCATATCATCATAAGAGGCTGAAACCAGAGATATGTTTAACCTCTAACACTGTTATTTCAACTAGTACATTACTCTGGACAGCTGAATTAACCCAGTGGGTTGGTGGTCTCATTCAGAGCTGCATTCTGACTGATCAGATCATCTGTAAAATCCACCTTCAGCATTCAGAACTCAGTGGTCTCATCATACAGTCAGCTGATCAACAAACAGAACATCAACAGGTCTGATGATGTGAAACCATAAATAAATGAAGTCACCTGACATATACTGTTATTAATACATGAACATGTTTCAGATTCAACTCAGTTGAACATCTTTACAAAAAGTTTGATAAGTAGTTTGCGAACCTGGATGTGGTTTACCCAAAGATAACACCCGAGTTTGAAAGGCCTGTACTTGTTTCGTCACAACTCTTTTGCTCGTTAGTATTCATCAGCTCCTGCAGTTGAAACCACGCCTAGCATGCTGCTGGCTAAAAGCTGTAGCATAAACACGTATCAAACCGAAAGACACGGCGTGATAGGCTAGTTTGTTAACCAATCTAAGGAAGGAAGGAAGGAAGGAAGGAAGGAAGGAAGGAAGGAAGGAACTCACATCAAACACGACCGCTTTTCATTTTTGAAAACTATACTATATTCCGGATGCTATTCCATATGTGACCCCTATCGGCTACTTTAACCTTAACCCTTCTGCTTTTTAACGTGAAATTTTCAGCTTTACAGTGTGTCCATATATATTTTTACATTTTAAAGCTAAGAGTTGTACTAAAATAAGACATATTGCTGCAGAGCAAAACCTTGCGCATGCGTATTTGTCTGCTCCTCTGGTAAAGAGCGCCCATGCGTTAAGTCTCTGCGGAGTCCAGAAAACGCTCCGACAGGTCGTTTGAAAACAATCTCACAGGTCGTATTTTTTGGAGCTTTTAAGATCGACCTATATGGTCGTATAATGTGCGGACATGTTGGATAGAACTGCATTCAGGTTTTTAAATGAAACATGTGCCAGACTAGTTCTGAATGTGGTCTAAGTGAGCAGATCTCAGGATTCTTAGTCCATCCTGTAAACCTTCACAGTGTTTAGTTCTTTCTACCAGTGATCAGGTTAATCAGATTATTCATCAGATTAAGGTCTGAATGGGGTCAGAGTTTTCATACACCTGTCACCTTGGTAAACTGTTGTTTTTCGGATGTTCCTTTAATGTTACAGCTCTTCAATGCTTGAGATTAATGATCTCAAAATCTTATTATAAGGGGATCATCATGTCAGCTTGTTACAGGTCCTTCAATTTGATTTAGTTTTTTTAAGCTACACAAATCTCATAAAACAGTGTTTAACCCATGAAGAGATATCAAACAGAAATCAAAGGCACGGATCAATTATCCACAGTTACCATATAAACATATCTTCAAAGGAAACATGTCAGATGGTAATCTGCTGGGTGTGCTTCTCCACCTCCACTCAGATTTCCCAAACAACCACAGAATACACAAAAAACCCACTCAGAAAAAAAATTAAGCTTTCACATCCTTATGTTTGATGTCATTAGTGTCATCAGATAAGACACACTTATTTGACTGATTAAGCACAGTGAGGTATACTGTTATTCCTAAATGCAGATGAAAAATAAGTAGTATTAATTTCAGAATTTGACCTACTTATGTGACATGAAAAGGAAGAGAAAAATAAAGGAATGTGCACGTTTGTGCATCTTTTAGTGATGAAAATAGAAACTTTTTTGTTCTGTGTACAAAAAATCATGTAAAATATTAACTAAAAACAAAACATGAGCGTGCCTGAGCAGTAAGGCTGTGATGCTCTGGTTTCAGACCAGAGTAAACGAGGTTGAGAAAAGTGGGCCTCCAGATGTGACTCCTTGTTCTTACACTCCCCTTGGCATCATCTTCTGACGGCTGGAATGTGTTCAATTATATTCATAAATACATGACTGTCTCACAGCTCACAAATATAGACTGGAGTTGTATTATTTAAATGCAACCTGGGAGGAAAATTACAGTGTGAATATGCAAATGGGTTAAGAAGAAAAAAAAAAAAAAATCAGCAAATAGTCGGAGGGTATGTGTGGCACTGCAACGTTTCACCGTGATTTAGAAAAGTCAAAACAACAAGTAAAGAAAAAGGCTCTGAGGAGAAAGCAGGAAAATGGATGAAGAGACGTAAAGAGGTATAATAAGTGACAATGAGGGAATGAAGAAGTACTGGGGAGGAACAAGATGGCATGAATGGAGCTGAAATGGAGCAAATGAGCACATATGAGTAAAAGCTTTATATGTAAGAAGATACCTATAAAGAGGCTGCAAAGAAAAGAACAAAAACTCTTCCTGATTACATTGTTTTTAACTTGGTAAGACTTGATATCACAGGCTCGACAATCCGATTGAGTCAGCTGTCCCTGTTAACTGCAATTAATCTCGTGCTGTTTCTGTCAGGGTAAAAGGGGTAAAAGGGAACACTACTGAATAAATCATAGCACTTGTAATATGCTTTCCCCTCTACAACTGCCTATGATTTAAAAAGTAATTAACACCTGTTTCTAAATCTCATAAAGCAAGCAGATAAGTTACCACTGAGACAATTACTGAAACTCTGACTGCTCTTTGGCGTCTCATTAACAGGGTAATAAACACTGCAGTATCCAAAAGATCAGCAGGAGTAATAGCTATTTAAAGAAAGAAAAAAAAAAGCCATGGTTTGGACACAGGGAGGGCAGGACGCAGTTTGACTGAAGAAGTGATGATATACTATGAGACAAAGGAGGGGGGGGGGGGGGGGGGGGGGGGGGGGGGTGTGAAGCAAGAGATACGGAACAAAAGACAAAAGCTGTGATGTTCAAACGGGGGCGTTCAAAGTCGCTATCGCTATTCAGAAGCTGTTCAGTCATTTTAAATTAGAATATTTCCTGCAGGTTTCTCACATTGTGTTTTTTTTTAATGTGTAAAAAAGTTAAATAAGTCTCTGATTTTTAACTTTGTATCAATTATTAAAACAGTCTCATGGGGAGAAGGAGGCACGAAGTTGAAATTAAAGATTTGCTGTTTCGATGTGAGGCTGCAGTCTCCCAGACAGTTAACATCATCTCCGTAGGTTCAGGCGACCTCTACCAGCTAATTACTCAAAGTTGTATGAAGTCATAGAAGAAAGCTCTCTAAGTGTGTTTAAAGTGATTGTTTTATAAATACTCTTCTTCCTGAAAACTTTCTTTTCACAACAAAGAATGATGTTTAAAAATCAGACTCAAGCTTTGAAAAGATGGAGCTAACGGGGCTCCGCTCGTCAAGACGAGCCCTGCGTGTTCCTGCATGTTGTTAATAATCTACATACTGGACTCCAGAGAGTTTTTTAATTTCTCACAATTAAATAACATGTTGCTCCTTTAATGCTGTATTCTCACTTAAGACTAAATTTCCCACGGTGTATGAACATCACGGGGAGCTGCACAATCCAGCAAATTATACCTCTGACTCACGGATAAGCAAAAATACAGCACTAAAGCTCTTAAGCCATTCTGTAACGGTGTGATTCATGGGGATTTCTTTGAACATTATAAAAGCTTTAGGGACGTGTTGGAATTATTTATAATTACTGAGGTTTCAGTCATTACGTAGCAGGTGCTGACATTTCAAAACATCCTCCTCAACATCTCACTTTGCACGTATTCGTGTTAATTTTGTAAAAAGCGAATGTAACAAACCAAGAAGAGGAAGTCATCAAACATTTCTACTGCAAAACTTAAAATCAGCTGTTTTCAAACTAAATGCATAAAAACATATTCTTTTATTCATTCCTGTTACAGAGCAGTTTTCTTGCTTTCTCTGCAGACGTTAGAGAGAACAAAAGAACATTGTTGACATCTTTGTCCTGCAGTGTTAACATTTCAAAACTAGAACCAGTAAAAACTCTGGACATCACAAACCTGGTAAAGTATTTTCAAGGAGAGAGGCTAGTATAGCATCTTAAATGATGCTGCAGTCAGAGTGATTACAACTCACTCCACCCACAAACGCAGTAATGACACTTGAAATTAATTGAACGCTCTTTCTCCTCCTCATAATCTAAACACTTCCTGGTTCAAAAATCTCAAGATTTTGTGGGCTGAAGACATCCATTTGTTTCTATACCTGCTTGTTCCTGTGCAGGGTCGTGGGGTGGTTGGTGCCTACCACCAGCAGCGAGGGGTGGACAGGTCACCAGACGGTCACAGGGCCACATAACGAAAACACACATATATGGTCAACTAATTAACCTGAAATGCATTTCTTAGATCTGCGGGAAGAAACTGTAGTCCCCAAAGAAAGTCCAGTATGCACAGGGAGAACATGCAAACTGCATGCAGAATGGCCCCTGCTGAGGTTCAGGATTTTCTACCAATGATGCCACTGTAAAGATTAAATACTATTTGCATGGAAAAATACTCAGTCTGACTAAAGTTGTAAAGCTGAAAAAGCTCAATGAAAAATAAAAAAACAAAAGTCTGTTTGTGTTCATGACTGATCTCATAATTAAATGTAAAATTATGCAACAGCATTAGGTAGAAAATTCACCTTTTTTTTTTATCTCATGGGTCTCATGGAAGGAATTTAAGGATCTGATTGGCAAAGAATATTATGGGTGAAAGAACCAATAAACCGCTCCCTCCCTCCAACCCTGATATTTAAATTTAACTTTCACTCTTTACATCTCCTCCTCTTTAAATTCCATTACATTGACATGTTCATTTAACACAGTGTGTCCTAATTTTTATCTTTTAAATCTGTAATTGGACATGCCAGCTCTACACAGTGGTGTCTGCAGCAGCAGCTAGTTAAGATAATTGCAATCTATGCCTGACTTGAGTATAATACCGATTAGCTGTGTAACCTCCTTGAAGAGCAAACTGTGTCCAAATAAACACATCCTAATTATGTCCGCAGGGAATAGAAGTTGGAGAACATACAATTAAAGAGGCTAATTAATTCAGTGTTTTATCATTACAGTCTCTGCCTTCTGCTAGACTGAAAGATTAATAATCTGGTCATCTTTTCCAAAGTACTGTTGGTCAACCTTTGTAGTTCACTGTCTTGGCTCTCTTTTGGGTTCTTGAGCTATAAAAGGACACACACACACACACACACACACACACACACACACACACACACACACACACACAGTAAAGCTGTCCAAATCCCGTCTATCTGACCTCTTATCATCTTATTTTCAACTTAATAAAGTTTTATTTTAGTCTACATTAAATATCATAACTTTAAATTTCACTCGTTTTTTTTTTTTTACTCTGACCTTCTTTTGGCCATGATTTTTAAATTTTTATGTACATGTTTGTCTTTGAGCTCCTCCTTAGTGATTTACCCCAAAGCTAATCCTTCACTGAATCATCAACAGATGCCTGCAGGCGCAAATACATACTGAGGACTTGTGGCAAGATACTGAAATGGTCTCATGAGAAATATTAAAACTTATCTTTATACAATACCAAACCAAGCAGTCTGACCAACTCTAATCAGCATACAAACAACATCCAGTGTGTTAATATTAAAAATAACACTTATGAAATGCATGTGACGGAAAAGCTGGAAGCCAATAATCACATACTGCTATGAAGGAAAAATCTTTATCTGACCACAGATGTCTGCAAACAAGGTTTTCTTAGATCCGAGCCTCAACCCGCTGTGTCCAGTGCAGGTTCAAAGTTTCAGCCCATGGAGAGTCTGCTCTGCACTTGATAGGAGGTTTTGAAGTGTTATGAATCACATCGCCAGTCAATGAGTCTCCATGGCTTTGTGAGAGAGAGTAGTGGAAAAACTTGTATCAGAGGAACTGCAAACTCTCTATATAGTGCAAGCTTTTGAATTATTCTTTTTCAAGTTACAACTTGGTAGAATTCAAGGAAGCCCTGAAGAAAAACTAAAGTTTGCTCTATTTGTTTCTATCAGTCTTTGTCTTGGCCCACTAAGGATTCTGTATTGGTAATTTGTGAAATCAAGCAGCATCATGGTTCAGTGTTTGACACGTTGGATCTCAGCTGGGGCCTTTCTGTGTGGGTTTATACCTCTGAGAAAACATGGGTGTTTCCTTGCAGTTTTTTTCACTGCAAGAGGCTGGTTGATGATTGAAAGTCTAGGTATGGTTGTCTGTCTGGATGTTGGTCCTTTGAGTGTACAGCTTGTCCCTCACCTCTCCATACTGGAGTTTGGGTATACTGCTGCAAACCAGAACATGATAAAGTGAGTGTAGATGATCTTTCAATGTAAATCTCCTATTGATAATGATAATTGTTGGTGGATGTGACTGTAAAGTGCCAGTAATCCCATTTACATTGACTATTTACATGTGATTTTATTTTTAGGTAATAAAACATCCATCCATCCATTTTCTGTACCTGCTTATACCTGTGGAGCCAGACTGACACAGACACACCTCCTCTATGTGGTAATGGTGTTTTTTCCAGGCAGAATTTTCATATTTTTCACTTTCTGTCATTGCAACCTGCTGTTCTTTTGAATGAAGTCTTGGGGTGACTATTTTTCCTGCAACTTTATTCATTCATTCTACCAGCGTACTTGCATCAAAAGGTGCTTGAAACATAATTTTTCATGTGAATACAGCTGAAACTGTTGGGGTGTGTGGTGAATGTACTCAAAAGCAGCCAAGACTCAGGTACACAAAGAAGAACGTAAAATAAAATATTTTTAATAAGGATAAAGAAAAGCTGACATGGCAGCAAAATTCTATACTTAAAGAGGCCATTTCATACAAATTTCATTATGTTATTTCTTAGGTATTAACCAGTAATATGAAACGTTTTATATCTAAAAAACATTAGGAAACACTGATTAACAGACCTTTCAATCTGTCTGCATCAAAATTCGGCTGGTTCCGTCAGGCTTCGGCAGCAGCTGGTTCATATTCATTATTCGAATTTGCTGGACTCTGATTGGCCAACAAACTAGCCTATGCGAACAAGGTATACTGTTTCCTGCCCCGCTGCGCATGGAAACATCAGACGTTCTCTCTTTCTGTTTGCTACGTCTTATGCTAACAGCTTTTAGCCAGCAGCATGCTAGGCGTGGTTTCAACTGCGGGAGCTGATGAATACTAATGAACAAAGGAGTTGTGATGAAACAGATACAGGCCGTTCGAACCCGGGAGAACTCAGGTTTTATCGCCAAATAGTGACTGATGATAAGAAGAAACCAAGGTGTAGACAGATAATTACTGGATGGCGAGAGAGTAAAGAGTACGAGCTAATCAGCAGGACAGTGAACAGGTGTGAGAAACCAAACAGACAAAGTCAACTGAAACTAAATTATTCAAAGATTACAAATACAAACACAGAAACCACTAAACATAAATCAAATGGGAATATACAAAAAGTAAAACCCTAAACAGAAATACTGAAAGCAAAGGAATACAAGCTAAAGAGAAAGAAGAACTCAGAAACTAAAGGTAAGTATTAGAACAAATATAGAAACGGGGAGAAACAGGTTAAACTAAAGACTGTAAAAACCCGGTAAACAAACCACCAAACAGCTAGAAGCAAATATATGCAAAGAATTATAATTAACAATGAAATAACAGGAACACATAAAAACAGAAACACAAGGAACTGGAATATAAAAAAGTAAGTGAATAAACTGATAAAGCAAGAATAAATATTACTAAGGGAAGGAGGCCGTAACCAAACTAACGCTCGGTGCAAAACTAGATAAGGAGATTAGATAAAACCCAAAAAGCAAAGTAAACAAAGAAACAACCAAAAACTCTATATAAATATAAACACAGACTCACAAAAGGCAAACGGAAACCCTCCAAAGTAAAATCACAGAAAATACCTGACAAAAAGTCTACATTACCTGTAGCAACGCCAGAAGCTAACAGAGAAAATCTGAGTTAGTGAAGTGCAAACGTAACCACTATCAAAGTAGCATCAGAAGAGTTTTAGGTTTTGCCAAGTCAGACTTTGGAAAGAAAATCTAGCTTAAATGTCCTTCGTAGTACACCCCCAGGTCCTGCAGCTGCAAAACAAGCCCACTTGCCTATTCTTTTAATGATCACGTTGTTAAACTATTTATCATCAGGATCATAAGATAATCAGGACTTTTTCAACATTATTTCATCGGTCCGTGCCATTAAAATGTAATTTAATGAAGGTACAGATTAATATTCACCTAAACATTGATGCTGTTTATTATTATTCCACCAAATTTAATGCATCCTGAATGGAAAAGTAACAATACACACACCAAAACATCAAGCTTGGTCACAAGCTTGTTGATGTACTGTGGCAACAGTAAGGCTCTATCCAGTGTTTGAGATTTCATGCAATCATGGTTTTTAAATGGTTATCATTTATTTCTGTCTTGATATACTTTGATCACCCAGACATGTTAAGTTTAAAATAGAATGTTGTTTTACAACTATTTCTGGGGTAGTTTGGGGGTTCTAAATGATACCTGTTAGGTATTTACTGAAAGTTAGGAGATCTACATTAAAAAGGCTAATTGGGCCAAAATTTTCTTTTTTTTTTTTTGGTTTGTGTTTTGGTAGACATGATTATGTTCCTATTAAAGATGTTGGAAAATCTCATTATGAAAAGATTTTAATGCATCAGTCTTGTGCTTGAACATGTTATAGTGAGACCTCAGTGGGTATCCAATCTGGTCCAGGGGTTTTCTATCTTTTGATCCTGTCAATGGCTTTAGATAATTCTACTAAGGTAATATCGTCTTCTAATTCTCTTTTAATTGCCTCTGTTATTTGGGGAATTTAGATGTTGTCTAAAAAAAACAATTCAATACAGATGTATTTTGGTCTGATTCTGAGCTAAAGAGCTTTTCGTAGCATTTCCTGAAGGTCTGATTTATTTCAGTTGGGTTCACAATGTTTTTTGGTATTGATTTGTAGTGAAGTGATAAGTTTTTCAGTTTGTAGTTGTTTGATGCACCATGCAAGCACTCTGGCTGGTTTTCACCTTGATCATAAAATGTTGGAATGGACTTGATATTGCTTTTGCTGCAGATATACTGTATATACACTGTGACCCAATATAGTATTTTCCTTCTAATTTATTTATTCTTGATTCAAAGAATTTTGTTTTCTTTAAGCCTTTGAACTAGTAATGTTACTGTATTTGTCCACTAAAAAAAGTCTTTAAATACCTTCCATCTAATCCATTTTAACCGTTCTAGTTTATTTCAAATTAAAATTGGACTTGTTCATCCAGGAAGTTGATGAAACTAGTATAACCCATCAATTTGAACTCATGATAGATTAGAGAGGCTGGAGCATGTTCTGACAGGAGAATGTGGTTTCTGTCCCTCCTTGGATCTAAAGTTTAAATAAAATTAGTGCTGTTATGAGATTAAAAATTGGATGAGATTAATTTTGAGCAGTAATTTATTAACCTCATTAATCTTATTTTTAATCTCATTTAATATTAGCCAAGGAAAACACTATTGTTATCCATGGTTCCGTCGGGACGTTTTTGAAAAGCAAATTTTCCATTCATGGGACCAACAACTCTCATATGCTCCTCCATTGTCACGTCTCCGCTCTGCAACTAACCTCTTTTGCTCACCATGCCGTCACTGGAAGTCAATCAGCAGCCAATAGATGTCCACCTAAGAGTGATTAATCCAGGGCTTAATTTGAGCCGGAACAAGATCCGGGAACTGTCTTATTTTGAAAGGGTGTGTTCCGGTAACTGTTTGCTAGGATCCGTTAACGGCTCCAGTTGGGTTAAATAACAGCGGCATAAAAATACCAAAAAGGCAGTATAACTTACTTCTTCTGGGCTTATCATCACTTTCTCTAGCCCTGCTTGACAATTTACACCCGGCTTGGTCTGGTCCGACGGTTGTCTATGTGTGTGCGTTCCGGTATCAGTCAGTAAATTCTGGTCTCATAGCGCTATTTGTGTTCCAGTAACTTTGTACAACTCCAGCACAAGAAGGCAAAACACTAAAAAAAGATTTTATTTAAAAGCAACTCAAAAGCAGAAAATGTAAATATAGATTAAAAATTAGATTAACGCGGTTAAGGAATATAACGCACCAAATATGGCTGTAATTAATTAATCGCAACTAACGCGATGATTTGACACCCCTAAATAAAATTACCCGCCATAATAAAAGCACCAGATAATAAAGCAATAGTAAGGAATATGTTTTGAAAAACCTCTCAATAATTAGGTAACATCCTAGCCTTGTCTCTGAATCTCTACTGGAATGGAATCATGTACCAGAATCATGACACTTCATGCCAGAGAAGAAAAGGAGGTTTACAACAAGCTACCTTCATCACCTTTTTCACATGTAGCTTTCTTTATTCTTAGCCACGTTTTTGATTCTCTTGACCAAAACAACAGATCACAGGGTTTGATGAAGGAACGAAAAAAACACTGTTTTAGCAGCATGTGAAGTCTTTCTTTTTTCTCTGTGCAGTACAGCATTGTATTTCTTTTCATCTATGCAAAGTACAGAACACAAAAGAAAACTAGTCATGTCACCGCCCACATAACCTAAACATAAATTATTATGATAAGTTATTCAACATCTTACATTCACTGGTACGTTTGAGAGAAGCCAGTATAGCATTTAAAATAAACTCCTTCCCTGTGAATTCTGTACGTCTTTGCTTTGTGTTGCCTTTTTCTGTGAAAAGGACAGCTTTGTGTGATTGGCTACAGATTCATGAACAACTGAGCAGCTGGGCAGAAAGGGCTGGAGCCTTTATTGATATGCTAATACCGTCGTTCATTAGTTTGCTTTAATTAGCGAGTGGGCTGCTGGGGGCTTCTGGCTAACTGTGGCTACCAACACTAAGCCACTTATCAATTCACAAAACACACATCACACCAGAAAGAGGGAGGAAGTGCCACCATGTAAACATGATTAAAAGAAAAGGTTAAACTAGGAGGGTAAACATTTCAGGATGGGAGGACTAAGGAATGTTAGACAATTAGAAACAACAATGAGTGGGCATTATCAAAGTGAAGGATTTAGCATGGGATTCCATATTACAAAATAATATGCAATAATAAAAAGACAAATATTTTTAGAACTGTTTAAGTGCAACTTTATCAAAGACTTTAATCTATAAATGAGTTAAACCAACACAAAGTAACTTTTCAACCTTCATGAAATAGTTTCATAACTTCTGTGATTATATGGCGACTTACAACAAGTTGAATGACACCTCTGTCATGGCTTGAGGGCGTCTGTATCACTTTCACTGGCACTAAACAACTTTGAGGAGGATGGTGGGAACCCTGCCACACAAAAAACTACAAATGGATAGGCTGCTTTTCTGCAAACGTCACTTCCCCTTTCCCCATTCGTCATAAACACGGAACTCGATGCGACCTGTTACGCGCAACTGCAGCTAACATGGCAGAAGCCCCGAAAAAACGAAAAGTTTTGTCTGAGGAGACAAAAAAAGGAAAAAGGGAGAGTAACCGGATAAAAGGACAGTCAAGAATCAACATAGGCCCGGCTTTCACTCGCTGGCGTGGGCTCAAAGTCGAGGAGGGATTTCCGACTGATGCTGCCGTGGTTCTGTTCCTGCTGGACTAGTAAGTATCTTTCTATTCTCAAATCAAAATGCTAATGCCAGCTTTCGGAAATTTGCATGGAAGTAATAACTGCCCACCAGGTTGACAGTTCATTCACTCAGCCACTGGAAACCGAAATGTAATGTAGTTCAATCCAACTGCTGGCGGACGGGGTATCTGGATTTTACGACGCTACGCGCTGGTGCTCATGGGAAATGCAGGCTTCGTTCACGTAAAATAATACCGCTTTTGTCCAGTGGCACCGCCAAAATAAACCTAAACTGAAAGCTCCTAAGTACTGCTTTAAAAACTTTTGGAAAAAGCTATTTTATACAGGCAATGAACATCAAGTGTCACATTGTTTTTCATAATTTTGACTCATCAAGAAAACATTAACTTTTACGTATAGTGAGATAATTTTTATTTCATGTTAGTTACACTTTATCTGATGTGAATCAGCTAACTTTTTGTTTTGATATATGCATGTGAAATTTTAGTTTGCATTCAGCGAGATTTACCCAGTTATTTTTTGTTTGTTTTTTTTCACAATGATATACAGTAAACTCAGCCGTTTTCAGTAAAAAAAAATGACACTCCTGCTACATATGAAATCACAATGTTTTGTGCCTGTCAACTTTTTTCCTTGTGTGAATCTTTTGAGTCTCTTCCAAATTTCTCTGTTGATTTAATGAAGGCCCAGTTTTGGGGACTCGAGCACTCCAAACCTGCAGATGTCCAAACTGGGCTTTTGTTAAATCAACAATAAAATCTGGAAATAACTCAACAGAACTCTGGATCTGGAATTTGGAAGCCAGCTTGGACAACATGTGCCAGATGGGGTGGAAGCCTGAACGATTGATCACCTAAATGATATTTCATCCAAATTTCTTAAGATGAAGGTGAGAAAACTCAGCTGTACCAAGACTGATGTACTTGCTTTCACTGATGAAGAGCCCAGACTCATTAAAAGCAGCAGAAACAAGAGAGACACTGACTGTATAATACAGAGGCAGGACTTCCTTATCAAGAGTACAGCCCATTGACCGCCCCAGATCCTAAAACTGTAGACTCCACCTCGAAAAATACAACTGAGGCTCAGAGGTTACGATGTGAAGTACCTTCCAGTTGGCCATGAATAACTTGTTCCTTTTAAAGCAGTATACAAAATAGCTTTCAAAAATTTAAGCTATAGTTATGAAACTTGTCTAAGTGAATACTAACAGATAAACATGTTCATCTTCATATGAGACACTCTGGACGTCTCTGGTCCTCCTATATTACACTTAATAACTTCAGTAATTCGGGTCACAGCAGGAAGTGGTGTTCTGATGATTTATGCTGCCCTGAAGAAAAATGCCTCCATAGTACGAATTAACAACTTATTTCATAACAAGATGTTATTAGACGTTTATACAGTATTCTTGTTTATGACGAGTATGAACTGTTAATTGTTTAAATATATTTTTATGATCCTTCCCTGATATTTTCTATATAAAATCCCTTTGGATCCTTATCGACCATTGTTGGGTCCTTCTCCACTGGGTGTGTCCAAACATTTGCCTGTCGCTCTGACTATGCAAAGAAAGTAAAAATAGCATCATATTTAGTGTTTCTGTCCTGGGAGAATTTATTTGATCGGTAAAATGTATTTATGGAAAAATATAGAAACAAAAATTAAATGATACATCTGTTTATTGAAGTTAAGACTGTAGAATGGCACATGTGCAGAAGGAATTGGTAGCACATCTCAACAGGGAGCATATTTCAACAGAACACCAGTTCTGTCTGAGACAAGTCTGCAGAAAAGTTATTTAGTACTGATTTAAAAACAGAATACCTCTGTTTGGGGGTTCAGTCAGCTTTTCTATTCATTTTTTAGCAGAATTAAAACCGATTGATAGATACGTATAATAACCATTGTCGACACCATGCACCACCACAAGAAACTGCTTACTGTAAGGCGGCAAAGGCAAAATGACCATCTAGAGAGAAACTCAGCTATTAACAACTTGTCTGAAAAAAAGTCAAAATTAAGTGTTTTTACTCTTTTATTTATTAAACTGAACTAAAGCAGTAAGTGACATTTTTTTAAAATATATGTTTTAAAACTGGACAAAGGTCAAACTGAGCGTCCCACCAGGACCATCTCGCTGATAATTCAAAGGATGAGTCTTAATATTAGCATTCTTGTATGTCTGTGAAAACTAGATCTATGCTGGATGTTTTTGGGCTTTGTCATTTTTTCGCAAAGTAAAAAATAATTGAACATTTTTTGTCTTAGTCATTCAGTGTGTTAGGGGCTGAAATCATCCAGATTTCTAAGGACAGGCTGTTTCTTCTGTCTTATCTCAGCTCTGTTCCTCTTGTCTGCCATCTTCTCTTCGAGGCCACTCTCTACAGAAATTGCGTTCCTGATGCTTTTTGCTGGGAGCTGAAGTATTCTGTGATTTCTGATCTGACTTTAAGACGAATGCGTTGCTATTCTCCCTGATGTTTGACAGCCATGTTAGGACATGATGTGAGCCACAAGAAGGAGAGAAGGGTGACATTTTTCTGCCATTGTCTCAGACACCCAAACTCTACATATTCCTTTCATCTCCAGTGACACTGCTTTTTCTTCTCTTCTAATTCTTCCATTTTTTTTCCAAGCCTTCCTTCTGTTTAAACATGACATCTGTCTGATTCATGGCAGTCTTGCAGCAGGTCACCTATCAGGGTGAGAATCAAAACATGCCACTCTGTGGCCTTGTGACGACATGACAGGAATGAATTTCACAACAAAACTACAACTCCTTCCTCTTCTTCTGTCTTTTCACAGTCATTTAGTTTGGCCACATGATCAGTTCATTTTTATTCGAAATCTTTCTGATAGTTGTATTGATTATGGATTTTAGGAGGCTATTGAGAAAGAAAGTGAGAAAAATATATTTGTTTCATCAAATCATTTACTCATAAAATAGTGGCCATTCTTTGTTTTATTTTTTCTGTATTTGACACTTTGAACACAGCCCATCAAACATCATCCTTACCTGTTTATCCCATTATTAGTGAACACGCATTTCTTCCTGCGGCCTTCTTCTTCTGTAGTTTCTTTACTCCAATTTGCTGCTTGCAGAGTTCTAATGAAAGGTAGAAGATAATTAATTTAGCAAGTTTTAGAATTACTTCATTCGTTCCCTGTAAAATCCTAAATACAATTTCAATTTTAATTCTGACATATAAAGCTCTAAACTACTAAGCATCCGATAGTTGTTCTGTTCCTGACGGAGTACTTCGCTCTCAGACTGCAGGTTTACTTGTAGTTCCTAGAGTTTCTAAAAGTAGAATGGGAGGAAGAGCTTTCAGTTATCAGGCTCCTCTCCTGTGGAACCAGCATCCACCTTTAACCTGTGAGGCAGACACTCTGATCAAGAGAGTTTTAAGCTGAGCCTTAAAAGTAGACAGTCTTATGCTTTGGGTTAGCTTAGGTCTTTGGTTA
Source organism: Pachypanchax playfairii (assembly GCA_006937955.1). Lineage (NCBI taxonomy): Eukaryota > Metazoa > Chordata > Actinopteri > Cyprinodontiformes > Aplocheilidae > Pachypanchax > Pachypanchax playfairii. The sequence continues at coordinate 105,119 of SSNP01000073.1, forward strand.
TGCTAATATAATCTACTGAATCACATCTGCGGTCACCTGTTGGGGGCGGAGCATCAGAGCAAGTGACATGAAAAAGTTGAACAGATTGATAAGGAGGACTGATTCTGTCCTGGAGACTGATCTGGAGTCTCTTGTCCAAAGGAGGATGAAGAACATGATGGAAAACCCTCATCATCCTCTTCAAAACACAGTAACTCAACAACAGAGTGTCTTCAGTCAGAAGATTCTTCATAATCAGCTGCAGCACAGACCGCTATAGGAGATCCTTCCCGTCCACACCTAGAACCCTCTACAGGGGGTCCTTCCCGTCCGCAGCTAGAACCTTCTACAATGGCTCCCTGAAGAAGAACTGAGCTACAACACTTAATTTCCCTTCTGGGATTAATAAAATAATTTTGAATGATTTATTTGAACCTGATCATATCACAATTGGATTGAACTGATTTTGCATAAATGACTTTGAATCTGGACCTGTTGATGTGAGTTAGACTCTGTATACTGCCTTGAGATGAATTTTGTTGTCAGTCTATATAAATGAACTGAATGGAATTTAAATTGACTAATTTTACCCACTTTTGCAGAAGTAGAGTCATTTTAACTCTTCTGGTTCATGCTTAAACTGGATTCTGGGTCATCTGCCTCCCACTGCTCACTTTCATTTTCAGCTGAATTCTCCCCATCCCTGATAGTCTGATCAAGCTCAGCCTTCAGCCCTTGAGCTGGGAAAGAAGTCACTAAGTGACCCTCCTGTCCATTACTAAAATAGTGCAATTAAATTAATCAACTTTGAATTCCATCATTACATCCAACTGTCATTATATATTAGAATTAATTTTTCTAAAGTACACAGTGTGTTTTAGTTTTGCTGATTTGAAACTGACTGGCAGCGTTTTCAAAGCTGATACAAACACTTCATTACTGATAAGTGAAAATTAGACAGGATTTTTTTTCACTGGATTTAGCAGAGGTAACACAACAGAGGGAGTGTTTCTTAAAACTATTCATCACTCAAACTGCATCAGCTGTATCAATCCAGAGATATTAACATTTATTCTGGAGCTACTTTCACAGCTAACTATTTTTCCTGCTGCTAATTCACACTCTTTAACTGTAGGATCCACCACGTTTGTAACTGTAATAATAATAATAATAATAATAATAATAAGTTGACAGGACAGACTCATGAAACCTTCAGATCATTTCTACTAGCCATCACATGCAGCTCGTTGCTGCTGCATCCCTCTTGTGACAGTTGTGTCAACAGTGAAGAACATGTGAACCACTTCCAAAAAAGAAGAGGAACAGAGCAAATCAACCCTTGTCAAAAGTCTCACATTCACTCTCCTACCTACTCGTGCAACAGACCCTTGTGCAAGAAAGAAAAGTCACAGCAATATGGGACAAAGACAGGCGACAGGCATGTGGGAAGATACATTTTTTATGTAGAACTGACCAAAGATTGTAAACACATTCTGTGCTGATGGAAATAACACACAACCTAAGACAACCCTTTCAAGTTGAAACGTTTTAGTTTTTTACTTTACAGGTGTTTGTCCTGTTATTAACAACCATACTTCACTAAATTGTGGTACTAGCAACATCTCAGTAATTGCCACTGGAAGTTGTGTTATTACTATTAAAGTGAAGCAACACCAATGTCCATAAATAATTACCACATAGAAAAACAATATCAGTATAAGATTAATGATATTTTATTACTTTCAATTGAGGCTCATGAGGCTTACACTGTTTCCTGTAGTAGATATGCAATGCTAATTGGTAATGCAAATTCTAATGCTTATTAAAAAAAAAAAAGAACAAATAGTTTGGTTACAGCAGTTTTATTGCTAATGACATATTTGAGTATACAAAAACTCAGTTTAATATACTCAATAAAAAAAAAAAAAAAAAAATAAGTTGTAAAGTTTAGATTGAGAAGCTGGACATGCTCTTCAGACCCCAGAAACATCCCACCTTAATGTGTTAACAAGGTCAGATTGGGATACAGATCCAGTAATTCATTTTTAAGTATGTTTGTAAGTGCTTTTAACATTAAGTTAGATAATCAGCACATGAAGGTGCGTGGTGGTGGTGTGTGTGTGTGTGTGTGGAGGGGGGGGGGGGGGGGGGGGGGGTGTCGAATGGACACAGAACACATGTAACCAGTGCCTCACATCAGAACAATGTGGAGATGGTGATTAGACCAGATTGTGAAAAAGTATACCAATAATTATGTTAATAACCAAATCAACTTATACTACTTTACTGCATGAATATTTTGGAAGCCAGAAAGTGCTAAAGCTTTTGTTTATGAGAAGAGCCAAGACTCTCTTTACTTCAGCTTCATCCACAGTGTCTTTGTCTGCCTTCAAAATGTCTTTGATCTTCTGGAAGAAACAAAAACCACAATCTCAGTTTATTGTTGTCTGCGCCACAACAGAGAGATAGAAGGCAACATGACATCATGCTGTGAATTTTATAGAGCAAAAATCTAAATAATAATAACAGCAGATAGCTGGACTAAAAGATGCATATAAGAAGAACTTAATACACAGAAATTATAGCCATAAATAAGTCTGTTATGGATTTGGAGCAATTTGTAAAAGGTTCTATGTTTGAGATATAAACTGAGAAAAATCAGTTAGTGGATGTATTTTTAACTTTGAATTAGTGAAAGTTTTATTAAACATAGTTTGGCAGGACAGCAACCCTAGCTGTAAGTCAGGGTTGGGGTCAAACTGTAATCTAAAAATAAATATCAGCTCAATAAACTAGTTATGAAAATATGTAAACAAAAATGTAAATTTAAGTCAAAATTTGACAAATTATTTTATTTTTAATTTTTATTTGAAACTATGTATTTTTTGTATAGAGTTTCCTTTTAAATGTTTCTGTGTATTGCCTCCAGAATATTTGTCTTATTGTTTGACATACTAGTAAGATCAATTTATGCTTCATTTTATAATTTGCTCATTAAAGAAATTACAGCTGTAACAATACACTGAAGTATCGCGATACAGGGAGCAATATCGTATGGTCCAAAATCCATAAAACATGTTGTACTGACCACCACAAGGCAAAATAGGCACTCTATATATATATATATATTTAAAAAAAAAAAAAAAAAAAAAAGACTCTAAACTGATGTGAAAGCAATGGCTTTGTATCTGCAATATCACTGTGATGAGCAACTATTAAAAATACATTAAGCTTTAACAACACTTTACATTTTTTCTAAGAAAGAGTTTTATTTGTGACATATTAGTTTTGCTAATAAAATACTACAAACTGATGTAAGAGTAAATGAGTTTGTTTCACCCATTGTCATAGTATCAAAGCAAAATAAATATTGAGAGTTTTGTTGCAAAACAAAGAAAAGTTTTAATGTATTGTATATCATGAGTAATGAATAGATATAGTAATGTATATTTTTTTAAACAAATTGATCGTCATGAATTACGACGGTGGATGGATCCCAAAAGCAGAGTGTGGGAGGCAAATAAATAAATAGTTTATTAATAAAATCAGGGTAAGAGACACAAATACTACTGCTCACTGGGGAAGACAGGGGGGTTAATTTAAATTCCAAACAAAAGTAGCAAAGCAAATCCAAAGTCCAAAGAGCAAAATACAAAATTTTAATATTAAAAAATTATATTTAATATATATATTTTAAAATCTTATTATTTGTTAAACTGAACTAAAGCAGTATTAAACAAAAATATTCTACTCACTTGAGGAGGCAAGCAGGAATCCAAGACAAATGTGGGGGAACAAAAACTCAAAAATCTAAAATCCAGTCAGAAGAACAATAACTATGGTTATAACTTCACTTTGACAAAGATCCTGACAACAGCGCATGAACAAGACACAAGACACACAGTGGACAAGAGACACCGGTCCAGCACGGAGCAGACAACAGACACAACCTTAAGTAGTGCCAGACCCAGACGAGACACAGGTGAAGACAATGAGCTAATTGACAGGAGTGAAGGAACAGGAAGTGACAAGACCATATATGGACACAGAGCGTTAAAACCAGAGAGACTCAAATCCTAAACATGAAACACACAGCACAAAGGACCAAGACAACAATGATTCACAGATAAACATTACACCATGACTAGACATAAAGACACAAACAATCCTAGTCTAAACTAAACTCAAAACCCATTATCAAACAATACAATGACAAAAACCCTTTAATCAACCAAACTCAAAAGCCCACACCAAGCATAAACAGGAGACCATGGAAAACCCACGGCACCTGACATTAATTTATTATTGATTTTATTGAGCTAGTTTTGTAGTTTTTGTATTTATTTTTAGTTAATTTTCTGTTTCACTTTGGTCTGACTTGCATAACTTGTTGTCTGTTTACATGAAGACAGTATTTGTATGTTAATGGTGATCAAAAATAATTGTAATTTGTATTGGAAATATTGGTTTGATAAATGCTGCATTTACCGTGTAACAAATGGAAACAAATTTAACCGAAAGAACTAGAGTAACATGAGTAAAATCATCAAACCCCATGTTGGTTAATTAAGCACAACTAACAGTTGCCTTGATTAACAAAGTAGTTCTTCATGCAACAAGATTTTATTTTGTTGTCCTAAAGTTTTAAAGACTTGTGGGATGAACTCAAACACATTTGGCTCCACATACTTGAATAAAACATTTGGATTCAAGGGGCTCAACCATCAACGTGCTATTAAATAATCTATTGTACTTGATTTAATTATGTGAAAATAGGTGCGATGATCAAATTGTGTTCATCCAACAAATATTTTTTTTTTGGTGTTCTCATTATAAACACTTGTAAATTATTACATGACATCTACAACAGTCACAGTTTTGTTCTGGAAATCTCTGGGAAACATGGAGACTCTTCTCATTAGACACTCAGTGCTTCTGCATCCACAGCTGCAAAGTGAATTCAGCCGGCAAAAATCTAGTTTAACAGACGCTGCTGGTTTCTTTAGAATGGAGCTTTTTTTAGTTACACAGGGATGAAGTGTAAAAATCCTCTGTGCTCTGACAAATGGAAATTTAAAAAATATTTTTCCTGCAAACCAGCCTGCATAAAAAACTGTTTAAATAATTGAGTACGCTGTAAGAAGTGATATTCTTTTTGAGGCTTTTTCAGCAAAATATCATAGAAATCATAATTTGTATGGCTAACACTTCCACATGGTCTCTCTTCCAGAATTTTTATATTTTAGCTCTAAACTATGGAGTTTAACCATTGGAGTTTTTGTCCAACAAGATTTTTAATGCAGGTCACAAATCTGGTCTGGATGACGAGAAACAGACCTGAAATAAACTGGACAGCTATTGAGGTAACAGTCTTCTTTATCTTCATTCATCTTCTTCGTGTGTCCTGTTTGAAAAACTCAGTCTCTTTTTCTTTTTCTACTATGGGATATAATATTGTAAGTTTTTTGTAAAGAACCCAGTTGAAGAGCTCATTTTATTGGCTCCTTTCCACTGAACGCGTCGGCAGCATGTGGAGCGCTTCAACTCTTAAATCAAGCTGGTCCCAGGAGATGTGATTTCATCAGTACACACAACAACAAGCAGGGAGAAAGACTACAACATGTATCCAGAAGGTATGTGGTTTTTTTTCACACCCCCTACGGACTTAAAACCCGTAACAGGTACTGTACTTTTTTGTAGTCTCGCAAAAATAAATTCGCAGGTGTCCTTTTGTTTTGAAGCTTCTGTTTTATTTTAGGTTTCATGAACACCTGATTTCCTGTCTGGTCCAAACCAAACTACTTAACTTGATGCGTTTTACCCTTCGTTTCCACTGGACGCGTCGGCAGCTCGCAACGTTTTGCTCGTGCAATCAGCAGCGCGTCCCTTCCTACCGGGAGCGCTTCACACGCGTAAATTACTCGCACAGCGTCACATCCTGTTCATCAGTACACACAACAACAAGCAGGGAGAAATACGACAACATGTATCCAGAAGGTATGTGGCTTATTTTCCCACCACCTAAGGACTTCAAACCTGTCACAGTTATTGTACTTTCTTGTAGTCTCGCAAACGGAAATCTGCACGTGTCCTTTTATTTTGAAACTTCTGGGTACGAATGCCTAATTTCCTGTCTGGTCCAAACTAACCTGCTAAACTTGACGTGTTTTAGAAGCGTACCGCGTAAAAATAGAACTGCCTCGTAATGCTCGCAACACTACGCTTCTGGGACGTGTCGAATGCGTACTGCTTTGCACGTGGAAATGGTCTCATTGAATTTAATTGCGGCTATCAGCCGCGTATTACGCATCATTAACGTTGTGCGTCTGTTGCGCGTTCAGAGGAAACCAGGGGTCAGAAGCGTAGTGCGTAAAAAATAGAACTGCCGAATAATGCAAGCAACACTATGCTTCTGGGATGCATCTCATGTGCGCTGCTTCACGTTTAGTGGGAATGGTCTTATTGACTTTAATGGTGGCTACCAGCTAAGTATTACGCGTCACTAACGTTACGCTTCTGTTGCGCGTCCAGTGGAAAGGAAGGGTTAGAGAAGTGGAGTTTTCTTCTCACAGCACTGACTTTGAAAGAAGACACAATGATGAAGAGTGGTGATTCACCAATAGCATCTCACTGCTGTATCCATTTTTCATCAAGTACTTCTACAAACTTTAACTATAAGATTCATGGAATTGCATTAAATGTTCAGCATTGTTGTTGTCTTGTGTTGAAACAGCCTCTGTTACCTTCACCTGGTCACGTCTGTGTGTTGAAGCTGTTCATCAGTGTCTTTAACATGCACAACCCAAGTGTATTACACCAGATATTGATGTTATTCATAATTTAAACACAGACTTTTCTAGAAGCACTTTGTTTAAATTGTTTATCATCTAGTTAAGTTGTTTAAAAAAGGTGGATGATGTCACCATGACATCACTGTAGACTCAGGTCTGTCTCGGTTGTTTAAACTCCTCCTTAGTGAATCTTCTTTAAAACACATGAGCACTATGTTATAAACAACCTCTAATACTAACCAGGTGAGACTGAAAATACATCTGTTGATCTTCTCCATGTGTTTAACCTACTTACTGTTGAATTGTATGTTTAGACTAGAGGGAGGGGCTGGAGAATAATCCTTCTTTGATGACTAAAAAGATTGAATTATGGATTTATTTTCAGAATGGCTACAAGCAACTCTGATGAAAATCTAAAACAAATCATGTGAAGGTTGAATTTTTATTTACTTATTTTGTTTGTGGCATTTTTAAAATGTATTATTTAATCTTGTTGTAATCTGAACACAATAATGACACAGAAACTATGGAGCCAGGTCCGAGTGGAGGTTTGTGATATTAAACTTTAAAACATCTGGCTTCATGTTCAACAGCATCTAATATTCTTATTTTATTTTTTCTGGTTCCTACATGTATGCAGAGGTTTTTCCCACTGACTCTTTCCTCTTAAAAAAAAAACCTTCTAAATGTATTAATGACAAGAGATCAGCTATAAAGGTGTAATTTAATGCTCTCAGAAAGAAAGAAAATAAGCAGCGGAAGCTTTGACACCTATCCTTAATTTAATCTCAACAAATTGCGAGTCTGTTCAAGATGAGATTCAGAGGTTCACGGCAAATGTTGAATCTCACCCTTTTTATGTCCAGATGCGAAAAGAAGATAGCAGAAATACTACTTAGAGTTTCAGCCTTGCAGACTCGATTCTCTCTAAAGCAGCGTGTCAAGCACACGGTCTCAAGCTGCTGGGAGTCTGAAGGAAACACACCTCCCTCAGATTAATTGTGGCCCACATATTTTTAATTAAAGTTCTTTGTGTGGTTCTGTGTTGGTAATGTGGGGGTTAAAGAAAAAAGTTATGTGTCCTTGTTCTGTCATTGTTGCTTAATGAAGAGCAGCAGATGAGATTTGCTTCAATAAAGCGGGAAACTATTCACTGATTCTCAGCAGATGATGGCCTGCAGGCTTCGGCTTGTTTGATAGAACGGAGATCTCCAGAAACCTGAAATATTTCTTGGTTGTAATGCTTGACTTGCTTATTTTGTAATTGTATTTATTTGTTATTTCTTATAGAAACAACTATCTTATCTAAATAAAAAAAAATAAAAACTTTTCTAATTAAAAGAAATAGTACCAGAAGATCTCCTCATGCCTTTGAAGGAAGTGAAGCCCGAGTGCCTTTGAAACTTTATCTGCTTTGTCTGCTTCAGAAGCACTTTGAAATGAGTTACAGTGAAAGTCTTGAGCGCCTCCTACCAGCCAACAGAAGAACACATTCTATACCTCTTCTGATTTCCAACATCATGATCATCATTTATGAATCTGCTTCTTCCTGTTCAGGGTCGCAGGCAGCTGGTGTCTATCCAGCGGTCACTGGGAGAGAGGCGGGGTTACACTTGGACAGGTCGCCAGTTATACAAATATTTATTTATACTAAAAACGTAATCGCTGCATTTCAAACGATGCGGTTAGATTTGTTCAGGAACAAGTCAACAGCATCACAACTGTCAACTCAGGTCTACGACTCAAAGTCAAACTGAAATTATGTGAAAATATTTATTATTTCTGTCAATTTCTGGACTCAACTTTGCACTGAGATCTCATCATGATGCTTATATCCAACACATGCGACAGAAAGTGGCAAATTATTTCTTTGAAGATTGAAAGTAAGTTTAAGGAAGTTTTATCTGTCATTTAAATCATTAAAAATCGTTTCTGACGTCCAAACGAGACCCAGTGATTCAATAGGATTAGTTCTTGTATAAATGCAGGTGGAATAATAAAAGCAGTTAATTTGTTTTTACTTTCTCGGGGGACTAAAATTAAAATGAGTCTGCCTTAAACACATTGCTTGCATGTTTAAAGATTTTGAGTCAAAATATTCATAGATTAGTCCAAACTTCTTTTAGAACTGGTTAATTAGTGGTATTTTGACACTTCTGTAAAAAGAGGATGCATCAGCAGAGAGTTGTCGTTCCAGCTTTGCTTTTAAACAATCTCTTCAAGAAAAACATAAAAGCTGATTCATCATCATTATCAGGAGGCTTTTCACAGGCATCTGCATTTGCAGAAGGTTTATGACAAGAAAACCCTGAAAAACCAAATGCAAATGCTTTTAAGAAAGACTGCAGACCAGCAGCAAAATGAGGCTCTTTGAAAATGGAACAATTAGTGTCACATGACATTTTAATAGTCTACTGTATCCAGGAAACATTTTGAAACTGTTGAGCAAATAAAATGAAACACCATTATTATTGGTGCTATATTGTCTTTGACAATAAAACTGAATAAAATAAATATGAGATTTAAATAAGTTAATGGAGAGTAATGGTGACTCAAAAAGATTTAGAAAGGTGAAGTGGTCGAGAGGAATGTAGGAAACGTTTGCAGTGGAAAGAATTTTGCAGTTCAGGTTTCTTGGAGAAAATAAACGTCTCACCAGAAAAGAAAAAACAAAATGGGATCAACATGAGGATAGTTAAAAAGAACTTAACAGCATCATCAAACCATGTACGTATCTATATATTTGTAATTTGTTTATTCAGTGTGGCATGTTTCTCCCAAATAATAACTCTGTGAAAGTAAATAAAAATAGCAATAAACATCATTTTAACAACTGAAGACCAGCATTTATCTGTCTTTAATTTTCTAAATAGCTTGAAAAAAGACTTCTTGAGAATTAAGTGAGTTATATTTAAAAAAAGAAATAAAATTGAGTGTGAGTTAAGTGTTGCATCTCTTCCATTATTAGAACTCAGAACATTATCGCAGCAATCGGACAAGTTACATTGTGGGTTTGCTACTTTCTAAATTACAGGATTTAAAAGGTAAAATAAGATTATGGTTAACTAACACAAAATAATTTGTACAGTTTGCGAAGCAGAAATCAGGGTTTGAAGGGTTTAAATATTGAGTCCTTCAAGGGTCAATATTGGCCCCTAAGATTTTTTTAATTATTAATTTGTACATATCTTTATGAAATATCTAAAAAAATATACATAATTTATCTAGATTGCTGATAATACTAATACATTTTGCTCTCTGGGAATGATTAAAAAGAATTATGACAGATATTATTGGTGAGATGTAAAATGTTAAGATGTGATTTGATGACAGAGAATTATCCTTAACTTTGATTTATTATTATTTTGAGAACATTAAATATAATGAGTTCATTCCAGTGACTATTTGAAGTTAAATTTCAATTTTTATTTTATTTCTTCATGATTTGCTGCCATAAAATATTCAAGATTATAAGTATAATCTCTCTAAAGATGCTTTATTAGGCCCGGTGTAGCAAATGTGTCAGACTCAAGAAACGGATCAGTACACGTCCACAGGTGAACAGCTGTTCTGGACCTTGAACAATAAGACCAGTCGTACACAACATTACACAGTTTAAGTACAACTTTTATTAATACTGGAATCATCACAGTGCGTTTTGTTACATTAGCAGTGACTGAGGTTAACAAAAAGAGGTACATTTTACAAAAGAAAATGGAAAGAAAAGAAAAACTTTTGTCTTCAGCAACGACAGAAAGAAAACAACCTTAGAAATGAATTTACAGTAAATTAAAATAAACTAAAGTGAGAGTTGAAAGAAGAGAGACGAGCTCAGTGACTGCTGAGCCACTTGAACATGAAGACAGGAGATAAAGATCAGTTTGAATGAGTAGGTGTTTAGTTTTGTCATAATATTATTATTTAAACAAAGTCGAGCCATAGAAAACGTCTCAGTGGTAACTTTAGTGGAGATTCCTTTGTAGACTTTAGATGTTAGCTGTCAAGGAAGAAGAGAACGAGAGCAAGACACACTACTGAGAAGTGCCGTAACGACAGTAAGACATTCAGTTTAGTCACAGCGACAGTGGCACCTGGAGGCCATTTGGACTACTTGGTTTTGGATGATTGTTTGATGGGAAGTTTCGGTGCATTACATCATGAGCCCCCTGACGCCTTACGTGGCCACTGAGGATCTACCTTTGTCATCGTTACTTCAGAAGAGTGTGTAGAAGTGTGTTTTAGAGAATGTATGATGGTTTCTTCAACATGAGACAGCAAGAAGGATTGACAGATTGTGTGTGGGAAGTGAAAGGGAGGAACAGTGGGGGTTTGAACCACGTGTCCCTGTGTAACACACACACACACACACAGACACACAATTCAATAAAACTTCAACAGATGGCTTAAAAAGTGAGCTGTATGCAACAACTTTCTGATACAAAACAACCTGTAAGATAATGGCCAGTTGTGTTATTGATATTTTTTTATTCTAATAACATTTTAACCTTGACATTGTCAAAAAAAATAGCTATACAAATAAAAAAAACACTTATTTTCTGTATGTGATATTCTAAAATTTCGGCATGTGAATTTATGCTGTGAAATATTGGTCACAGTGACAGTCTTCCAGCTTCCTAACAATCTCAGTTACCATGGAAACTGAAATGAGGCAGGTTAAGAGGTTTACTGGCTAAGATAATTTGGCCGTTGCTGATAGTGTCAATCATAATGCTAATCTAAGCTTCTCAGGTTTTAAACAATTATACCACATCTGTAAAACAAAATGTCTCCTTCAGTCTACACAGAATCGATTTTTAAAACCTTAAAACATATCGAAAGGTGTTATTACTTGTTGTACCACAGTCTCCTTCTTTCTTTGAACAGAACTTCTTGCTTTCGACAGTTTAAACCACTAAGCCCTGGGCTATTTCTTGTAACTTCCAGGAAAACACCTCACCTTCACTCAGCAACACCTCCTCAGCTGTAAGACCAATCGAACAAACACAGACTTTAAGGATCAGAGGCGCTTGGAAGAATTCCTAAACACAATGAATCCCCTCATCACAAGGTCAGAGGAACATTGAAAGTTCCAACAAAACACACAAGGTGTGTTCTGTACTAGAAACACACATACAGATGTACATTAAACCTGTAGTTTAACTGTACATGTTTGCTGTTTCAAACCTGAATGTGTTCCTGACCAGAATGTCTTTTTCCTGATACATCTGACAGAATACTAACAACTTTTTACCTAGATTGGCAGGTGATGTCACTGCACATATCTGCAGATGAACCAGTGAGAAACAACATTTGGATATTTTGCACCTGCAGCCACTGTGTTTCCAAAGTTCAACATTTGTGGCAAGGTCTGTCTCGTAGAAATAATAATAATGATCCCTCCATTCTGATTACAAAAATAATTGAAATAGGGTTAAAAAGGATTCTTAGCAAGGCTTTCTTTTTTGATGCAGCTGCTGCACCTTTGTTAAACAAAGAACTCACACTGTGATGCCAGACGATGGAAGTTAGTTTGAAGAAAATTGCATTTTGAGTGGATGAAAGGCCAAAGTGAATTGAGGAAGTAGCTCTTTTCCTTGTGCATGTGAAAAAAAGACTTTGCACCAACATTTCAGTCGTCTATGCTCCCACTTTAAGATTTCTTAGACAAAAGTTCACTGAGAAACAATCAAAGTCATATAAGCTGCCTTTGAGATGCTGCCAAAGAGACATCTTAAAAGCCTGATCAAAGTTAATTAAAATGTAATCTAGCATTGAGATGGAGTGTTAGACATCCATCTGTTTGCCTTGACAATGACTCCTGTTACTGCAGCCACCAGGGAGAAGTTCATCCCAGCCAACAATTCCAACTCTTTGAACAACACACCTAGGACATGTTAGCCACTAAGACACATACCCACATCAGTACCTCTGCACACATGCTGACATAAAGCCTATAGACACACAGGGGAACGTGAGGGATGAAGGGAAACCACAGAGTGATCATAAACAGATCTGAGTGTGTATTCACTGTGGACTGCTGGAAATTAAGACTTCATCAGTATTATTTTTCATTAGCTTTGATAGGCTGAGATGCACAGAGGGACAGACTACAGCCAAGAGGGCTCCCGTCATCCACCTTGACAAGCAATGTTTTCTAATCCATCTGCTGAACAGCATCTCTGAGTGCAACACAGAAGAAGATTGGAGGAGAGATGAGGTATGAAAGCTCTGAATTGGTGTTGAAAGTCTGTTGCAGTCTTTAGTTTGTCAGAGTCCTGAAAAGCATTAGTTTATATGTCAGTGTGAAAAGCACTCCACCTTGATCAGACAATGGTATTTTTACATCATCTGAGTGATATTGCATCAGTTGCATCTAATCCTGTAGTGCTCAGGCCAAATGTAAAGACAACACATGTTACTGATGTGATTCAGTTGTATGTTGTGCAAAGCAAATAGATGCAAATACATTGTTAAAAAAGCTTAATCAGTAGCAAATAATTAGCATTAAGCTACATTTTAATCACCTTCAACTTCATCTGATGCCACTTGGGAGAAGCTTCAGTCATAAAGGTCAAACCAATTGTCATCATTAGAAAATTCTCACAGCTTGATACTCCAAAAGCCTTCAGAGGCCACATTAACAAGGAGACTACTTACTTTGTATTTAGTCTGAGCACAGCAAGACATAAAGTAGCTTTATGACATGTGAGATTAGAAACATTTGATAGCGTGTGTGACATCAGTCAAATCAAAGATTATAAGGGTTCAGTAGAACTTCCTTTTCATCGTATGCAAACAATAAATACTGTAGATACTATGATAACAGTGTATGTTAGTGTGTGTAAAGATGATGCTGCGATGCAGAAGCAACAACCAAGAGTTTTAATTTAAATTATAACGTTTGTATTACCTTTCAGAAGTCAATCTCCAACTGATTTCATATAACAATGAAACTCTCAAACTTTGTACTTCCACTAGGACCCATTACTCAGAATTTAACAGCATGTGTTTCAGAAATCCAACAGTGTCTTTCTATCACCACAATTATCACATCTGTTGTAGAACCAGTTTATCTGCACCGATTATTTGTTTTTGTTCTTTCATGTGACCAACAAACAGAATAATTTATTTTAAAGAGGCCATTTCACACAAATTTCATTATGTTATTTCTTAAGTGTTAACCTGTAATATGAAACATTTTATATCTAAAAAACATTAGGAAACACTGATTAACACACCTTTCAATCTGTCTGCGTGAAGATTCACCTGTCTTCAGGCTGCAACTCATTAATATTCATTATGCGAATTTGCTGGACTCAGATTGGCTAACAAACTAGCCTATGAGAGCAAGGTATACTGTATTCTTCCCTACTGCGCATGGCAACAGCGCACCAGGTATCTTCCGGTTGATACGTGATTATGCTAACAACTTTTAGCCAGCAGCATGCTAGGCGTGGTTTCAACTGCTGATGAATACTAACAAGAAAAGTATTTGTGATGAAACAAATACAGACTTTTCAAACTCAGGTTTTATCGCCACCTGCGTAGTTTGAGAGATAAAAACTGAAAGAGAAGTTGTTGACCTGTTTTCACACCCACTATGAAGGTAAGAACACCTGTGGAGCTAAAATATTCAACAGAAACCTCAGAAAACTGTTTTTAATGGAAGGGTCTTTTTAAAATCAAACCCTATAATAAGAAAGCCTAGGGAGGACATTCTCAGAAATAAATTTTTATGTCATTTCCTCAAGACAACGCCATAATGAAGCTTGTTTTATTTAGAACGTCCCAATCTTGAGAAAACTGAGCTTGTTATCTCGAAAGAAAAAGGTCATATAGTTTTTAATTGGACTTAACAGTAACAGTTGTAAACAGTTTATTTGTAGTGAGAACTTGTTGAAATTATTTCAAAATATCATCTAAATAAATTCTAATTAGAAATCAGGACAGTCGTGCTTGAAACTGATTTAGGCTGAGAATGTTACATACTATCCATCAACGTTTAATGAATTAAAACCATTTATATAAGAATGTGGTACTAAATGAAACTGGATGCACCACTCGAACCTCTCAATGCTGCAGCAGAATCATCTCATTATCTTGAAACAATAAAGGTTTTTTTCGAGAGATAAAATGAAATTAACATGTTAACCCAAGATAGCGGAACAGTCAACTCGTGATCTCAACAAAACAACATCAAAAATAAATTACAGCTGCTACGGCTGTTTGCACCATATCAGCTTGTTCCCATAAACCATGACATTTTCTCAAGGAAGAAGGAAGGACATTGTGAGTAGATCCTGTGTATGCACGTGTGCGTGCACATGTAAATCAATGTTCTTCTGCATGCACAGGTGCCAGTTTTGCCTTTTTGTTGATGGATTACATACACCCAAAAATCAACATGACAATGTAGCCAGAAAGGGTTTTTCAGTTTGTTCAGATGGTACATTACATGGCTTAATTAACACATTGACACATTACTGATTAGTTAGATTTTTTTTGTGCTATCTGGGTATTTCAAAGGAAAATAACAGTGTTGTTTTGTATTCTCAGCTTATCTTCCACAGAACAGGATGTTTAAATACTTGACAAAGTCCGTATGGTAGAACTTGTTTCTGGCGCGGTGCTGTCATCCATTAGCTTGAAACAGTAATGTCTGATTTACAGGGTGTTTACAAAACCCTGATTTAAGCAATAATTTAACTGGCAGTGAAAAAGGTTCATCATACATTGAGATTAAAACAAACAAATACAAGCTAAGAACTCAAAATTAAGTCCAAATTTACTGATGGGAAAATTAAACAGTGGTATTTTCCTTTTATCATACCCCCAATTAACCATCATTGTGAATATACATACATATACACCACCCATGTATTGCTTTTAAACTGTTTTAAGCAGACGATTCATTCAGAATTGGACTCAAATTAAACACGAACAGCTCGGTGACTTTAACTTTGCAGTACATTCAGCTTAATGCATGTAGAGTGTGACCCTGACAGCTGGTCTTAAGACAAATTCCTTACAACATTTTCACACCCAAATGTACATTTATTTAAAATCCTGTCATTCAATCAGCACACTTTATCATCCTGTGGTAAAATAAAGTGGTTCCACCAAAAGACAAACAAAAACATCCCTATATGGAAGCATTGTTGCAAACTATATCACCAAGTGTGCTTTCAGTGGGTGCCATTCATTCCTAATAAAACAACTAGTTTTTATTTTAACCCTTTAAAATACAGCATCCTTTATGAATCAAAAACGGTTTTTGTCAGAGTGTATAATAAATAAAAAAGCTGATATTTTAATGTCACTGCTAGAAAAGTGTAGAGACATGTTGATGAGTCCACTAGCCTACAGATACAACTCAGGTACACTCACTCAGCCTGCACGTTACACAGCTTAGCAGGTTGTGTTATTGGAGGTTTTATTTATTTTTACAGTAATCGAAATGAAGACGTAGAATCAAACAGAACTGCAGAAAAAATACCAAACACAATATTTTATGTATCAGTTTCTAACAAAACTTTATACCAAATTGGTGTCAAGTTGAGCACATACAGTATATGAACAGGCAGTGAAATGCTCATTCCACACTTCTTTTCCTCCTTCTGTCATCTTCAAACATCTCTGCTAAACCCTCCAGCTGTTTTACCATCAGTGAGCACATCAAGCAGCTTCATTTTCTCACATCATTATCATTGCAGGTGATTCTTTTATATCGTTTAAACCTGAGCTTCACTCGCGCCCGAACTGTACTGAGGATTTTTTCTTTTCCTGTTTCATATTATCCTGATAAATCTGAGCATCAGGAATTTGGGAGACAGCTGATGAACAAAGGTGACAGCTCATTTGGAGCAGGTGTTCAGCAACTTAATTATTTGAAATCTGTCAAAAGAAATTAAAACAAAAACAAACATTTTTTAATGTTGTTAGCTTCATCAAATGTGCCTTACAGTAACGTGCCATCCACAACTTAAATTATCTGTACTGTTGTAGCACTCAGGTGACAGTGTGGGTTAAGCTTCCACTGTGTAGAGCATCACAGAGCTCTTACTGCAGCCATCTAACTCATTCAGCAGCTCTCTGTCCTCTTACCTGCACAGATAAAGAGCTCATATCAAACTCCTCCTGAAAACATGTTGATGCTCTAATTTCTGCATGAAGTTTGTATGTTCTCCTTGTGCAAGCAGGGACTCTGACTTCAGCCCACAGATCAAAAATACACCTCTTAGGTTAATTGGTAACTCTAGGTGTAAATGTGTTTGTCTCTGTGTGGCCTTATGATGAACTGGCGACAGGGTGAAACCCCGCCTCTTGCACAATGCTAGGTACAAGCTCCCTGTGACCCTAAACCCCAATAACTTGGTAAGGAAGATGAAATGATAAAGAGTCAGTGCTTCTAATACTTGGCCTATAGTAAAACAGTCAAAGCTCTCTTTACAAATGCAGTTGATGTCAGTCAATATGAGCTCATATGGAGTGAAGTGCAGGTGAACCTGTAACTACACTCTCAGAAATAGAGGTACGAGACAAGAACATGTTTGTACCTATAGGTAAATTGTTTTAAATTGTTCCCTCAAAAGTACAACATTGGTCTTTAAAGGTCAGAAATGCCCCTATGAGCGTTCAAATTGGTATAAAGTACAAATTTGTACCATTTCATCTGCACCTGCAACCCTGGCCAAAGCTTGTTATTCTCCATTTTCTCCACCCCCAGCGACAAGAATTTGTACCATTCTTGTCGCTGGGGGTGTACATTGTAGTCCAGGTCAATTTTTGTACCTTATGAAGTTTTTCCACTAAAACAGTAAAATTATACCATGTTTTGAAGTCTAAAACCAACATCTAAACCAGAATATTGAAAATGATGGATGAAACCTAATAAAATTTAGATTAACCAGCCTTGGCCAGGGTTGCAGGTGCAGTTGAAATAGTACAAATTTGTACTTTATATCAATTTGAACACTCTAAGGGGCATTTCTGGCTTTTTAAAGACCAATATTGTACTTTTAAGGGAACATTTTAAAACAATTTACCTATAGGTACAAAAATGTTCTTGTCTCGTACCTCTATTTCTTAGTGTGTTTGCTTCTTTTAGGTCCGCCTTTCCAGGAAGTTCAGAAAAATTGTGCTGTGACAAATAAACTATGTTCTTTTAAGTAATTAATGAAAAAAGAAAATGTTGCTGCAGTGAATCAGAAACACAACATGAAGGAAGGACCCAGAGCTTTACGGAGCTTCGGTTCCATCTCCACTCTCAGGATTTATTGACAGCTGCTCGACAGAACAAAAAGCATAAAGAGGAGCATCTACAGTAAGATGACACTTGTTCTGTAATTAGTTTGATGTTTTTATGAGCATCCAGTGTTGGAAGGTGCACAGCCTGTGTGATCCTGGATGTTACTGTGATGAGGGACTAGAATTGTTGTGATGCACAAACTGAAATGTTTTTGGGGGGTTTTCTGCCTCCTGCCTTGTTTTAATTAGTATTTGCTTGTGTTTTTTATGGAATATGTATTTGCACATGGTTTTAAACGAAGTATAATTGTTGGATTTGGGTTTAGCATGTGTAGAAATAAATGAAGTGATCAAAAAGCTAAATGTTTGTTTAGTTCTCTCAGAAAATCTTCATCACTGAGCATGATCCTGCCATGCACCTGTGGTTAGAGGGATCTTATGGTAGATTGTCTAAAGTAGAAGGGCTTGAAAACCACTAAGTGAAATGCAATTTGAAAGATAAACTAATGTGAAGTACTGTCAGTATTTGAAGATAAAATGTAATTAATGTTCTTCAGGTTAGAAAGGCAGGATATCATGGAGAACATAGTCTGTGTGCAATTTTTGAGTTGTTATTGAGAAACTAATATTTTGAGCTATAGAAAGTAATTAAGACAATTTCCTATGAGAGCTGGTTTGGTTGTTTAAGGTTTACATTTACCTTCCCATAATTAAATGCACAGCAGTCCCAGTTACATATATGGTTGTACTTCTATCCGCACACTAACACAGGACAAGGTATCCTGTACTATACGGTTATTTGGATACTGGGATACATCATTTTACAACTTTAATACTGGTTAAAGATTATGAAATCAAATTACAAAAAACTTTTTTCACAGTTATATTTCAACATAATTCTATTTTGTAGCTCCATCTCAGCTGAATGTAATTTGAATAAAAACTGATAATTTGGATGAACCAGTCTCAGAAATATGTATATAACTAAATCAGTCTCCCTGTCTCAGATGTGTTCCATCAAGTGTTCAGTCCTTCAGAAACCAGTGCAACTATGTCATCAAATGCTTCAATGTCCGTCACAATCCACTGACCCATTTCAGATTTAGATTTCCACCTTCTTTTCCTATTCTTTTTTTAACAAAATACTCCTGTGCAACCAGTCTTCTTTACTTCCTCCTCGTCATTCTTATCTCTGTTTACTTTCCCCAATTAAACCATTTCCTCAGGACACCATCATTGCTCTTGCTCTCTTTTCCACACAGCATGACTACAGCAACATCTACAGGCTAATGTACAAACTCTACCTCCATCAAAGTGCTTACAGTTTTTCCTTTTTTCTATCTTTTGTAATTAATCAATTTACCAAAATGAGACAGGGACAGAGAGAGAGAGAGAGACATGACAAAGAGACTAACCATGAATTCACAGTCGATGTGTAATTTAGCATTCCTGATGATTGCCTGAATGGGACAAAGGAGAACCTACAATCCTCCATCGATCCTTTTCTTTGAAACAAGAAAATAAAACACATTTATTGCTCCATTTTTGATTTAACATTTTCTCTCTGACTCTAGAAAATATATATGAATATATCTGTATGCCTGGATCACGTCTCTTAACTTCTCATACAGTGGTAATGACGTCACAATATAAACAAGAAAATACACACAGAGAACACACAGGAGAGAAGCCCTGCCCTCAATGGGTAACCAGCTGTCCTGCAGCAGAGCTCTACCCACTCCGCTCGCACACACACAATAAATCAATCAAATAGCCCCAAACGTTCACTTTGTCCACATGCATACACATGAATGCACGCATACACAATGCAGTAAAGGAGAGGGAGGAGGGAACGAGCACGGTTCAATGCCAACGGTAGGTATTTTTTAAAGAGTCTTTTACATAATGTTGAACCAGAGAGGCTGTCTGGTTTGTTAGCTCCCCGTGCTCGTACCTAAACTTATGAGCACAGTGCATTGAAAGGTTTTAACTCCAGCTGGTCACATGACACTCTGACTCCTCTCTCTTCTGCCCCTCCCTCAGTCATCAGTCTTTCATCTGGGATGGACAGTAGGGTTAGTTGGACAGCAGGATGGGTGGGGGTGGGGGGGGTACATTGGCAAATAGAACAGTGATTCTCTACTTTTTTGCCTCATTTTTTAAAAATCGCATCTAGTTTTCTTGCGAGTCTTTTCCTCCCTGGATGAGGGTGTATAGAAGACATACATGCGTCCATCACACACTAGTTATTATGGCCTGCTAGGAGCTTGTCAACATTAAGTATTTGAACTTTTTATTGTCAGCACTGGTTAACATTATTAATGTTATTGATATTATATTTAATTTATTCTAAAGGTTTCTTGAAACATATTATGTCCATGTTTTATGTTGTTATTCAACCTCTTTTATTACAGCTTTTCCAACATTGTTAGGATTTTGTGTATGTACCAGGTGGTTGGGTTACATCACACCAACACCTGACCCCCTATCAGCTGACAACCATCAAGCTATTTCGGATGTTTTTTTTTCTTTTTTTTTTTCCTTCTAATCACAATATACGAGGAGCTGAGCGGTCATTGGAGACTGTTTTGCGAAGACGGACTCCTCTCCTGATGGTGGTCAGCATGTCACCAGACCCCTCTGTGCCCTCTGTCCCAGTCTGAGTGTCCCCAGGTCCAGCTGGTGTTGGGGCTGGGTCATCTGGGAGGGCAGGGAAAGGAAACTGCCCCTCACCAAGAGCATGTGCACTGGCTACCAGCTCGCCAATCTTCTCCACTAAACTATGACGGTTTGCTGCAATCATCTGCTCCTCCTCTGATCCGGCTCCTGAACCTGTTGCCATGGCAAGGCCTCCGTGTTGTTGGGCATAGACCTCTAATGCTGCCCCTGAACCCCAGGCAGTGTTAGGCAGGCTGAGGCGCTTTGGTGACGCCTTCACATAATCAAGCCCTCCCTGTGCATCCTCTGTTCCAACAAAAAACACACACTCCTCACTTCCCACACGAACAGGCACACCACCTGCTTGCCCACCTCCTGCATACCCAGCTGCGCCAGGTGAATGCGAGTCTGCAGGAATAGTAGGGGTTTTGACTGGCACAATAGGTGGTCGGATGGGGATCGGTCCTGCGCTGGACATTGTGCGTCTCACTCCTGGTTTGGTTGATGGGGTTCGGCGGATGGTCGCAGTGCCGGGAGTTCCTGCTCCTCCTCCTCCTCCAGCTCCGCCTGGTTGTCCTGGTATTCCATGAACACCTGGACCAAGAACTCCACTAGGTAGGCCAGCTGTACTGGCTGGCCTCTTGGTCTGGATCATGCGTCTGTAGTTCTGGGCAATGTTGGAGTGGCGAGGGATTGTAGAAGACTTGTCAAACTCTGTTTGTCCATCTTGACCTTCAGTATCACCATTCACAGAGTAGCAGTCATAATCTGAACCTAATGTGTGTTTATGTGGAATAAAAAAGAGAAAATAACCAAATTTTAGCAAAAATTTAAAGAGTTGCAGGAAAACTACATAATGTCTTTTCACAGTAAAAATGTTCTGCGGAGAAACCATAGCAACTAAGAGCCAGCAAGCTTAGAAGAGATTTCTAGTTTTTCAAGGTTCTCTTCGTGATGTTGTTTTCCAAGAAATCTACCAGAAAACATCTCTCATAAAATTGGGATGAAGTCTGGATGATTAAATAGATAATTCACCTTATCTGATGTTTCCAACTCAGATGGCAGGGATTCAAGTGAAAGTGATCCACTGTAATAAAAACTCTCAATAATATTGATAGTACAGTTAAACCCTTAAATAGATGTCTTCTCCTGAGATGCTACAAGGAACGAGATGATGAATGTAGCTAGGTGAAGGGTAATGAATGTTGTTGTCCTGCGCTGAACTAAATTAAAAGCTGCAGTAGAGCCTGGTGCAGATTAGGGTTTCACCTTGTGAAGGAATTGTGTCCTCAGAGCAGGACGGGGTAGTCGTCTCTGTGCTATAGCCACTGGAGTACTGCAGAGAGTCTCTGCTGTTTTTCTGCTGCTCCATACTCAGTCCTCTGGTCAACACCATGGCTAAGTCACTGGCTGCTGGGGAAACCTCCTCACCATGCTGACGGCATGTTGGGAGAAGAATGTTACAGTCAAAAACAGAAGAATTATCTTCTATCATCCTTTGACAAGAAGTAATATGGATGTCCAGTAGAGAAAATATAAATGTTAAAAAAATATAGATTTTTATCAAAAGATGCATCAAATGTAAACAAGGTATTTTCTTCTTTTTTTTCAAGCAGAAATCACTTATGATGAGAGGGAGTCATTACCAAACTTTACCTAACTTATAGAACTAAACTGAACTAAATAAACTTAGCACAAAAATAAGGAAATGTGTGTTTGTGGGGTTTTTTTTTTTCATAAAAATGGTTAATGGTTTTGAATCTCATAATACTGGAAATACTGTTTATTTTCCTTTTTAAAGGTGACACATTTGCAAGGAAAATGCCCCGGAGATGGTTCCTTTTATTAAAGCTGATATCCCTGATTTCAAATTGCCTAGCTTAGACTGTCAACAAAGTCACAGAACTCTAAGCCCCTCCCGTCGGGTAGAATTATTAAGCCACACCCCCCCAGGTTTGGAAACACGCGTAGCCCCAGAAGACGACCGAGTGCAAGACACTGGTCCGCAGTTCATTCAAGTACCATAACATGGCGGAATCACCGGTAAGTGAAAACACAATAACAACAAACAACTGATATTAATTGTTACTTTGTCCTGAACCTGACGTGGAACCAGCCGGCGGCTGTTTCTCCTGCTGAGACATGGTAGAGCGGCGAACACTCCCAGCAGTGGTGTGCTGCGGTAATATGTCTCAGTTTATTAGGAGCACAGAAGCCAAATAAATGCAGAAGTCCGTATGTCTGGAGAGACTGTCCAATCATTCCTTCTGGGCCGAATCATTTGATTTTGATCAATTGATGTTTTTAGATAAATACGGGAGAACCACTTAATTATTTTTTTCTTTTTATTTTTAATCTTCACAACATGTTTTTCTCCATGCTGTGTTAAAACATTTTTAATGGGCATGAAAAAAAAAGTTACGTTAATTTGTTTTGCAATTAATTATAGCAGCTTTAAGACTGGAGACCTGGTGAATGTTTTACGCTGATGTAAACAGTGTTTGGAATAACGCTGCTTAAAGTAACGGCGTTACGCAACTGGTTTGGATTTTCAGTAACGGAATAATCTGATTAATTAGAATTTCCAATTTTACAACGCCGTTATCGTTACTAAATCGATAAAACAAACTGCGTAATGTGAATACATACGCAAACACATGGTTATATGGAGGCTAAGTGGCTACTGTAGTCTGGCGGAAGGGCGCTCGCCTCTCATTCAAAGGACCTGGGTTTGATCCCAGTGCTGACAGACCCCGTTTTGAAGAAGAATTAATTTTATTTGCCTTGTACAAAAATTGTGCTTTTTGAGTAACGCAGTCAGTTACTTTCTCAGGTAACTAGTTACTCTTCTGTAAAGTAATTCAGGTACTAACTCTATTACTTTTTGAAACAAGTACAGTGAGTAACTACAACTAATTACTTTTTTAAAGTAATGTTCCCAACACTGGATATAAAACATGTTACCACGACAACCTTCTTCCACCTGCATAATGTTGCAGACATTGGAGTAAACTGAGCCAGAGTGATGCATAAAAATGATTCCATACATTTATTTTTTATTGTAATTCTTTATTATCAGGATGTTCTAACAGTTCTGTAAAAACCTCCAGCTGATCCAAAATGCTGCTGCCAGAGTTCTGATGAATGTTAGTCTAACAAAAACATCCTCACGTTTTGTGCTAGACATATTTATGATGTGGTGCAATTATAGCTACACACATCTAACTTCAGTTTGTGATCCAGCGTTACCTTGGCAGCGATAGTAGCTGGTGTCATCCTGGACCTCTGCCCATCGTCGGGGTGCGATGCCCCAGCATATCCTTGGGATCCTGGCGACCCCTCGTTCTCCCTCAGCCTATCGGAAGGCTCCTTTCTCCTCTGGACTGGTGCTGCAGCTGCTGGTTGCTCATACTGACCTGCTTTGGACCAGTCCTGAAGAATTGACAAGAATTAATAAACAGGAAATGGCTGCTACTACTTGCACAATAGACTCGTCCAGTATCCAGCTGTTTGAAGTCCTTCGTCTGAGTGCAGAGAAAGGGGGATCTCATGGGTAGGCTGAGTCTCAGGATGTACTTGTTAGGCTGCTGAGGGCCTTTCTGAGCCTTTAAAAGACTTGTGTTGATGACTTAAACCCTGCTTGGTTTTGATCAATAACCAGCTGGAAGATAACAAAACCAGGGAGGCAGGTGATGCCAAAAGGATGCATGCACACACAGCAACTGAGGATGAATGTTTTAGGGAAGCAAAGCAATGTGCTTATGAATGAGTTAATCTGGTGGGTGAAGAAAATCAAAACAAACTTTGAAACAGATGAAACTTATTCAGCAGAAACAGAAAAATGGTGCAACTGAAGGAATGACTGTGAATGGAGAACAAACCTTCCACATGGGAACCTTTGATGTGGGAGAGGAAGAGCTGGATCCAGGGGGACGGTTATAGGGTGGGGACGCAGGAACAGGAAGAATGACAGAGAGAGGCCTGGTGGAGCCAGAGTGAGAAAGAGCAGGGCGGAAGGTAGCGAAGGACGAGCCAAACTGCGGGACGAGAGACAGTCATGTCATCAGAGAATGAAAAAGCCGCATACACAGAGAGGCAGCCAGCTGTGGGATCACATGACAATGTCAGCCATAAGTACACACAACGTACACTCACACAGCCTCCATATGAAACACAGAAACAGAAAAAAAGCAGCAGATCTCTAGTGTTACAATGTCCCTACATGCAAAGTAAGACTGATATAAGAAATAAGTGTGAATATCAGCTACTTTACACGTATGATGAAAGAAACGGATGTGATGAATCAGCAAAAACTACCATTCCTATTCAGAATGAGATAATAATAATAATAAAGGCCCAAACACATGGCAACCTTTTTTTTTTTTTTTTTTTTTTTTTGCTTTCTTGGTTTCACAGCAGTTTTTAGTGCTGATGTAACTCTCTTTCCACTTTCTAACCAGATTGTCCCTGTTGGCCTCAAACAGTTAAAGCTGAAAACAAAAGCAGGTGTTTAGTTTATGTTATTTTTTTAATTTGACTGGTTTAGTATTTTATTCTTTACCTGTACTGATGGTACAGTTTAAAGCAGTACTAAATAACTGTTCTGCATCCGTGTCTCAGACAGCCGTTGCTGGAACCGGTGTTCTGTAGAAATATGCTACCTGTTGAGATGTGCTACCGATTTCTTCTGCAAATGTACCGCTCTACAGTCTTGACTTCAGTAAACAGATTTATCATTTATTTTTTGTTTCTATGTTTTTCCATAAATACATTTTACCTATCAAATAAATTCTCCCAGGACAGAAACACTAAATATGATGTTATTTTTACTTTCTTTGCATTTCTTTGCAGGCAAATATTTGGACACATCCATAGGAGAAGGACCCAACAATGGCCGATAAGGACCCAGAGGGTTTCTGTTGAATAGACTAAAACATTTGTGTCTGCTTGTCATCACATCTATCAGGGTTCCTACACACACAGCAGCTGCAGATCGGGCTGATTTAACACACTTTCATTTGAACTAATATTTGAAACTAATACTAAATACTAGTAATAATCAATCAATTCAGCTTCATATTTGTACTCAGCCAAAACCCATTCCATTTTTCTTTAGTTAAATATTTTAAGTTCATGTAAGTTTCTCAGCATGTGAAGCAGTAACTGAGTAGATTATATGATTTTCTTCATGAAAACAACAAAAAATTCTAATAACAGTAATTTACATTAATTTATAAGACACAATGTATTATTTTACATATTTCCATTTATAAGCTTCAGCATCTCCAACTTCCTGATGTAATGATCCCATCTCTCTGAGGGATGACCGTTATAACGTCATGTATCAGTGTTTAAAGGGTTAACCGATGTAAAATCACAGGAGTAAAAATGAAACCAACACAGGCTGATGGCATTAAACTGCTCTGCCATGTCTTGTTGTTACTGACTCCACGTTTGCTGCAGACACATGAAGCTGTTGCACCACTCATCCACTGCTGTTTGATGTGGATTCAGAGAGATGAAAAGTTGAAAGTGATCTGAGAGATTTCAGAGACACAAGGAGTAGACAAGTTTTAAATCTCTCATGATTTTTTTTTAATCATGTGTCTTACGCGACCAGACGGAACTTGTAACCAGCCGACGTTTTTTCATCATTTAAGATAAAAACCCAGACGTCTGATGTCAGAAGAGATCAAAAGTTTGAGAGATTCTTTAGCAACTCCTTCCGTCGTGTTTGTGCAGGATTTTTGTTGTGATAACCAGCTGAGTTGGAGCAAACAATTCATCCTGACGATGTTTGCCGCTTAAATTAAAAATAGACCACAAAACAAACCTGTTATGGAGTCAAGCTGTTGTGAATGACAGATGCTACTTAAAATCAGAAATGAATGTTTATTTTGGATCATGGGAAGCATCTATATAATTGGGTTTTTCTATAGAAACAGATGTGCATAGCTGTCAAAGAATGTGTACTGAAAGAGGATGAGATGAGCTCTGGGAAAAAGAAATTGGAGATTTCATTTTGGGAAGATTTACACGAGTACTTCATCACAAATTAAAGTGTTTCAGAAAGCACAAGCGATTTGTGTGCAGGTTTTAAAACTGGGTTCATCCTTCGATAGCATCATTTATTTTTTCCACTTTTCTCCATGTGCTTGCGGAACAACATGGTTGCTCTTTGTTGCAATGATTTCAAAACTCCCTCACATGCATTAACTTAAGCAACACACACAATCTGCCTGCATTGTTCCTGCAATTCTAAAAAAAGAAACACGCAGGAGAACCCATTAAGCTCCCAGAGAACTATCATTGTGAAATGTGTATTATCTTTCAGAAGTCAATCTCCAACTGATTTCATATAACAATGAAACTCTCAAACTTTGTACTTCCACTAGGACCCATTACTCAGAATTTAACAGCATGTGTTTCAGAAACCCAACAGTGTCTTTCTATCACCACAATTATCACATCTATTGTAGAACCAGTTTATCTGCACCGATTATTTGTTTTTGTTCTTTTATGTGACCAACAAACAGAATAATTTATTTAAAGAGGCCATTTCACACAACTTTCAGGACTTTGTGGTTATTTCTTGAGCATTAATGAAAATGAAACATTTTATATCTAAAAAATGTTAGGAAACACTGATTAACAGACCTTTCAATCTGTCTGCGTGAAGATTCGGCAGGTTTCGGGCTGCAACTCATTAATGTTCATTATTCAAATTTGCTGGACTCTGATTGGCTAACAAACTAGCCTATGAGAGCAAGGTATACTGTTTCCTGCCCCGCTGTGCATTGCAACAGCACAAATTTGAGAACTTTGTGGTTATTTCTAAAGTATTAACCAGCAATATGAAACATTTTATATCTAAAAAACATCAGGAAACACTGATTAACAGACCTTTCAATCTGTCTGTATGAAAATTCGGCTGGTTCCGGCTCCTTCTGTCAGGTTTCTTCATCAGCAGCTCGTTCATATTTATTATTCAAATTTGCTGGACTCTGATTGGCTAACAAACTAGCCTATGAGAGCAAAGAATACTGTTTCCTGCCCCTCTGCACATGGCAACGTCACACGTAGTCTCTTCCTGTTTGCTACATCTTATGCTAACAACTTTTAGCCAGCAGCATGCTCGGCGTGGTTTCAACTGCTGATGAATACTAACAAGAAAAGTATTTGTGATGAAACAAATACAGACTTTTCAAACTCGGGCGTTATCGCCACCTACGTAGTTTGAGAGATAAAAACTGAAAGAGAAGTTGTTGACCTGTTTTCACACCCACTATGAAGGTAAGAACACCTGTGGAGCTAAAATATTCAACAGAAACCTCAGAAAACCCGTTTTTAATGAAATGGCCTCTTTAAAATAAAACCCTATAATATGGAAACCTAGGGAGGACATTCTTAGAAATGTATTTTTATGTGGTTTCCTCAAGATAATGTCATAATGGAGCTTGTTTTCTTTAGAAAGTCACAATCTTGACAAAATCGAGCTTGTTTTCTTAAAAGAAAAAAAGGACATATAGTTTTTAGTTGGACTAACAGCTTGTTTGTAGTGAGAACTTGTTGAAATTATTTTTAAAAAATCATCTAAATAAGTTGTAATTAGAAATCCAGAGAGTCATGCTTGAAACTGATTTAAGATTTATATATTTGACCATGCAGTCAAATATATAAAAATATACTAAATATAAATACATAATATAAAAGAAATGAGCATTCAATTCAAAATCTCTAAATTCTCCCTTTAGAATTTACAGTCATCTGTGTTTTATTTTGTACTTTGAAAGAAAATTATATCAAGTGTGTTTTTCTCAGACTGTCCATTGTTGTGTTTATCTTCAAATTAATTTAAAGAAATGTAATTTTATTTATGTTGTCTTTTAGTGAAATGATTTTGTTTGAAAGTGGAAACTGTTCCAGATGTTTAAGTTGTATTTGTATTGGTTCATTATTACTCGTCTCATCTCTGAGTCAGATCACTGAATTCAACAACAACAACAGAACCAGTTTATGTCTTTGTTTTGCTCTAGAATGATTTTACCTTTAACTTAGTTCAACTCGACAGGTAAGGAAACTTATGTTTGGTTGATCTTCACTCTGTTGTAACAGCGCCTCTTGGCTAGAAATCCTATACCGCTCGAGAGGCTGGTTATTTCCAGTAATGTAAAGGAATGCGTTTGTTGGTTGAAGAGCAGAGGTGAGTTTGTGGGTTTGAATATTCTGGACTGCAGCTGTTCCACAGAGGGACTTCAAGCTGGTGATCTGCAAAACCAAACTCCAGTATTATCAGGAGACGTTGTACCGTCCCCAAAATAAAAGTTCCTTATAAAACTGGATGTCAGAGACAG
The DNA here is from genome assembly GCA_006937955.1 of Pachypanchax playfairii. Taxonomy (NCBI): domain Eukaryota; kingdom Metazoa; phylum Chordata; class Actinopteri; order Cyprinodontiformes; family Aplocheilidae; genus Pachypanchax; species Pachypanchax playfairii. The sequence continues at coordinate 134,148 of SSNP01000073.1, forward strand.
ACTGTGAAGTGGGCGTTCCAAGCAGACAGCACCACAAGGTGGCTGCTTCCAAACCCTTTACACACTTAGGAAGAGGGTTAGAAGCTCTTCACCCACACACAATGGAGCAGACAGTCTGTCTCATAGGGCTGACAGGAGGTCTGTCATCACAGCCCTTCACAGTCAGATCTGTTTGGACTGCCGTCAGCAACAAGTGTACTGGAACCAGAACATGTGGAGCAATGTGGTCAGAGAAGAGTCCAGATTCTGCCAACAACAGTTGGATTGTAGGGTCAAAGAAAACAGAGTGAATATGCTAACTGCTGCTAACAGCTTTTTGTGGTGACAGGAAAAACAGGACCGGTTAGCACTGGATGAGACCTCTATGTAGAAAGACATAGAGATGAGATTCTACAACCAGTTTAACATTCCCATATCTCCACAGTCTGAGACTGAACTCTGTTCTCTAACGCTCGGCCCCACAGGGTGGGTTTATCAGAGACTACCTCCAGGATTTAGGAGTGGAGAGGATGGACTGCCTGCAGTCCTGACCTTCAACCTCAATCGATACTTGTTGGATCAACATCGTTACAACAAAAATGATTTGACCAAACTCAGATGTCTTTAATTTTTGAGTTTAGTTCCATATACTTACAGTAGTGGGGGAGCTGCATTCACTGACTGACTGGCATGTTTCTGAGGCCTCTGAAGATGCTGAGCTGGATGACTTCTACAGCAGAAAAAAGAAACATTTTATGTAGTTTACATTTTTTAAGAACTAATTCATACACATTGTTTTGCATTAATTTTTGTATATTCTTTTTTTTTCTCCTTAAGATTCAATAAAAAAAACAACAACATAAATCAATACGATGATAGCCATAAAATAACCCTTTTGATGGGTAAATACACCACCCTGCGTCAAAAAAGTGTTGCTGCTGTCCAAAATGAGCTGATACTTCCTCATTCAATGATCCCGTGTTCAAAAATACCCCCCCCCCACCCCAAAAAATTAAAAATCCATTACTCACAGTTTTTTATGCAAAAGGCCAATCAAATATTTATCTTTTTCTCATGTGGTTTGAATATTGTAATTTTTTTTCTGAATCACAAAAAAAGAAGAACTAACAATGTTAATAGAAAAAGTTTCCAAGGTGTGAGAGTTCACTGCCACAGACTCAAACCACATCTTTAAATCTTCCGTGTGAAGAACTGATATTAATTTACATCGAGTCATTGTTCAGGCTAAAGGACGGAAGTTCTTCTTCTTGGATTCACATGAACACGATTCCAGAATCGAAACCCGGATCTTTCTCTTAGTCTAAAGTCAGAAGTCTTCAACACGGGCCAACTAACTGAGGTGCACATGGTCTCCTGATCACCCAATTTCACACTAAAAACACCAAAGTGTGTTTTTTTTACTAAATCTGTTCTGTTTTGCCTCTATTTGGATGTAGAGAAATATGCACAGATGTAGCAAAAACATCTGGATCAGGTTACTCAATACTCATTTAAGGTAAAATCAGATCTGACGGCTTATGAAAAAATGTGACGTGAGAGAGCAAAATGGATTTTATTTTTCGAATCAGCAGCTGAAAAAAAAGTAAAAAGCTTGTGTTAGGTTTCAGACAGCACAATGATACAGGTGACATCAAACTGGTTACACATGCTAAAAGCTCAACTAGCACCTGCTGGTTAATAAAACCAACAGGACAATCACTAGTAACCCAAGAGTTCAAATCTAAACCTGGAGAGGATTTTCATCATTATTTAGTTGATAATAACATTTTAGCCACTGCAGAGAAATTTTATCTCCATATGATCCAACAATAAAACCCTCCTGTTTATTACATGAAGACCATCAGCAGCTGAACACTGTCACATTTAGCATTCACAACGGTTTGTACCTGACTCGTGATGTCAGAGGGCATCAGCGAGGGAGGCTTGGAGTAGATGTTAGCATCTTGAGACACAAAGCCTGAGTCGTGGGAGGAGACGCTGCTGAGACGGTGGGCGGCGATGCCCCCTGGTGGCAAAGGCTGCTGTGGGAGGGTGCTGCGGTAGCGATAGGAGGAGGAGGAGGTGGGTGAGTGTGGCTGGGAGCCTCCTCCACTACCACCAATACCTACACCGCCCCCTGATGAACGGGAGGCACTACTGTGGGCACTGTTGACGCTGCTGTGAGGAGGGGAAGAAAAGTGAAGAGGAGCAGGGGGAGTGCAGAGTGATGAAGGGTGAGGAATGTAACATTATGCCAGGTAAAGACAGCAGTGATGGATAGAAGGATACAACACAGGGTTTGATTTAAAAGGAAGAAGATGTGAGTAGATGAATATCGTTGAAGATGATAAATGATGGATTAAAATGGGGAGGATTGGTCATGGGTTTATGTGATGGTTAAAGTCCAAGAGTGGTAGACAGCAAGTTGGTGGTTTGTTGGGTTAGTGTTCACCAGCAATGTTAAATTACACACCAGTCACAGTCAGAAGCAGCGACCCAAGAAATGAAAAGAAACCAGCAGAAGAGAAAGAGGGCATCACATGGGTGCACACAAACAAAATATGAGACACAGAAGATTGACAAGTGATGATGGGAATAAAGTACAGAGAGGATGGTGGAGACAGAAGAACAGAGAGGAAACGGGGTACGAGGGGGGTGGGGGGGTGGGGGGTAAACAGAGAGTGTGTGAACTCAGGAAGATTCAGGAGACAAAGAAACAAAAGGTTCTGAACTTACATGATGCACATGTAGGGATTAGCTTACACACACACACACACACACACACACACAACAACAACACACACACTCCGAGGGTTGATCATTTTAAGGGACCACAGAAATCATTAATTATTTCATGAAACTTTACAGTATTTACATAAAGTGGAACATGAACACTAAACTCAGGATCTGTAATATTTAAAGAGGTCATTCCATGAAAAAGGTTTTTTCTGAGGTTTCTGTTGAATATTTTAGCTCCACAGGTGTTCTTACCTTCATAGTGGGTATGAAAACTGGTCAACAACTTCTCTTTCAGTTTTTATCTCTCAAACTACGCAGCTGGTGATAAAACACGAGTTCTCCCGTGTTTGAACGGACTGTATCTGTTTCATCACAACTCCTTTGCTCGTTAGTATTCATCAGCTCCTGCAGTTGAAACCACACCTAGCATGCTGCTAGCTAAAAGCTGTTAGCATAAGATGTAGCAAACAGGAAGAGACTACGTGTGACGTTGCTATGTGCATCAGGGCAGGAAACAGTATTCTTTGCTCTCATAGGCTAGTTTGTTAGCCAATCAGAGTCCAGTAAATTTGAATAATAAATATGAACGAGCTGCTGACGAAGCAACCTGACGGAAGGAGCCGGAACCACCCGAATTTTAATGTTTCAGTGTTTCCTGATGTTTTTTAGATATAAAATGTTTCATATTGCTGGTTAATACTTAAGAAATAACCACAAAGTTCTCAAATTTGTATGAAATGGCCTCTTTAAACAATGATTTTCGGTGGTGTTTTCCTGTCTAAGGGCCGCAGGTTGATGTCTGGAGATTCTAACAACCCAAAGAACTAAAGATGACTGGACAGACAATAATAATGGACTAACAGACAGACAGACAGACAGACAGACAGACAGACAGACAGACAGACAGACAGACAGACAGACAGACAGACAGACAGACAGACAGACAGACAGACAGGCTCCTCTTTCTGACACACAGTGTTTTTTTATGTCTGTGTGCACCAGCGTATGTTTGAGTGTGTACAGACCTGCACATGCTGCTCTTGCGTGAGCCAGAGCTGCTTGGTGATGATGGGGGGGTCTGATAAGACCAGCTGTAATCTGAGCCCTTCAGATCTTTAATAACCTGAGAGAAACACAATCAGTATTGAAGATGATTTATTCTGCGTTGACTAATGTTTGAAAGTGTTTTGAATACTGTAGAGTGTTTGTGTTCTTCACCTGTTCACTGGCGGGGGGCAGTTTGTGAGGATCTGTTGTCAGCACAGTGAGGTCATCAATGATGGCCTGGAGGTGGGTGATCTCACCCAACATGGCGATCTCTCCATTCTGACCAACAGGACACAAACAGGGGATTTGTTATTATTTTATCCTCAAGTGCAGTGAAAGAAATGCTTTATACAGCTTTACAAATTAATCTATTCCAAAGGTATGACATAATGCCATCAAATAAAATATAAAGTCAAGTACCTGGACTGCAGACTGATTCTATAAACATTTCTGGTAGCTCACTGGATAAATTCCAGCATGATGCCTTGGTAAGATCCCATCAGCACAACAAGTCCAGTCAAAACATTTCCTCAACATATTCCACTGGCAGCTCTTAGTGGTTTTATAACAAAGTGGAAGCAAATAAATACAACAGCAACTCAGTCAATAAGTGGTGGGCCACATAAACCCACAGAGGAAGGTCAGCACATGCTGAGATGTACAGTGCACAGAACTCCAACCTCCTTGTGTCCTTCAGTTTAGATTAAATTAACTGTGTATAACTTCATGGAATGTGTTTAGTCTAGTTCCTTTTGGCCTTTTAGTTTGGTTCCTCAGTGAAATGAATCCTGAAAGCTCATGTTCATGCTCTTAATTTTACGGGACCAGTTTGGGAATGTTCTGCTCTTGTTCCAGCAGGACACTTCCATAAAGATTTGGTTGAGTCAGTTTGGTAGAGGAACCTGACTTGACCTGAAGAAAGAGACTGTGAGTTAATCCTTCTCATCCAACATCAGTATCTGACCTGACACACAAACCTTCAGACAGGCTTCCCAGATCAGTTGAAACTTGTAAAGCAGCAGGGTGAGCCAACTTCAATTCATTTCCTGACCAAGATACATCTTTTAAACTATGGACCATGTTGCATTTGCTTTCTTCTCACCACAACAGGCTGAAGGAAGCCAATGAAGGTGCAGAAGCGCCCTCTCTCTTCCACCAGAGCGCGGCGTACTGCCTGCTTCTCCATTTCCTCCATCAACAGGCACATGTCGGTAACATCCTGCATGGCGCTGTCCAGCTGTGGCTGCAGGTCTCCACGCCCTGGTAAAGAAAGGGTTGAAGAAAATGAAAGACGCAGAATTGATTGAGACAGTTACAGGAAGGTTTTCACCAAAGAAGGTACATGATCATGAGATAAGAAAATATGAAGATGCAGGAAACAATGTCAGTTGGAGGGTGACGTTTTAGACAAATGGTAAAAATCTGTCAGATATCCATTTGCTAGATTTTAATTAGAGATAATTTACCCCAAGAAATATGATAGAATAGAAAATTCCAATTGATGACATAATATTAGAGAAGAAGTTGTCAAATTTGAAATAGTATTTCAGTTTACTGTATTATATGTGAACATTTCCATATACACAGCAGCATTTGTTAACTGTGATTCCGGAGCTTTTTCACAGCTTTTTTTGTTGAGACTAAAAGCCATTGCTTCTCTGTGCTCCAGGAATAAAGCAAACATGAAAAGCTCATTCTAGTGTAAAGAAAGGTGCAACTTTCCTGCTTGTCACCAAGTCAGCTCCCATTCAACTAAATGCCGCTACAGAACCTAAACACGTCGTCTCTTCCCTAAAAATATGACTCGCTGTGATTTCACTGCAGTGAATAAAGATGAGAAATCTGTTCACAAGGATGTGTAGAACATATGAATGCTATCTACTAGCTACAGGGAAAAAAAGGTGAAATGCAATCAATAGAAAGCAAGACCTGAAATAAATCTTTGTAGTGTTGCAGCATGCAAGAAAAATCCGTGAATATGTCGGTACTATGAGGGACAGAATGAAAGAAAGAGCCAGAGAGGAGTGGCAGCGTGACAGTAAAAAGCCTGCAGTGTTACAACAAAGCTAATAACAGAAGCTAAAAAAAGTCACACAGGAGTCAAGGAGGAAGTTAAATTACATCATGCATCAGCAGGGGTGAAACTCTGACTAAAGTTACTACAGAGACTGAGCTTGAATCTGTCATCAGGAGTTAAACTTTGATGGAGCTTGTTTAGGAAACTCATTTTGGAGATTTAAGTCCCAGTAAGTTGTTTGTTGTTGTAAATTGTCAAGTCAATTAGAAAAACTTCAGATTAACATCAAAACATAAAAAAACTATGTGTTAATCTGGAGAAATGTATCTGTTCTTCACCTCTACTTTAAATCTTAAACTGAAAGAGGGATTTGTTTTTTTGTTTTCATATGTGAGCTCAGATGTTGACCTTGGCCAGACTTCACGTTCAGTGCATTTTTAACCAAAATAAGTCCAAAACCCTAATCCTCCAGTCCAAGAATATGAAAACAGATTTACTCTCAGACATGTTTCCTTGTTTCTCTCCATGGTGAAGAATATTATCAGAAAGATTTTAATATTCTCTCCCACAGTCTTCATCAATTCATAGGTCCAAACAGCAGCAGGTTTAATATGATTCAATATGCAAATTATAATTTGTAATAACTTATGGAATCGTTATTTTTTTTCCAAGACTGAAAATTAAAAGTATTTTTTTCCAGCATTTGATTTAAAAAAAAGTACCAGAAAATTGAGCATCTGATAGTTTTGGCACATAAAGACTTCTTCTCATGTTGAGTATGTTAATGAGAAACTATTTAAAAACCTTCACGTACGGAAAACAAAGCTGCTCTCTGTTCTCACATAAGGTGCAAAATTCTATAATGAAATGTTTCTTCTTGTAACAGTAAATGTTGGGTTTCTAACATCCTGTGAACCTCTTCACTTGTTAACAGTGTTGGATACAAAACAGAGAGAATTAGCGAGGAGTCCAGAACTGAATAATATATTTACATCCAATTATTTATAATGAAAACAAGGATTTTTAAGAAACCCTCATACTCCACTTTAGGCCATGTGTTTAGATAAAAGCTTTGAATAATAGCAGCTTTTAGAAAACATTTACTTTGTTCCCTGCGTACTTTGTTTTTTTTGTTTTTTTTTATCCTCTCTGACTTCCAGAAGTCTTGTTTCATTATAGTTCTATACAGTCTGGTTAGTTTTCTTTAAAAAACCCAACATACATCACATTTTACAAACACCGTTTGCTGAAAAATGCTGAGAACATGAGTAAGAGATGGGGTGATGCAGCAGAGCAGCGAGCAACAGGTCGATACTTACCTTGCATCTCTGTTAAAGGGGGACAAATGCCACAGGGCGGGGGAGACAGAGAGACGGTGGCAGGCGAGAGCGGGAGACAGCAAAAAACAGAAGCAAAATAAGATCAAAAAAGAAAAGGGAGACAGAGAGAGGAAGAGGGTAAGCATAAAGAGCAGAACTCATTACGGTTAGTACAAGAAAGCCATCACAAGACAGCCACAGTGCTAGAGGTTAGAGCAAAATAACACTGTAGCAACCAAAAATCACATGTAGATCACCAGATGCTCCATCAGTCACAAATAACATCACAACAGACTGATAAACTGTCAGATTTACACTACACTCATGTTGGCTCTCAATTTATGCTAATTGCCAGATTCCGTCCTTTCAGTTGGATAATAAGAAGCCAAAACATCCTCAAACTAAGAACGACCTTCCACATGAAAACAGAGTAAGCAACGTAAACTTATCAGAATAGATCCTGGACATTTATATACATTTCCTGGTAAGTCTGTATATGTGATGTTTAAATGTTTATATCACCCATCTTAAACTATACTTTAAAAACTGAAAAAAATAAATAAATAAATGCATCATTTCTATAATCTGTGATAATATATTACTTCACTTTATGATGTGCAACAATAACCTTGCGCTGCAAGACGGAGTCTCACGAGATTTGGAGTTTTCCAAACCCACAAAAATCAGTCTTGTACCGCTCCAGATAAAACCCTCTATTCGGTCAAAATAATACTCAAACCAATCATTGTGCTTTGGGGCAGGTGTTCAGGTATGATTGACAGCAAGTGCCCTGGCAGACAAAGCAAAACAAACATGGCTGCTGGTGGATGTACGCATAAAAGCGGCTATTGAATCTGTTTTAGGACTAGAGATTATTTCTTCATTAAAAATGAGCAAAGGTAAAAACTTTGATCATTTCTTGATGGTAAAGATGTGTTTTTCTTTTCTTAGTGGTAACAATGTGTTTGTTTTACTACCGAATGGATTTACAAGAGCCTGATTTACTGCGATTGGCTAAAGACAAATCATCAAAGGCAGAAACTTGCTGGCTCGTCCTCCAAAAATTAAAATATTATATCAGATGTCCCTCCCTTTTATAAACGGTTTCAAATGGACCAGTTCCAGATCTATGTGTATCTCTGAATCAACAAGAGGCGGGGCTACACATAGATCTGGAAGAACCAGGTTAGTGGACCAATTCAGAAACTATTAAAGTCCAGTATACTGTACGTGATTCATTTAAAGACAGTATAGCAAGTCTAACTCTGGTTAGTTACATTATATACTAAATTCAATTTTCTAAATATCTTAATAAATACTGTTTAGATAGATAGATAGATAGATAGATAGATAGATAGATAGATAGATAGATAGATAGATAGATAGATAGATAGATAGATAGATAGATAGATAGATAGATAGATAGATAGATAGATAGATAGATAGATAGATAGATAGATAGATAGAGTGAAACAAGAAGAGACCTGCAGTATTACAGAAAGTCACTAGATGGCGCTGCAGGTTTAAAGTTTAATAGAAGTTGATGCTTCCTACAACTCCAACTGTTGCTTTTGTTTATTAGATCTTTATTTGATCTGAAATATGATCCAGTTCTGGCTTAATTTCTTACAAAGGAGTAATGACCTGCTTCTACTTTTAATAATAGTGATTAAAAGCATATATTTCCTGGTGCCACATGTAAACATCATTGATAGGTGCTGATTTAACCAAAAAGTATCTGAGGGAGGAGTTTGAGCGTCAGCCGGCTGACTCTTACCTTTACGAGCCTTCTTCTGCAGTTTCATGGTGTCAGATGACTTTTTCTTGATCTCATGACGTGACCTCTTGTACTCTTAGAAGAAGATGAACAGAGATGCTTTCAAAAAGGAATGTAAAGCCTGTGGGTAAAACCAGATTTTCTTGCACGTCCCATGTAACTAAAATAGATCTGCTCCAAGAAGCTGCTTAACTAAGAGACCATTGATACAGATTTTACATTATCTGAAGGGAAAATCTGATCAAAACTGATTTATTATTTAGTTTCTGATTAATTTATAATTCTAACAACAAGTTATGGATCTTTGGCTTTCAGGTAAACTTTAAGGATGTGAAGGGAGGGTGGGAGGTCTGTTTGTCTTGCAGCAGGAGAGGAAGATATCTTTAAACTGTACCTGTTGAAGAACATGTTCAGTTCTTTGGTTCTATCCAGACTTCCATCTAAGTGATCCTCCTTCTGCTTAAAGCCTGATCACACATCTCTTACATTGTTCTGCTGGAACTTGTTCAGCTTTTGTGAAAATCCAAAAGTTAAATGATGTGGTTCATTATGCTGAATCAACATTGTGTCCTTAAATTTCAGTTTAAATCTCTCAAACTACAGAGGTGTTGATAACACCGAGTTCTCCCGAGTCTGAACGGCCTGTATCTGTTTCATCACAACTCCTTTGTTCGTTAGTATTCATCAGCTCTTTGAAACCACGCCTAGCATGTTGCTGGCTAAAAGCTGTTAGCATAAGACGTAGCAAACAGGAAGACACGACGTCTGACGTTGCCATGCGAAGCGGGTCAGTAAACAGTATACCTTGCTCTCATAGGCTAGTTTATTAGCCAATCAGAGTCCAGCAAATTCGAATAATGAATATGAACGAGCTGCTGACGAACGCTGACAAAGCAGCCTGACGGAAGAAGCCGGAACCACCCGAATTTTAACGTAGACAGATTGAAAGGTCTGTTAATCAGTGTTTCCTGACGTTTTTTAGATATAAAATGTTTCATATTACAGGTTAATACTTAAGAAATAACCACAAAGTCCTGAAATTTGTATGAAATGGCCTCTTTAAAGTAAAATCTAAAGATTAACGTTAGTGATGCTGTAGTTTCATAAAGTAGTCCCTCAACCTGTCATGCTTGTGTACCTTTGGCATGATCCTTGTCCAACTGGTTTGCTGTTTTTTTCCAATCTTCAATCTTGTCCTGGAGAGGAGTGACCAGACTCTCCATCAAAGCGCTGCAGAGAGACAAACATAAAGGAATAAGATCTTTTTCTGAAAGAAGTCAGAGGCAGCTGCTTTTTCTAGCCATAGATAAGGAAGTATTCATCCATCCATCCGTTCTCCATACCGTCTATTTCCTGTACAACTGCACCTGTACTTTACTCTAAAATACATGTTTATGGTTTCTGTGAGGAAACTGGAGTTCCCAGAGAAACTCTATACATGCACAGTGAGAAGAAGCAAACTCCCCACAGAAAGGTCTCAGCCTGGAGTCGAACCCAGGACCGTCTTGTTGCAATTCAAAGGTCTCCAAGCAAATATTTTCTTGGCATGAACAAAAGGGCCTTTTGTTATATCAGCCTTCCAACCTTGAAGAAAATGAGACACAGCTTAGATGCAGTCTGGTATATATAGTGGCTGAAGTAACCTTAACTTGCCCCATTTAAAGGGATAGTTCGGTATTTTTCACATGAATCTGTATGGCATCACCGTCTGCAGTCTCGTGCAGACACACTGACTTACCTCCGACAGCGTCCTGTGAGCCGAGTTAATGTCCAGTTTTGGTCAAAGCGAAAGTAGTCCCGGCAGCTGTCCTGGGGTCAGCAAAGTAAAACGTTTTTCTTCCCAAAACAGTGTGTGTTCGAATGAGTGATTTATTTGCATAACAAAACCCTGGTAGTTCAAAAAGTCAAACCTTGTAATTGCCTGGGACTACTTTCTCTCAAATGCGATCAGTGTGCACTGGAACCGCTAGGTGACAGGTAGCTTAGGCTACCTGTTTCAGCCACTTAGTTTAGTGTTTGGGAAGTTAACGGCGCCATGTCTGACGATGAAAGTATTCATTTCAGCACACAACCAAGGGGATATCTATATAAACCAGAATATACGGATGCTGAAATTCATCAGATGGCAGTAGAACGGGCAGAGAGAGAGAGAGGGTGGACAGAGAGGTGGAAGGTGAAGCCGCAGCTGGAGCTGCAAGACCTCGGGTGATGGACAAATGGTGGTGTACGTGTTTCAAGTGTGAGGTAATGCAGACTGAGGTGGAATGCTACTGTTGCCACGAATGGGACCTCGTTATGCCACAGATGTAAGACCTCTCAATTGACGAGGAGGCCGGCGCGTCTGCATCTGTTTGCATCACCAACAATAATGATCTACCTGCGCTCCTGAATGCGGGTGACTTTTTTCCACGTCCCGAAAATAAACTGGAAGAAGCGTCCCAGACCAGCTGGACCCGATGTGTGAGGAGACTCACTCACATCTTTGTTGGTACAGCCTGGATAGTCGCAAGTGCGCACCATTTTATCAAATAAACATATATTTCTTTAGAAGCTGATGAACTTCTCGCTCTAGCTCTCGAACCAGCTCGTAAGCGTCACAGGTCTGTACTCTGTAAACACTGTCAAACAACTGATGAAAGTTGTTGGCTAGTGCGCACAGCTGTTAGCAGTGACAGCGCGCACTGATCGCATTTGAGAGAAAGTAGTCCCAACCAATTACAAGGTGTGACTTTTTGAACTACCAGGGTTTTGTTATGCAAATAAATCACTCATTCGAACACACACTGTTTTGGGAAGAAAAACGTTTTACTTTGCTGACCCCAGGACAGCTGGCGGGACTACTTTCGCTTTGACCAAAACTGGACGAAAACTCGGCTCACAGGACGCTGTCGGGGGTAAGTCAGTGTGTCTGCACAAGACTGCAGACGGTGATGCCATACAGATTCATGTGAAAAATACCGAACTATCCCTTTAATAATTTATTTCTATTTATAACTCTCATTTCTCCTCCTTATTCACATGAGGTGAATCGGATTGATGCAACGTGTAAACGTCATGACTGATTTGGTTTTTGTAAACTTTTTGCATATAACCACAGACATAGATCATCATCAGCATCATCATCAACATCATCATCAACATGACAGTTTTTATTGTGGAACACTCATTAGGGACACAGAGAATAAACACAAAGGAAAATGGTGGTTAAGAGTCTTGATGAGGTTTCCTGAGTGGTCTGTGCTGCATACCAGCAGCTGTTTTCAGTTACAGTCATTTAAATATGTACTGAGTGAGAAACGTCCCGTATATAATCCATTCAGCAGACAACAACACAAAACCTTCCTTCTAATATAACAGTGAAAACTTTACAGGTTTTACATTTTTAAATAACATTATTCCCAATATTAACCTTGAAAAAATGAGTGAGGATGAGGAAAAGGAAGAAGGGTTGAAGGGTCTTACTTAGTGAACTGACGAAGCTTGGCCTCGATGCTGCGGTGTCTCATACACATCCTGGTTAGAGCTGAGCCAATATCTCTGGTGGCCCCTGGAAAGAAAACACAACAAGATCAGCTGATGAGATGCACATAAACACACAATCCAAGTATCTCACGTCTCATTAACCACAAAGGGATCGTTTTATTCTACAGATCACAAAAACGAGCTCAAAACTTAAAACAGCTGTTAGCCAGCTGTGTGAAGTAAAACAACTGGATCTTTTAAACATATGATGAACTGTTTTGTTTGCTTGTTTATTTGTTTTTACACTCATCTAGTGTTTACAAGGAGGAACAACCTGCTTTCTGCAGACAGTGAATCCACACCAAATACAGTAATGTCTAAATTGTTTGGACCCAGAGACCAAGTTTCATCTGCAGCTGACCTGCAACTGTAAACAATAGTCTATTTTAAGGCTCCGCATGGAAAACGCTGACCCCAGAGTTTAGTTAAGTTTAATTGATGGCAGATACTGCTGACTTCCTAGTGCTGCTGCCACTCTACAGGTAGATATTTGAACCAAAACAGATGACTGTATGACTGTGTTGTGAAGCTAAAGGCTTGTGAACAGCAGAAACATGACATAAATAGAATGAAAGTGGAAGAAGGATCTGTGTTACATCCAAAACTAGAAACTGTTTGACTGTTTTTTTTAAGATTATAATGTAATCCCAAATAATTCAGCAACTTTAAATCAAAATAATAACTTCCTTCATGCACAAATCGGTCACATCATTGTCACAAGTTAAAAGTTAGAGCAAACATTTGTGGTTCTCAGATTGATTGAAGAACTTAAAGCTGCTTCAAACGATTATTTTAATAGTTGACCAGTTTTTTTGGCGATTAGTCGACTAATTGGGCTAAGTATAAAGTCTAGCTTATTGCACCATGATGCAGCTGCACTAATGTACCCATACGCTTCTTTTAACACTGTAACGTAGCGGTATACAATGAATCATTAGCGTTTGTAAAGTTAGAGCAAATACATGACATAAGTTTGCTAATGGTAATGAAATCACCCATTGCTACAGCTGGAATGTTAAGTGTGAATACTGAAGTGCACTTTTACTCAGTGTGTTACAGTAATTAGAGGGTAAATATTGGAGTGCATATGTTCCATATGGTAATTCATGTATATCAGAGAAAGAGAAGAAAAAAAAGTCATGAAGTTGTTCAGCTGTTGCTCAGCGAAGAGATGCTTGTGTTAAACATTCAATAAAGAAGAAGACAAGAGGCTCTATGCACCGCTCGCTACCCCAACACACCTTTTAACATGTAAGTAACTCCCAGCTAATGTTAGCAGTCCTCCACCATGACGTGCTTCCTTTAAAAGCATCGAGCAGAAAGACGGAAAGCAGCAGGATGTGCCGCAACAGGCACAACAAAACAATGCTTCATGGAATAAACTATGATGTTCATTATTACATTTATTGTTGACGATTTTGTTTGTCGACGTTATCGTGACTAATCGACTAATCGTGGCAGCACTAGTGAAATTAGAAAGATTCTCGATCTGCAAAAGCCTGTGGTTAGGGTTAACACCAACCCTGGATGTTACATGTTGGCAAGCAAATGTTTGTTCACTCCTATCCAAGATATGCATCGACAAATAGAATGCCATATGTTCGATGCCTTGCTCATGAGCACCTCTGTATGGTTCTCTGAGGTTCTTCAGCAGCTGATCAGCAGATTTCTTCCAGCAACTCTTTGATTAAAGCAACCACAAGATGTGTCCTCGTTTAAGCCGCCACACACTCAAAGTTAAACGGCTCACATCCAGAGAAAAGTCCTCCATTCATAATTAACAAATTCTTCCCTCTTCCCTCTTTTTCTACCCGGCAACCACCCTCCCCTGAACCCACACATTCATAGACACAAACATATGTAGGATATGGAATTATTTACCCTGCATGCCAATCAGATGCACAACTCAAGCAGCATTTTGAACCACATGCGCTGAGAATTTGGTCTGCTGTGATTCTAAATGCGTACGAGGACTTGGATGCTGATGCGAGGAGAGAGCGAGTGTGTGATATTTTGTGTGGAAATAAAAAGACGATGTGGGAAAGAAACGACAGAGGGAGAATTGGAGTAGAGATGAGAAAGCATGAGAACGAGAGGCGTCGTCTTACACATTTTAATGAGCTCACTGCTGGGGTGAGAGCCACGGGACTGGAGCTCCAGCCAACTCTGTGTGTGTGTGTGTGTGTGTGTTTGATCTCTACATTTATGATGGTTCTCTTCCTGTTTACCTTTTATTACCAGACCTCTCAGACTCCAACTGAGATAAACAACGAGATGAGAACACATGATTCCCATCTGGTGCTACTGTGTGTATACAAGTAAATACTAATGTTGAATGTTTTGTCTGAGTCAGAAAAAGAACTCTGTAACTTGAAATCACACTTATTTGAAGACACTTCATACTCTGATGGACGTTTACTGTGTATTTCATGATAGGAAGTTGTTTCCTTGTCAGTCCCGACACACGGTTCCTGTTCAGCTAAAACCTTTTCTATGGGTGTGTCACCCTGTTCCAGGCATGATATCACCTGACCAGGCAGAGTGTGGACCTTCCACATCAATGAGAAACTAACTGTTCATTTATGTCTCCTAGCAACTGACTTTACAGACAAATGTGTTACAGTTTCCATGACAATAAACATCTTGGCCTGTTGCTAAGGTTAAATTGTCGAATGCTACGGAAACGAATGTCCGAGCTGCTGTCCTAGAGAAGACAGAGCAAAGAAAACACACACACACACACACACACACACACACACACACACACACCACACACACACACACACATACACACACATACACACACACACACACACACACACACACACACACAAGTGTGTTTTGGTATCCTTATGGGGACCGTCCATTGACTTCCATTGATTTTAGTAACTAGATTTATACCTAACCCAAACCCTTTTACTAACCTTAACCATTACTGATCTATAACTAACCCTAAGACTAACTAAAACTCTATTCACACCATACCTATAAACCTAACCCCTAACCCTAAAAAGGGGGGTCCCCCTCATGGGGACCAGGCTTCGGTCCCCACAAGAACCCTCGGACCCCAGAAAGATAGTAAAAGTCAGGAAACTGGTCCTCAGGAGGTCAGAAAAACAAACCCACACACACACACACACACACCACACACACACACACAAGTGTGTTTTGGTATCCTTATGGGGACCGTCCATTGACTTCCATTGATTTTAGTAACTAGATTTATACCTAACCCAAACCCTTTTACTAACCTTAACCATTACTGATCTATAACTAACCCTAAGACTAACTAAAACTCTATTCACACCATACCTATAAACCTAACCCCTAACCCTAAAAAGGGGAGTCCCCCTCATGGGGACCAGGCTTCGGTCCCCACAAGAACCCTCGGACCCCAGAAAGATAGTAAAAGTCAGGAAACGGGTCCCCAGGAAGTCAGAAATACAAACCCACACACACACACACACACACACACACACACACACACACACATACACACACATACACACACACACACACACACACACACACACACACAAGTGTGTTTTGGTATCCTTATGGGGACCGTCCATTGACTTCCATTGATTTTAGTAACTAGATTTATACCTAACCCAAACCCTTTTACTAACCTTAACCATTACTGATCTATAACTAACCCTAAGACTAACTAAAACTCTATTCACACCATACCTATAAACCTAACCCCTAACCCTAAAAAGGGGGGTCCCCCTCATGGGGACCAGGCTTCGGTCCCCACAAGAACCCTCGGACCCCAGAAAGATAGTAAAAGTCAGGAAACGGGTCCCCAGGAAGTCAGAAATACAAACACACACACACACACACACACACACACACACACACACACACACACACACACACACACACACACACACACACACACACACACACACAAGTGTGTTTTGGTATCCTTATGGGGACCGTCCATTGACTTCCATTGATTTTAGTAACTAGATTTATACCTAACCCAAACCCTTTTACTAACCTTAACCATTACTGATCTATAACTAACCCTAAGACTAACTAAAACTCTATTCACACCATACCTATAAACCTAACCCCTAACCCTAAAAAGGGGGGTCCCCCTCATGGGGACCAGGCTTCGGTCCCCACAAGAACCCTCGGACCCCAGAAAGATAGTAAAAGTCAGGAAACTGGTCCTCAGGAGGTCAGAAAAACAAACCCACACACACACACACACACACACACATGTGCAGTGAACTCTTTCAGTATGCATGGGAAGTTGAGCTGAATGAGAGTTGCTTTGCGGGGCCAATCCTGATTAATCGGACAAGAGGTTGGGTTGAGTAGAATTTGTGTGTGTGTGTGATTTGAGTTATATTGTAATATGCTTCTGCCACATCATGTCTTTTTATTTTTGCGAGGGTGTTGGGGATGTTGTCAATTAAGATTAGGGAACCCTTTACTAGAACCTTGTGCGTTACACTATGTGCAAATTTGTACTCAATGCATGTGTGAGTTAGGTGTTAATCAGCAGCTTTAACAACCATCAGCCAGACACACAGAGTCATTCAAACACTAACACCCCTGCAAACACTAATTTGGTTAAGATGTGGGATGCTGGGAGAAACCAGTACAGATGTTATGATTAAATATCCCAATTTCTCTCTTACAACTGTTTAAAATAATTTTTAAAAGTTTCTAAAAAAAAAAAAAAAAAAAAAACACTGATCCAGCCCAAACCCTGCTCTGGAGTTTTTACAGGTAGTTCCAGGTCTACAGTTGCCTTCCTCCTGAAATCCTTTGAGCTCCTTCTGCTCCTCCTCTTTAACGATGCCACACCCCTCCCTCTCTTGCTTTATCCGAGGCATCTCAGCACTTTACTATAATTCCTTGGCAATGCAAGGAAACCTGACCATGAAGTGATTGTTTTTATTGATGGACTAAATAGTCAGAGGCGGTCATGGTTTGTAGTGTACTGAGAACTCACATGATTAGTTGGGAAACTTTTTTGACAAATTAATAAACGTTTCAGCTGAAAGGATGATATAGAAATCCTCAGTTTGGACTTTTAAAAGGAACTTAAAGACTTACTAGTCGAATGTAGCTCTATATAAATCCATCCATCATCAACCCAGTTTCTATTCCCACTTAGTTCTAACTAGTTTCAAGAACAGCTGATGCCCATGTCTGGTGCCGTACACCCTGGACAGGTCACCAGCACATCCTGGATCAGCTTAGAGAAGAACCTCTATTATGTGATGTGAAAAACAAACAAACTGCAATAATAGCCAATTATAATAATAATAACCAACTGACCCTAAGAGCTTCTTTAAGGCTGCAGAAGTTGTCCAGTACACTCCCCTGCAGCATCTGTGGAAGGTAAACTGCTGGTGAGCTGAGCTTGCTTTGAAAGTCTGCTGACATACTGCATCTTGGTTTGGAGCATCAGCTGGACTATAACAGACTGAGCGAGTGAGTTGCAAGTAATGCAGAAATTCTTTAGTGTCCCTCTAACCACCATAAATGACATTTAAAGCTCTTGTTGCCTCAACGAAGCCAGATAGTTCACACCTGAGTCACCACCAGTCTGACCTGCATCCCTCTAGGAGGTGCAGCAGCTTCAATCTCAGCTGCACTGGTAAACATGAAACTGTAATGAAATACTTAAATGATTTTTCATGAAATGAATTTAACCATGTGATTTATTCTTCTGTAACTGGTTTGGTTTATAATCTTTGCACCTGGTCAAAGATGATTCCAGATGTGTATCATTAGAAATAAAACAAGAACGTGTTTGAACCAAAATCTTCCAACTTTGTATGCAAGAGTGTACTTGAGCTGTTTCCACAGACAGGTCACGACATTCTTCAGGATGCCTCACTCCCCAGAACATCCCTCCTCATCACTCTCCCCTCAGGCAGATATGTGAACCCTCAGTTCACACACAAAAGGTAGCAAGACAACTTTTTACCCCGGGCTATAGACAGGAAGAAGAATCCTCAGCATCAGCTGTCTCTCCATCCTTCAAACTCCCACAATCTGCAGATGGAACCATCATCAGCAGAACTACCGCAATAAGAGACCCTCTGCAAAAACAATACCTTAGTATTCTCCATAGTAACATGAGCATTTAAATATGTTTCTTTTGAATATGTATAGGTAAAAATGTGCATGTTAATATGCACAGGGGTGACATATACTGGTGTTTATGTGTGTCAATTTACAGTATATGCTAATGTAAGTATTACATTTATTCATTATTTATTTAATTTTATGCCAAATGCTGAACTAGCATTTAACTCTGTAACCCAATTTGTCACTATAAATCTGTAAAATGCTTTAAATGCCTTGAAAATAACTTTATATAATATAATAACAATAACATTATTATTATTATCATTGTATTTTATAGATAATTTGACATTTTTTGATTGGCTATTAAAGGAAATTAGAATATCCCATTTGAACAACATCCATCAAACAGCAAAAGTGAAGATTTGGTTCAACAACCTAAGCACTCACAGAAAGTTACTTTCAGATCGGAGGAACTTTTATAATAAGCTAAACTATAAAATCCTAAATACTAAAAATTCTTTGTTTAAAAATATTGAACTGGAAGAAACAATCAGCCATGTTTTCCTTGTCAGGCTGCAGTCAGATGTGGATGTTTGTGTTAAAGGTTTCCAGCAGGCCTTAGTGCTTTATCTGATTGATGCTGATTTAAATCAGGTCAATTACTGACAAATACAAGATCAAGGGATTACTCTTTAGGTCAAGACACACAAAACTGATGACAGCAAGGAAGAAGAATAGAAAGAAAGCCGTTTAAAAAAAAATGGAGTCAAGGGTGATGGTGCTTTGTATCATCTGTGGTGTCTGTAAGAGAGAGAGTTAAAGCTTAAGCAGGTGACACTGCAGTTGCCAAGGTTACAGATGACTGCAGCAACTACCCTGACTTCAACATCTCTGCAGTGACACAGCAACAAAATAAATCATATAAAGCCAGTAGATGCAAAGTTGGACTGAACAGAAGAGAAAAACAGCTGGTGAAGCGGTTGATGAGAGGAGAGATTAAAAACGGAAGGTAGACTGAGTCGATGAACCACAGGCAAAACAGCGCCAGATAAAGCAGAATTATTCATGAAGCTCAGATATTCCTCTCTCTGTTAAATCAGAGACGGTGTTTCACAGGCAACCAGGCACCCAGTGACTCTTGCCAAAACAAACCATGTCTGATGCAACATCATCTACAGAACACAAACTGAACAGTGTTCGGTGTAAATCTGGTACAACAAACCTCCAATACCACATGCTGAAGGAATGCATTACACCATGAAACATTACACTGAAACAATAAGCCACTACAGGTCATGGTTCTGAAGAATGTAGGTTGCAGAACAACCTTGTGGTGACTGTGTTTAGATCTTTCTCCTCAGATTAGAGGCAAGAGGAGAAACAGTTTCAATAATTAAAGCAGAAACAAACATCACACTTAATCCTCAGACTAAATATAGGATATGTTGTTCTGAAATATTTCAGCTGCAAACTTACTTCATGTACTTCTCTGAAATGGGATTAACATTTTTTTAAAGAGGCATTTCATACAAATTTCAGGACTTTGTGGTTATTTCTTAAGTATTAACCAGTAATATGAAACATTTTATATCTAAAACATGTCAGGAAACACTGATTAACAGAACTTCCAATCTGTCTGCATGAAGATTCGGCTGGCTTCGGCTCGTTCTGTCCGGTTTCAGGCTGCAACTCATATTCATTATGTGAATTTGCTCAATTCTGATTGGCTAACAAACTAGCCTATGAGAGCAAGGTATACTGTTTCCTGCCCCACTGCACATGACAAATTCAGATGTTGTGTCTTCCTGTTTGCTACGTCTTATGCTAACAGCTTTTAGCCAGCAGCATGCTAGCCGTGGTTTCAACTGCAGGAGCTGATGAATACTGACGAACAAAGGAGTTGTGATGAAACAGATACAGGCCGTTCGGACTCAGGAGAACTCAGGTGTTATCACCACCTGCGTAGTTTGAGAGATAAAAACTGAAAGAGAAGTTGTTGACCTGTTTTCACACCCACTATGAAGGTAAGAACACCTGTGGAGCTAAAATATTCAACAAAAACCTCAGAAAAAACGTTTTTAATGGAATGGCCTATTTAAAGAATGATGAAAACTGAGCTTTTTTTTAGCCTTTTTCCAGTTTATTTTAGCTACAATTAAATAAAAAAAAAAAACAATATAAAAATGTCAATATTTTACCACTTTATTGAAAGCAACTTTAGACATATGTTATATCGTTGAATTTGCTTTTCCTGCATTTTTCTGCAGTCCATCTTGCTGATGAGTTGACTATCTGCTTTTACACACCTGAACAGTGTTGTGACTCAGTCTGGTTAGTTTGATGTCCTCTTTCAGATGGATAACAAAAATAAATCCTTATGGAACAGTGTGCCTAAAACAAAATGCACCAAGAAGCAGAGAAAAGCAGGACATCTCTTCTTTGTTCATTCTAATTCAGATAGATGCTGGTTAAGTAGCACTTCCACCACTTTGTACTCTCACATCATATTTAGGAGTTGCCTTGTCAAACAAAGCAATTTATTCTTCTTCTTATTATTATTATTATATTTGTAATTTTGTGATAGGATTCAACTATGTCAGCCATCGGATCTTATAATGATGCTATTATTTTTTTTAATCCAATTGCCAATATTCAACATCATTGCTTATGGTGCATCATGGTGCTGGTATTACATCATCTCATGTCATTATCTAAACCCACTTATTCCTGTTCAGGGTCATGGGCAGCTGGTGTCCATCTCCATTTGTCATTGAGCGAGATGTGAGGTTACACCTGGTCAGGTCTAGTCCATCACAGGACCACATAGAAACCAACAATCATTCATGCAAACTCCATGCAGGAAGGTCATGGCCCGGTTTTGAACCCAAGACCTTCTTGCTGCAAGGGAAGAATCCTACCAGCTACCAGCTATTCCACCATGCAGCCTGTAATGGTATTATTTGCACTGAAATATTTTTTATTCTAAATTTCCAGAAAAATGTTTAATCTTTTGAATATCACTTCAAAAGTGTAATTCAATATAAATCCTCTCTGCTTTAGCTGCTTCTAGTGAGAGTACAGAGTAAGAGATCTGATGCAGGTGCCTTCTTCTCATACTTTTAATAAGAATTTTATGAAATCTTTTAGATGTTGTCACATTTTAATTATACCTCTATTACTCAGGGGGAAAAAATCACTCTGGATGTATGATCACATCCACAAACAGACTGGTTCTTCCTGCAGATAATTCAGCCTAACATAGATAATAACCCTGAGCAAGATGGACTACCAAACCTAAAATATAAGACTTATGTTTTGTATGTTGAGCTCAACAGTGTTCAACAGCTTTAACTAAGCAGCTGTATACTGCTGTAATTCAGCCTGGATTAGCTTCAATAAGCAGCTTGAGGATCTCAAATTACCCTCAAAGATAAAATTACATTTTCAAACTTTCTTGCAGTCACTCATGAAGTCCTTTCAGAGTTGCTCCAAACTATAAAATACAAGTACACATTTACTGACATACTCTGTTTTTCAATATCTAACTAGAAAAAGTTTTGACAATTGTTGTTTTATTTGGTACTAACGGTTTTAAGTGAAAATATGCAAGAACATACTAAAAACAATGATAGCTACTTTGATTTATATACAGAGTAAACGATGCGTACTGATATACAGAATCAGATTTATGGGTTTTGCAAACTTTTAAAGCTTCAAGAACAAAGCTTTAAAATATCCCTGGTCTGTGACTGCAGAAACAAATTAACTACCAACACTGACATCAAAGAGTTTTTTTTAACATCATTGAGGAAGTCCACTCCTGGACTACTTCCTTCCAGCAAACAACCTCAGATGTACAAGTGTCCTGCAATCCAGAGCCTTGGAGTCATTAAGGTACACGATATTGTAGAACAGTAACTGCGATGGAGCTGGGAACATTCTCTTTACATTCTCTGGCTTCTATTACAGAGGCTTTAAATCTTTCATATACACACAGGCTACATACAAATACACACATAAAGGCACTTAAAAATAAGATCTGCAATACAGAAACACAATCACTCCCTAGAGACTGTGGCAGGGATGAACTACAGGCCTCCAGACAGAATATTTACTGGGATCTTGCCAAGGACAATTTCTGATGCTAAAACCGTCGTCACAGAAAGTGAAAACGCCTGGAACAGATGGCTCTCGACACTGTAAAATAAACTCTAGGAACAAGTTCAAGTTCATACTGTAAATGCTGAAGTCTAGCTTTCAGTTGGAGATCATATATCAGTTTCACACTGAAGAACTTAGGTTAGTATCTAACCGGACTATGAATAGCTGCAGGAAAGTGCACATTTCAGTTAGAATTACCCCAAATACAGACATGTTTGAAAATCTGCAAATAAATTGCTGAATTTGAGAAAATTGCATGTAAATGTTACATTTTAGCATATTTTTATCGCCGAATGACAGATTTTATTTTGTTACAGCCAGTCACATCTGAGTTTTATAGCTTGACAACCCACAGCAACGTTGTCTCCTATTTCTTCCACTTTCTGTGGAAGTGGAGGTTCCCAAGGATCCTAAACTGAGAGGCATCCAAGATGGTATCTAGATGCCTACAACAACTATTTAATTTATAAGAGAAATTTTGGTCTGCAAATGTTTAAAAATTCCAACAGCACAAGACTGAGGCCTTTCAACTTACATGAAGAAACTTGCAAATGTTTTTGAAACTCACTCATGCAAAGAGTTTACAGTATCATACACACCAAAAAGTTTTGCAAAAAAAGGCAACTGGACTTCTTGAAAATGTTTCACCTCTCATCCGAAATACTTCCTCAGTTCTAACATGCAACAGTGATTTACATGTAGTGCCCATGTATGTAAAATATGAAAAACACACCCATTTAAAATGCATGACATACTAACCGTGTATTCTGCACATCATACATGCAGTAACACATGCATGAATGCAGTAAGTATGTGAGCTCGATTCAAGCGAGAGGCATGATATCTGTGTGTGTGTGTGTGTGTTCATGTGTTTGGGTGCATGATGTAGAAGCATAATCACTCAGAGCTTTACAATAAAACCGGAGGCTTTACTGTGCTGAGTCACAGACTGCAGTGGTCTAAATATAGCATTGTGAGTATTGTAGTCTCATCATGCTGCTCAGCACACACGTGACCCTCATATGGAAGAAAAAATAATTACTTATATTGATGCACGGCACAGAATTTGAAAAAGATGAGCAGTGCTGAGAAAACAAGCACTTAAATAGTTCTGTTGATAGAGAGCACACGCCCACAAATAATTCATCCCAGCTGATTCACGGGTCAACAGCTGCTTTCAATTGTTTTTCCATTAAAAACAAGACAGTATCAATCTAAAAGGAAAACAGAAGGTGGGTAAAAATGAAAGAAGATATATAGGAAATCCTCTAAACCATCACACACTGGCATCTATGTGTGCCACTGTTGCCATGGTAACATACCCAGGCAGCAAGCTGAACACCAAACAGACGGGGCTAAAGTGTTAGAAAAAATAAAGACAAAGGAATAAATGAAGATGATGCATAAGATCTGTGCACATACATCATGTGCAGCACTGTTTGACAAACATGTCAAAAGCATGATGGATACTTTATAATTATGTCAAATATGTATGGGCAGATTTATTTTGATTTTAGAAAATGCAAAATTAGTTATAATCTAAATTTTGAGGACATCAGTTAATAATAAATAATAAATCATTCACCATTTTTTTTTTTAATTGTTATTTTTCTTCTCTGAGCTACTCAAGCCCACTAGCTTTCTTTAAAGAAAATAAGGTCCTACAAAGGACGGGGACAAATGTGTGTGAGTGCAAAGCTGATCCAGCAACAGTCCGAGCAGTTCTCACGCCTGGCTGATGGTTGTTAAAGCTGCTGATTAACACCTAACTCACACATGCATTGAGTACAAATTTGCACATAGTGTAACGCACAAGGTTCTAGTAAAGGGTTCCCTAATCTTAATTGACAACATCCCCACTCAACACCCCCGCAAAAATAAAAAGACATGATGTGGCAGAAGCATATTACAATATAACTCAAATCACACACACACACACACACACACACAAATTCTACTCAACCCAACCTCTTGTCCGATTAATCAGGATTGGCCCCGCGAAGCAACTCTCATTCAGCTCAACTTCCCATGCATACTGAAAGAGTTCACTGCACGTGTGTGTGTGTGTGTGTGTGTGTGTGTGTGTGTGTGTGTGTGTGGGTTTGTATTTCTGACCTCCTGGGGACCAGTTTCCTGACTTTTACTATCTTTCTGGGGTCCGAGGGTTCTTGTGGGGACCAAAGCCTGGTCCCCATGAGGGGGACTCCCCTTTTTAGGGTTAGGGGTTAGGTTTATAGGTATGGTGTGAATAGAGTTTTAGTTAGTCTTAGGGTTAGTTATAGATCAGTAATGGTTAAGGTTAGTAAAAGGGTTTGGGTTAGGTATAAATCTAGTTACTAAAATCAATGGAAGTCAATGGACGGTCCCCATAAGGATACCAAAACACACTTGTGTGTGTGTGTGTGTGTGTGTGTGTGTGTGTGTGTGTGTGTGGGTTTGTATTTCTGACCTCCTGGGGACCAGTTTCCTGACTTTTACTATCTTTCTGGGGTCCGAGGGTTCTTGTGGGGACCAAAGCCTGGTCCCCATGAGGGGGACTCCCCTTTTTAGGGTTAGGGGTTAGGTTTATAGGTATGGTGTGAATAGAGTTTTAGTTAGTCTTAGGGTTAGTTATAGATCAGTAATGGTTAAGGTTAGTAAAAGGGTTTGGGTTAGGTATAAATCTAGTTACTAAAATCAATGGAAGTCAATGGACGGTCCCCATAAGGATACCAAAACACACTTGTGTGTGTGTGTGTGTGTGTGTGTGTGTGTGTGTGTGTGTGTGTGTGTGTGTGTGTGTGTGTGTGTGTGTGTGTGGGTCTCTATTTCTGACCTCCTGGGGACCAGTTTCCTGACTTTTACTATCTTTCTGGGGTCCGAGGGTTCTTGTGGGGACCAAAGCCTGGTCCCCATGAGGGGGACTCCCCTTTTTAGGGTTAGGGGTTAGGTTTATAGGTATGGTGTGAATAGAGTTTTAGTTAGTCTTAGGGTTAGTTATAGATCAGTAATGGTTAAGGTTAGTAAAAGGGTTTGGGTTAGGTATAAATCTAGTTACTAAAATCAATGGAAGTCAATGGACGGTCCCCATAAGGATACCAAAACACACTTGTGTGTGTGTGTGTGTGTGTGTGTGTGTGTGTGTGTGTGTGTGTGTGTGTGTGTGTGTGTGTGTGTGTGTGCGCGCACGTCCAACAGAGCATAGCTTGTGTTGCTGACCTCAGGGACAATGCTGCTCTGTGACATGAGGAAATGTCCAGAGAGAGCTGCCAGAGACAGAGACAGGGATGGAGGGATGGGAAAGCCTAAAGAACGGAACATGAGACGGGATTAGATGGAAGAAATATGTTGGGAAATAAGAAAGAAAAAACAGAGAGGAAAGAGAGAGAGAGAGGGCAGCAGCAAAGCAGAGAAACAGAAAGGGATGAGGAGCGAGAGAGGAAGAAAAATAGATCCACACAGTTGTTTGGGCTTAATTAAAGACAACAATATTGTTTTGTACAAGAGGCCCATCAGCTACAACCTATTTAGAGGAGAAAGAAAGAATGGGAAAAAGAAAGAGAAGAGGAGAGAAACAAAGAACAAACTTTTTCGTCAGAATGATTCCAGTTTATTTCAGCTCACTCAGTATGTCCAAGAAATGTGTCATTGTTATGTAAAATTATGATTGTGTTTCTACATCAGACCACCAGTTTATACGTTTGCAACATTTATCACAATGTAAGTCAAAATAATGAGGCGGAAGAATGAAAAAAAAAAAACATTAGACATTAGAGTGTTGGCCTTAAAAATAATGTTGACATAAAATAAAAAGTATCACTCACATTTCACATGTGCTTATTAGCCTGGAAACTGCCTTGGAAATGCTTGATGATAAAGTAGCATTTAATAAAATAAAATTACCTGACTAGTTTATGATATATTTATGTTTTGGCTTTTTGGCTGGCTAACCCAGGGTTTCACTTCAATTCAATGGAAAATAAACATTTAAAAAATGATATGTTTGTATTTCTGATAAGATAATATCAAATAAAAACATGTGTAATAAAATCTGAAGACCACCACAACTGGAAAGATTTTAGGAGCTGTGGACCTCTTGGGCTCATGTAAGTAATTTGTATCAGAATATTGATTTATATTTAATTTTTACGTGATAGTTTGGAATCACTGACAGCAGGAGAAATATTACTTTAAGCCGCTAATCAACTTATTGCAGACTGTGTCATGTAAAGCTCACCTGCAAACAATTCTTACTCAAAGCTGACCTCAAACCCTTTTAATCATGGTGTGAATTTTACATTAACAATATGGGTATCAAGATTTTCTTCATTCCCCTCCAATAAGGGTTTGAGGATGGGTTTACATCATGCGAACCCATCTGAAGTGATGCAAGGCTTTAGGATACCATACTGTATGAATTCTTGCCACAGCAGAATTAAAATATCAGCACACATCACCAGACACATACATTACTAAAATCTGGCAGAGATATAGGATTCCACCTGTGATTTAAAGCGGTACAAAATAACTTTTACAACTTTATGCTAGTGTTATGAAACGTGTCTAAGTGGATACTCACAAAAATACATGTTCATCTTCATATTAGACACTCTGGACGTCTCTGATGGCTTAAAATAGACTAAATAACTTTAGTAATTTGGGTCGCAGCAGGAAGTGGTGTTCTGATGATTTATGCTGCCCTGATGAAAAATTAAGCCTCCATAGTACTAATTAACAACTTATTTCATGACGAGATGTCATTAGAAGTTTATACAGTATTCTTGTTTATGGTGAGTGTGTCCTGTTAATTATTTAAACATATTTTTATGATCCTTCCTGATATTTTCTATATAAAAGCCCTCTGGGTCCTTATCGGCCATTGTTGGGTCCTTCTTCTCTGGGTGTGTCCAAACATTTGCCTGTCGCTCTGACAATGTAAAGAAAGTAAAAATAACATAATATTTCATGTTTCTGTCCTGGGAGAATTTATTTGATAGGTAAAATGTATTTATGGAAAAATATAGAAACAAAAATAAACAATAAATCTGTTTATTGAAGTCAAGACTGTAGAACGGCACATGTGGAGAAGGAATCAGTAGCACATCTCAACAGGGAGCATATTTCAACAGAACACCGGTTCGAGCAACAGCCGTCTGAGTCACTGCTGTGGAAAAGGTATTTGGTAATGCTTTAAGTCCGTTTATGTAATGTACTCATTAATAAAGATTCCACTGGCAGCCGTTAGTGGTTTAGTGGTCATAGAGGAATGACCCTTCTCTTTATGAATCAACACTATATTCCTAATTATTACATGTTTGTCCTATTTTACTCACTAGCCAGTGATGATGATCAGAATGCTGCAGTTTCTTTTATCTGTTGTTTTAATTAGTTCAACTTTTAGTTTCTCGATGGATGTTCAACCAGAGAGTTTTCAGCTTCTCCAACACAGAAGGAACTGACTTTAATTGAGGCTATTTCATCTCAATACTTCACCTTAACCAGAATATTATTGTTTTGTATATGAAACAAGTTATTGTGCACATACAGTATGTCTACAAAGTCCAATAAACTCATGTTTCTCCTCTGCAGATGTTTTTTCATTGGAAAACTAAATTTAACTCACTTCCTCTCAGTTTAGATGAGATTTGATGATTGTTTGAGTCATCACATATCTTTCTGCATAATCCTAAAATCTTGCCACAGACATAGTTTAAACATCATTCTGTTATAAACTCTATGCAGACAACATTACAAGTCCTGGTTTGGTTACGTGAGAAACTAAATAAGACAGATTAGACACTTGACCGTGAATTTCATGCTATCTGTGAAAGGCAATTAAACCATCTTCCTCTGATTTCCCCTCTCCTCTTGGCAACAACATGGCTATTTTTTCTCTGCCACCACTTCCGTCCCTTTCTCACACACTCACATGCGCTCATTCTCTCTCCTTGTTGCCAAGCAACCACACTCGTAAATGTGATCCTACTTGTCTGTGATTGGCTGAAGGTATGGTAGATCCCTGTTGGAGTTACAGAGAAAAAGGGGAGAGGCTTGAATCACATGCAGAATATCAGAACTCTAGTACAAATTGTTAACACGCTGCTCTAACATGACATTTAGCTCAACCACTGCTTAGCAACATCAGTACAGCTAACAACATACATTGTTCATGGGGGTGACTGTGTCTGAGTAATGGTATGAAGCAGCAGCTGGTCCTTGAAAGAAGAGGTCAAGCTGTCAACTCTATAAGGGAAACCACACTTGCTGTTGAATGTCTATAAATTAGCTTGTGTTATTTGTGAGTTTTAATTTAAAGAGGTCCCAACAGTAGTTTGGTATCTTCTACCCCAGCCAAAACACAGGTACAATACATTTATTCACAGGTACAAAACCCTTTATAAATTTCACACAAATTTCAGGACTTTGTGGTTATTTCTGAAGTATTAACCAGTAATATGAAACATTTTACATCTAAAAAACGTTAGGAAACACTGATTAATAGACCTTTCAATCTGACTCCTCGAAAATTTGTTTGGGTTTGGCTCCAACTCATTAATATTCATTCTGCTAATTTGCTGAACTCAGATTGACCAACAAACTAGCCAATGAGAGCAAGGCTTCCTGTGTCCTCCCCGCGATGTACAAAGCAACAGCGCACTGAGCATCTTCCTGTTTGGTATGTCTTTAAGCTAACATGGTCTCAACTGTGCAAGCTGATGAATACTAATGAGCAGAGTAGATGTGACGTAACAAATACAGGCTTTTCAAACTCAGGAGAACTCCAGTGTTCTAGCCACTTGTGTAGTTTAAGAGATAAAAACTGAAAGGTAAGTTGTTGACCTGTTTTCACACCCACTATGAAGGTAAGAACACCTGTGGAGCTAAAATATTCAACAGAAACCTCAGAAAAAACATTTTTAATGGAAGGGCCTCTTTAATTATTGTTTTCTAGAAAGCAAGGCCCTGTCCCAATACCCGCACTTGCACCCTTGTGCACTTCAAATGCGCGTTCCCGATGAGGGGAGCGAGTGCGTAGGGTGTCCCGATTAACCAGAGTGGAGAGTCTTGGCTCTGCCCCTTTTGCACCCTTGATCCGCACTTCACCAAAGAACGCATCAGTGCAGACTTCAGGGAATGGTATTTTCCACAATGCATTGCTGCATGTGAATTTTGACGGAAGAAGAAGAAGAAGAAGGTAGAGAAGTGGCTGAACCTTCCGGACCAAAAAATGTTTTCTCAAGTGTAGAATCCAAATTATTAAAATTTATTTTTATTGTCTAGATGTGTAATTACAATCAAATGATTCTCTGTTGGAAAGATGTATCACATATCTGATGGAAAATATAAGTAATTAATAACGGTACTGACGTGTATTTTTAGACATGATACACTAATAGTTTAATCGCTTATTCGGTCTTATACACCTCTTTTGGTTCCTGTACTTCCTTCTCTTCAAAATAAATGCTTTTAAAATAATTTCTAATATCAAAATAACGCAAACTGCCATTTTGGTTGTCATGGAGAAAGAACGCTATGGCACGTAACACTCACCATCCCAATACTGCTAATATGTGCGCACTTGTTCACTACGCACTTCAAACCCGTATGTGCCCTTCGGCTAAGTGCACTTCGTGGAAGACCGTAGGGTGCAGTGCGGGTATTGGGACAGGGCCCAAGATTTTTCAAATATCTAAAAAATGATGTATCTGTCAAACCAATCTGATTGCCTCTGATGATAATCAAGCCTAGTTCACAGAGACAACAACATACAACCAGCAAAGGCCAAAAGATCTGATGCTAACATCCAGGTGCCTGGTTCTGTTGTTTATGTTCAATCAGAGTTGTCTTAGTATCAGAAAGTTGGGATTGTATAGTTTTAGCTAATTGGTACAATATTGAAAGAAAAAGATTTGGGTATTTCTGAATGGCTACATGTAAAAACAAGCTTCGGATGATCAGTATTAGCTTGTTCAGCTAGCAGATCACTAGCTAAAGGATAATTTTTAAGATTTCCTCCCATTTCAAAACAATGACTCTGTTTGTCTTTTTATTGCTTCAGTGCTTCTTCTCAAACATTTAATTCTCTGTCTTTTCATACAGTCTTCACTCTCTTATCTTGGAAGAATCCTTAACAATTGATTTGGACCGTTTGGTTACCATTTAAACACTTCAGCTATGCTAGCCCTTCTCCACACAGTGTCACAATGTTTCTGAGAGGTTTCACTGACAACAACAGGGGTCTGTCCTTTTCTAATCTGTTTGAAATGTGCTGTTTGCAGATGTTGTAAATGTTATTAAACTTTTTCAAATTACAATTCCTACCTTGTCAAAGATTTTACTAACACTTGTGACCCCGACCGCCCAAGACTGTTGGCAACCTCTGTGTCACATCACCAGTATCATTAGTGGTTGTGCTCCTTTAAACCGTATTTCCCACAAACCTCACTGCTTCCTGCTTCTTTTCTCGCTTCCTTTGGCTCCAACGAAGACGGTAAAAATGTTACAAATGAGTTTTCAGCCTGTGTTTTTATTCTTTCCATCATCTGATGCTGAGATAAACCTCGGTCTGTTTCTCTGCATTTCTTGTTTAGTAGAAAAACAGTCACTGGGTTTTTTCATAAACAACTGGAAATGACTTTCCATTATTAACATGAGGAGATGAGGTTTGTCTCTGTGAATACAAACATCAGTTGAGTGCATTAATAAGATGAATGGTGTTCATTATGAAACCTTTTATTTGGATGCAGGCAGACTGGCAATAAAACCACCAGGCATTCTGTAGCATCAGATCATCCCCCTCATCATCTCCGTCATCCACATACACACAACTGCAAGCACACATGTGCACATGTTTTATTGCTTTGTGTATTGCTGAAAGTGTCAAATATGCATAGTGGGAGCACTGGGACAAGCCCGGGTTTTTAATGTGCCTGCTACAGAAAGAGTGTCGAGACAAAGAAGACCAGATGAAGCATGTAACATCATCATCATCATCATCATTTAAGAGCCAGCAACTGTAAAAATCATTTTATATTCAGTGTGATTTTTAAGCAGGGTGATTCAGAAATGTTTATGAACAGGTTTCCAAGATGCATTTTCAATAGTTAACTGATTTGAAGATGACGCTTGAGTCTATCTGAGCAAATATTGCAAAAAATCCCAGAAGCATCAGTTTAGTTCATTAAGATGAAATCTTGATCTTTTTCCTGTTTCAATGAGAAAGTTAAAATAGAAAAGAAACAGAAAAAATATTTAATTTGTATTAAATCATTTTGCTATAGAACAGAACACAAAGAGAAAAACAACCACTTATTTAAATACTTAATGACATGTTTTGTCATTAACAGCCATTTCATTTAAACATTAAATTTACTAGCAAATGGCTTATGTAATTAAACTGTAAAAACACTGACTAAAACATCATTCGGAACATTTTCCTTCTGGGCTTAACATTGGTATAACATTGAAAATAATAACTGCATCATTGCATTTTTACTTTTTCAATTTCAAATAATTATAAGTTTGAAGAAATTGAATTGTCTAGAGAATCATATGCTTATATGCACAGTGCTGACAGATATGTGCACAAAACATTTGGAGGTATCATACATGCACTAGGGATGGGACGATACACTTAAACTCACGATACGATGCACCTCGATATGTCAGAGTCACGAAACGATACGTCACGATACGATATCAAAAAAGACATCAGCAAATGAAAAACCGAAATGTATTTTGAAAACTGTTGGGCAAAGAGGCCGTGCATATGACTGTAGTCCACTGCACTGGTTAAGGCTGATGTGACAGACCACATTGAACCAAGAAGGCGGGGCCTTATTATATATATAAATGTGCAGTTAGTCTTACAGAGTATGGCCCTTGTTTATGAAAGAAAATAATTTGAGTCCACTGTTTGTCATTTCCCTCTTTAGAGGCTGCAGTAGCTTGTTTAAACAATGAAAATTAATGACTGGTGCTATTTGGCACATTGATGACTAAATGATGTCTCATCTATCCACTAACATGCCTCCTCTTGCAATAAATGTCAATGCAGTCAAAAAAATAATTTAAAAAATACCATAATGATACTGCTAAGTCTTCATTAGCTTATCTTTAGTGTTTGCAACAAAATATATACTAGACATCATTGCAATTTCCAGGGTAGGGCCAGGGTAGGTCTACCACTGGGGAGGAAGAGGGTGGTCACAGACGTTGGCAGATAGAATCAGTAGAAGATAGAATCAGTGGAAGAATGCAGGATAAATTTTTAGTGAGCTACAAATAAATAAGTTTTTTTTTAGATCTTTAGACCAAAACTCTGAGGGTTTCTATTTGTGGCACTTTTACCTCTAATGGTCTGAAATATCATCCGGTTTTTTTTCAGCAATATAGTTGTTAATACCGTTGACCCAGTGGTCAACACAGTTTCATCACAGTTGTTTTAACTGGCCTATCAAATGAAGAGATGAGAAATGTGAAGAGTTCATCTGAGATTGCCCTCCTGTTCACCCCCCACTAGGGATTTCACAAACACTTGTACACTTCCTCCCACTCAATTTCACCCACTTGTTAAAACTGTCTCTAACCTACATACACCATCATAAACCAGACAGTTTGTCTGACGTTCCAGGTTTTTCATTGGAAATCCAATAAGCAATCCTCTGGTTGTTTGACACTTATATGCACTGTCTGTTTAGGCAAGGAACAATTTTGGTAACTTTACAATAAAATAATCTTCCCAATGATTCCTTGTTCCATATCCCCATCAACACTGTCAACAACATCTACCTGTCTTATCACAGCTTTATCAAGTAGCACAAAGCAGTAATAAGGGGTTTGACTTGATGGAGACATTCAGAAAAAAGATTTTAAGACTTTTATTTTCAGGTAAAAACAAGTCACAATATGTCTAAAGACAGAATAATAGAAGGAAAAATAAAAATTAAATGACACTCTAGAGTAGAAAATGTTAAGCATTTTATGGAGTGCTCTTTACGGGGATAGATGTGTTTTGTATCTGTGTGTTGTGTTAAGTTGAAATACAGATTTTTTTTTGTCGGAGAGATTTCACATTGATGGACTGGTGACACACAGAGTTGAAGGGTCCTGTCTGTATCAGCTAAGAGACACCATGAAGCTGCACATCTCTTTCACCAACAACACTTTTCTCATAAATGGGGATTCTTTTTTTACCCAAATCACCTGACAGTGAAGTACGTCTAAAACATTCTGACATGTTCCTGCTTTTGGACTCTGGTCCTGAGTTTGACTTCTGGTTGGACCTTTCTGCATGAAGATTACATGTTCTCAACATGTAACATGACTCAAGCCACAGTCATGACTTCAGTAAACTGTGGGATAAATTCCTGACACCTATATAAAACTATATGTCTCATATTAAAATTGAACTTATTTGTAACAACTCATGTTGTTTAAAGAACTAGTTCATCATCATTCTTGTGTCTAAAAAAGCAATCACAAAATACTCGTCATTAAGCTATTGTATAAAAATAGTGTTTTTTTTTCACTAGTTTGCCTTGAAAATATTTTTGTCAGGAGAAATAAAAATGTATTTGACAGTCAGTTGGAATTGTTGACAGTTTAGTTCTCTAAATGAGACTGATGGTACAAGAGTGAAGCTCTGGCTCATTGGCACCTTTGGTCTTTAATATGTGTCACATTCATAGAAGGAATAGCAGGAGGACAGAGAGCTGGATTACTGGAGCTGTGTTCTGCCTACTTCCATTAAGTAAATCTATCAGAGAACATTACAGACTGAAACGGCTTGTAATTGAACAATAATTGACAAATGGAGTCCAACAGGAATGACACGTCATGAAGTACAAAGAGCCTGAGTTGAGCAGACAAAGCAGATAAACAGCCTATAAAACAGCATCATTTACTTTAATTATTTTGCGTGTATGTGTGTGGCAATGGAACATTATGAGCTAACAAAGCTTATTGACTTCCTGTCTGGCCTGTAAAAGCAGCATGAGCTTCATCCTGACTCCTCAGTTATGGAAGCCCACCTGGGGTGGGACACATCATCATCACACACATTCTGACATCTGCACCCAATAAGCTCAAACTCAGCATTTTATGTCTTAAATGTTTTGGTTTTTTTTGTATGCACTTTGGAACATGTTACATTATTATGCTATTCCCAACCTATTCTGAAAATACCCTCCATATCTGTTTGCAGCTATGAGCAACAAAAACATGACCTCCTTGGGGAGGTAACAAATGTTCAATCTCAGAGTGCTTTTATTCTTGTTGTGAAGTTCTACCTGCAGCATTCTGACCCTGGAACTTGAAAAGATGTTGGAGTATTTTTAAATTGGTCAGATTTAACTTTAGAGACTTAAATTTAAAGTTTCAAGATTTACATTGAAGGAAATGGAATTCAAACATGTCAACAAACGGGACTGAAACAAGTATTTTCAGATTATCCTCTTCTTTTCTAATGCTGCTCCTGGATTAACCTGGTCCTGTTTTCACTTTGGAGGTTGGAGGAGCTTTTTTTTTAGTCTCATCTGAGTCACTTAGTTTTTCCATATAGTTTTAAGTATCATAAAAAACTAAATACTTCAAAATTCCCTAACTGATTCTGTACTCTGAGTAAGTAGCTGTATCGTCTCATCATGACCTTGTAATTTGAACAACATATCAATTTTATGCCCTCCCCAAAAAAACACTTCTTTATTCTTTATGTTCTTCACTCTTACTTTAGCTATGAAGCATCAACAAATACTAATGAATCCATCATTTGATTGCACTTTATATACTTAGTGTACCACAATATATAATATGGAATCTCATCGGCTTCATATGTTGTTTGTGTTTATAGTTGTGTCTTGTTTTCTGTCGAGGACGTTCATGACGTGTCCTCATGACAGCAGCTCGTTTTAGAGAAATACCTTGAAGAAACTACAACCACCTGCTAAACAGCTTTTCACTATCTTGTCAACGAAAACACAAGCTCACAAATGCTTTTTAACGTCCATGTGTGTTGTAAACAAAGAACTACGTTTGTCACCACTAAAAACTGAGACTCTCCCAAAGTTCATACAAAAATTCACACTTGCCCTATAAGTATCAATCAACGCAAATTTCCACCATGTTAAATAAAGTTATTTTGAAGTTTTATTTTATTAAAGTCGACCTCGAGGCTCCTGGAAACTCTTTAATCAGTAGAAGGAGAGTTATTTAGGCTCGATAATGATGAGATTGCATCTGCATCGTAATAGTGCTGCAACGTTGAGTGTTTTTCAGAGAAGCAACAACATGAGACCCATCTGAAGAACATGGACAAACATTTTAACTATGACATGTAGATACTGTCCTACCTCTGGTGTTAGTTGCCATGTCTGCCACTTTTTGAAAGGCATCCAGGAAGGCCACAGCTGCCAGGACAGTTGTTCTACATGGACAAGAAAACCAACAAAACATTACACTACTCGCATTGTCCAAGCTTTAGTTATCCCTAAAAACCTCAAATCCTGGAAATAATATAATATACAATAATACTATTTTTCCTTTATTAGTCCCTCATGGGGAAATTCATCTCTGAATTTAACCCAGAGGGCAGCCATCTTGTGCAGCGTCTGGGGAGCAGTTGCAGGGTTCAGTTCAAGGATACTTCAACACGTAGCCTCTTGCTGGGACTCGGGATCAAGCGCCAGTCTCCCGACCGGAGGATGACCTCCTTCCTGATGAGACTACGGCCGTCCGAGGCAGCGGCGGGTTCAGTATCTTGCCCAGGGATATTTTGATGTAACTTGCCAGCACCGGGGATCAAACCCGCGGTCTTTCAAACAAAAGGCGACTAGGCTAAGCCGCCCACATTCTACTGTTCTACTATGTTATCATCAACTGTTGTGTTGACAACTGTTTGTCCTACTCATTCTGTGTGAACTCTTGTTTTTCTAATGTTTGGTGCTGATGAGAGCTTACCGGAGTTGGGAATGCAGCTTGGTGGCCTTGATGCTGAAGTCCTCCCACACCGGATAGGAGCACTGGCAACACAAACACAGAACAATATTTATAACCCACAAATTACTTATTAATAATGGATTCCAACATACATACGTCTAATATCATTACCAAATGTTTTAACCTTAATCAGAGGACAGCAAATACACATAACTGAAAAAGGAACAGTTTTTCAACAACAAAGAGGTTTTCTTTGGTATTTGTTCAAGTATGATGTCACACGAGCTTTAAAACATTTGTATCCAACTGCTGCATCTGAAACGTGAAGGGAATGAGTAAGTTCTTTAAAATGAAAGTGTTGGCTCTTAAATATTTCTGATCTCAAACAACTCTCAAACCATTGGAACCACTCACTACCATTTTTTCCCAACTAAACATTTTAATATCACAAGCTACATTTGCCAACTCTAACTAAGTGATTTCTGGAGTTTTTGGGGACCACCATCACCCATCATCACCCAAGATCTGAAATGGATATAGAACATAGACACGGTTATTAAGAAGGTCCAGCAGAGGTTGAACTTCTTCTGCAGCTGAAGAACCTGCATCAGGATCTGCTGAGCTTCTACACTCATGATCAAGTCCGTATTCTGCAGGTCCTTCACAATCTGGTTTGGCTCAGCAACCAAATTAGATGGAAACAGACTGCAGAGAACCATTAACCTGTCCTTTACCCAGGACCTGAACTCCTCTGGAGGGAGGAAATGAGCAGGTGGCATCAATACTGATCCTGCTCACCTATGATCTAGCCTTTTCTCTTCCCTCTGAATGGAAGTACAGATCACTGATCACATGACACCATAATGAATAAATACGTTTAACACCATTAAAGCAGAAATAAAATACTCTCTCACTGAAAAAACATTTTATCTGTATATACAGATTTAAAACGTTACTTAACCATTTATTATTTATGTTGAGATTTTTAGAGTGAACAACAATGTGCAATAAGCAGAAGAGCAAAGGTGAACCAAAGTTAAATTATTTGTAGGCCAGTTCAAATAACTGGCAAAACCTGATTCTGATTCAAGCTGAACTTTTTTTGATAACATAATTTTACATTCTAAAAAGTAATATTAACATTTTTAACTAATTTTGAACAATATAAAATGTAATATTTAAGGCATTTGCAATAATCAAACATCACAGGATCCAATGACACTCAAATACATGGCTACAACATATAAACAGTAACATACTTAAAACATGTTTACTGACATTAAAAACTCCTTGTTCTTAATGATGAAATTTACAGATAAATATTATTATCAATCAGTCCCTTAGATGATGATCAATACAAACTCTTGAGCATTTAATCTTCTGATTTTCTGTATTTTGCGCCTCTTCTAGTCCTATTCTCGATTTTAACATCCCTTAAAGCATTCATGCACATCCACCCTTCTATCACTGTATCCCCTACCCCCACCTTTCACCCTTCATTCACCTCCTTTTTTATCTCTCCAATCCCCTCCACTCCTCCAATTGCAGCCATCTAATCATCCACCAAAGCACACACATGCTCAAAAACACACACACACACAACCGCTGGCATTGAGCGGCATCAAAGTGTTCAGCGAGAACATTCCAAGATCATTAACATGATTCTGAACTGAAGGTGTGTCTCTAATGGATGCTGCGCCCTGTCCTTCCAGCACTTCTTTAAACTGGATGACTGCACTATCGCACACCCCCAACCTCAGTACATATTACATTACACTTGATCCAGGTTAACCCACAACCCCGTTAAGTGCTTGCAAATTGTCTGAATGGGGGGTTGGTGCATGTATTTGTATCAGTATGAGACTTAAAGCCCTCTGGAGGAACAGCCAGATACAGATACAAGTTAAAAAATAGCAATGGAAATGTGAAGGGTGGATAGGAATAGTATAGCTAGAAGGTGTGTGTGTGTTGGGGGTGGGGTGTCCCGTCGAGATGTCAGACGTACAGACGGTGATGGCGGTATACTCTTTGATCTGGCTATTTGATGTGGCTTAATTTGGACTGAAATCACAGTCCTATTTTCCCCTGGTACTGTACTGAATAACACCCCCTCCTCCACTCCACACACACACACAAGCACATACACCCACATGTCTACCATTCCAGCATGCACAAAACACCCTGCAGAGCTTAAGCCATGTGGATGGGAGATAGCGCGGTGACTCCCTCCTCCACGCTCAACCCTGCACTTCATTTGCATATTAGTTAGCATTTCCATCCAATGATGGAGTCTGGTGGTGAGTGACCAAGTGGTGATTAATTTTGGCTGAGTGTGCCACTGCATACCCACCCCCACATCTTTCACAAATACATGGGCACAGTTTATCCTGTTGTGAGGTAATATCAGGAGTGTACAAGTGAATCAATGTTTTGTCAAACCGAATTTACATTGACTTTCACCTGTACTTGAAATATCCAGCACGTTAAATATGCAGAATCTCTACAGTCACTTTAGGCTGCACCCATGAAGTATGTTATAGTCTATACTAATGATAGCTTTTGAAATTACATAACATGAACATTTGTATATGAGATATAGTGATAAAACTCTCAGAGTTATTAACCTTCACTGACCATCAGGGAAGTGTAACGGTGACGACTGCTGATTCTGTGTCTTAATAATGCTAATGAATCATTTATTTTTTTACATTCTAACAATAACAAATGTCACAGTTATATACTTCTGCCAGAGCTGCATATGATGTGCTGAAACATTAACATTTATAGTTTTTACTGTGTGGCCAGTATTCAACAACTTATCTAGGAAAAAGTGCATTTGTCACAGAAAAGGTTTTGGTGCAAGTCAAGATGGTGTCCTAGCCTTCACCAAGTCAATAAGACTTTGTTATCTTTGAAAATCTAAAAATGAGCTTGTAGGTCCTTTAAAACATTTTGGGACTTTTACTTAGTTTCGGTGTAGCTCGACTAAACAACCTATGTTCCCTCTAGTTGGAGAATTTGTCTCATGTTTAATGTGATGCAGCATCCATCCTTCCATTCATTTTCTTCTGCTTATCCATAATTTTGGTTGGGGGGCAACAAGCTCAGGAAGGATACCCAAACCTCCCTCACCCCACTGAAATTCTCCATATCTTCCTGGAGGATCCCAAGGTGTTCCCATGCCAGAGAGGACATTTAAATCCTTGAATACTGGGTCGGACCGGGGAGTCACCTCCCATTGGAACATGCCTGGAAAACCTCAATAGGGAGGCCACCAGGAGGTATCCTGATCCGATGCCTGAACCACCTCACCTGACTCCTTTCGATACGGAGGAGCATCAGCTCTACGTCAAGCTCCCCACAGATGACAAAGTTCCTCACTCTATCGCCGAGGCTCAGTCTAACCACTGCTTGTAATCAGGATTTTATTCTTTTGATCAGTCATTCACACACAACTGACCAAAAAAGTCACCTAGACAACTCCTCCACTTGAAGGAAAGACTCACTGCCATCCTGAAGGGAGCGTTCCACCTTTTTCAGGTTGAGAAGAATGACTTCAGATTCTTAAAAGCTGACTCTCAACCAATCCACTTCACACCCAGCCACAAACTGCCCCAGTACACGCTGAAGGTCTTGGCTTGAACACGCCAAAAGAACTACATCATCCGCTAAAAGCAGAGATGATACACTGAGGTTCCCAAATCAGACATCCTCCTCACCACAGCTACGCCTTGAGATCCTGTTCACAAAGTTCACAAACAGGCTCAGTGACAAGAGGACTCCCTGGAAAAGTTCAACTTATACACAGCTCTTTCTTTGATTGCATAAGAACCTGACAGCCTGTAGAAGCAGGCCTTGGACACTGTATGCATGCAGCACCTCCCACAGAATGGCCTGTGGGACTAGGTCATAAGCAAGTCCACAAAACGTGTACCAAAAAGGGTAAAGATCTGGTCCACTGCTCCACGGCCAAAGCCACACTATTCCACTCAATCCAAGGTTCTACAATTGGAGTAAACTTCCCTGGTAGGCTGAGAAGTGTGAGCCAACTATAGTTGTACCCTCTATTGGAAATTTGTGCCACCTCAGTCTACATTGTCTCAGTCCTCCACGTGATTGTAAAGGCATGTAATACAGCAGTATGGTGAAAACACTGTATTCCTCTTATTTCTGTATCCAGTAGCACGGAAGGGTCAATGCTGTCCTTTAACAGGGATTTAGATTCATTTTTTCTGTGTTCAGTTATGTATGGATTGTACAGCTATGACCATTTTACAGACTTGGCATCAAGAAACGGCATCTACAGTATGTATAGGTGTTTTTTATCCCCCTCAAAAAATAGCATCAGCATTTTGGTTTCTGGTCTAGTGAGGGAGTCATTTTCCTCTAATCTGAAAGCTGCATAAACTCCAAAATCAGTTTGAAAAGAGGTTAAAAGGTTCGAGAACTGTGTCCTTGAGTGTATATTTGTCTCAGTAAGGGAGCTCAAAGAGCATAACCATAGCCAGCGCTCTTAATGACTGCATGACCTAAAAGTACCACAGCAGCTGAGGGCCAAACACATCAGCGTGTGAAAGACTTCCAGAGGGAGACAGTGACTGTGTGAAAAAGCTTTGGGATTGTCAACGATTACATCACCATTTCCTGTGTCTCAAAAAAAACAACACAGCATGCATGATTACTTCCTGAGCCCATGTGCACAAACACCCACTCTGCACTGCCTGCCTCAGTCTAATGTCACAACAAATATTGCAATAGCTTTTTTAACAGTTAGCCACTGTTTTGGAAATGAATTTATTCTAAAGTAATCAGTCTAGTGTCAAAATCAGTGCACTGTTACGTAATCAGGTGCAATAAAAAATGCCTATTTAGACTGGGAGGATGGAGTGGTGGGGGGGATTCAGGTGAACAGTCATTAACAGGCTTCTGCAGGAAATGCTGAGGATCTGAATCAGGTGTGCTGTAGCAGAGAAACATCTAATACCTGCAGGATGGAAGCCCTCGAGGCCTGGAGTTGGACACCTCTGGTTTACACATTAGTACACGCCTCCATCATCTTATTCACCTGTAATGTTTCATTGCAGTCAAGTCTGATAGGGATCATCCATCAATGTGCAGCACCTTCTTTGAGCCATGTCCCTGTAAATGCTTGGAAAGATTCTCCTCTGAACTCATGGAAATGGCTCACACTTCTCTGGAGTTCATCTTATGCAGGCAGCGAATGTTGATGAGGATAACCTACAGCTGCGGCTTTTGTTTGTGCTTGTCTTGTCTCAGTTGTGCTATAATTCCATCTACCTTCATATCCCACCTGGTGGTCTTTATCTTCTTCTATATGTGTTTACCATAATCAGCACCTGCTTACCAATTTCCCCCAGGAAAGCGTGCTAAGCACACGGAGCCAGAGCCTCTGAGCTGAAACAGATCAGCAGCAGCAGCGTGTTTGTGCAAGTGAGTCGTGCACAATCAGCACTGGTGGATCCATTGACCCTGACACAGCTTACAAAAAGCAGGGACTGCAAGGAGGGTGGCAAAAATATTCATTCGGAAAACTCAATTTTCATAAAAAACACGAACAGTAAAACATCAAGTGGGGCAGTCAAAACAAAGCAGAAAACTCCAGCGCAAGAGCCACAACCAAGAGTGGGTTTTAAAGTATACAGCAGAGGGAAAATATGCTAAAAGTAGTCATGGTAGAGTACGAAGTGTTCATGAAGGTGATCAGATGCAGATTCAAGCATTAAAGGAAGTTAAAAACAAGAGCAGCAATTAAAGCAGTTGCTCTGAGTGCAGGTTTGCTAGCAGTGACTGGAAATCCATCCCAGGGTTCACTGGTTACTTAAACCCACTGGTTGTCAAAACCTTTAAGTTTGTTGCTTAAATGTTGACATCATAATGAATAAAAAATTATAACCCTATTTGAAATTAATGTCCATGTGTTTTATAAATAAATATTTTATTTGAACATCAATGATATATTCAAATGCATTTATTTGACAGTATTATTAAGGGGATTTTTAAGCCAGTAATGGAGACAATCAAGGATTAAAACTGATAAACAACAACAGGTAATAAGTTTTGTCACTGTGAGAAATCCTTCAACTATAAATGGTGTAAATTATAAGAAATCTTCTTGTACATCTGTTCAGTGGCTAAAGCTGTTTGAATGATGTGCCACTCATATGTTTTTCTGTGTAATGAGAAAAGACAAAGCCAATTAGAGCATGATAAGAAGGATATGGGTCAATTAGTTATTTGTACAGTGGAATACATCTGTACTATAGCAGAGGTGTGTACATTTACTGATTTGTCATCTAAATATGGAATGTTAGTAATTAGGAACTGATGCAGTGACACAACATAATTTAGATTCAAAATAGGCAACATGAAAATAGAGTAAATTACCCTTAACTGGGGATTGTTTACCACAGAAATTGAAAAAAACTTGCACAGTTAACACAAATTGCCTAAATAAATACATACATACATGCATGCGCGTGTGTGTGTGTCTGGGTGTGTGTTCACAACAGTTTGGCAACAGTCTCATGAATGTTTTATTTCTTAATAGCTGCTTGAAATAGGTCTAATAGCTTTTACTTTTAAAACTGATATCTAAAATTTTAGGTGATAGTGACTCAGGAGGAAGAACGTATCATCCAGTAAAAGGAGGGTTGCTGGTTTAAACCCGGCCCATCTTAGACAAGACCCATCTTGAGTCTTGGTTGTGGTGAGAGGGACTGATGGGGTGAATGAATGATAGCCTCGTCTCTGTCAGACAGCCACAGCTGTGCCTACGATGTAGTTTACTATCACCAAAACAACAAAACTGCTGCCCTGCAAAAAACAAGTATTATGCAGGACCTTCGTGATAACAACAAATGAAAGGAGCATCTATTTAGTGACTGGTTTAGTCTTTTCTCTTGAGTTTGATGCTTGAATCAATAACTTAATACATCCCTTTAAAGTATTTTTCCTACTTTCTCTATGGTTCTGCAGAGCAGCCTGTCAGGTTTGTGAGAATGTCATGACTCTGGGGTTTTCTAGTTTTGATTTTTCTGTTTTCATCTGTGGGTTTGTTTTGCCATTCAGTTATTTTATTATTTTGTCAGTTATTCTTCTGTGCTCCTTAATTAGTTCCTCCCTGTACCAGTGTTCTGTTGTCTCGTCACGTTTTGTACTTTGTTTCCGGTTTTGGTTTCATTCTGTATCTATTGTACTTCCTGTTTCCCCCCCGTGTGTTTTGGTATCTTGATGTTTCTCTGCTTCCTGTTTACTTCTGTGTCTCCTTATGGTGTGTTCCAGTCGTCCTTGGAACTCAGAAATTCCAACATGGAAATGATGTAAGGAGCTCATTTTGCATTCCAGTGGACCACTCGAAAAAACAACTCGGAAAAAATGGATGCCACCAGCAAAGTTGCATGTTATGGCTCTATCTCAATACAAATAACTTAAAACTAAGTATTTTTTGCACCTACAATAAAAACAGTAAACACTGGACAATTATGGGAGCAAAGTTTGCAAGTTTTCATATTAATTTTCAGCTTTGCAACAACATAATTATCTGTAACAACAATACCAACTACTCTGTGCTACTTACCTAGCAAACAGAATGAAAACAGAACATATAAATGAAGAAAAAAAAGTACTACTGTTAGTACCGGATGCAGCCATCTTTAAATGTGGGATGTTGGGGTCCTCTGAAACCTCTGAGCTCACAGCTCGGAAAAACTAGTTCATTGCATCATTTCTGGCTAACTTATCTCAGAATTCCGAGTTTTGAGGACGACTGGAACGCACTATTAATTTGGTATTTTTGCATTCAGGTATTCTGAGTTTGGTTGATTAGTTTCTGTATGTATTTAAGTCAGCATTTTTGTTCAG
The DNA here is from genome assembly GCA_006937955.1 of Pachypanchax playfairii. Taxonomy (NCBI): domain Eukaryota; kingdom Metazoa; phylum Chordata; class Actinopteri; order Cyprinodontiformes; family Aplocheilidae; genus Pachypanchax; species Pachypanchax playfairii. The sequence goes on from SSNP01000073.1 coordinate 178,561, forward strand.
TTCTTTGTTCGGGGATTTTGTTTGCGACGTTCGTTCATTGATATTTGTGTTCTACCCAGCCTTCCGTCATTTCACTGTGTATGTAAGTTTTGCTGCTCCATCAGCTCGTTTATTTTCTTCATTATTAAACATATTAGTTCACTATTAGGGATTTCCCGATCTAGATTTTTTGTCCGAGTCATTTAATTTTGAGTATCTGTCGATACCGAGTCCCGATCCGATCTATAATACATTACAAAAAAATTAAAAAGCAAAAAATAAACAAATCTATGGTTGTACCTTATTTTGTATGTAATTCACCCTATTTTAATATTTATCTGCAGGTACAGGACAGCCAGCAGTACTGGGGTTTCCCCTGGACTTCTTCACGGTGGGGAGTCATGAAACTGTTACTTGTGTGTAAAAACAAACATGACGAGAGCGCATTTCTGTACTGTGAGCACGCAAACAGTCCGAAAGCACACAAACCGATGGACGGACATTACGCTATTAAATAAAACGTTATGTAATTAAATAAGCTAATCAGAATGGCAAACACTGAAGAAAGAGTGACATGATCATGGGCTGTTTTCTGCATGCAGTAAGTAATCACCTCCACTCCATGAATGAGTTTAAGATAATATCATAGGGATTTAATATGACTATAAACTAACACCGGTACTCATGCTAACGCGGCTAGCGAAGCTAGTGGAGCTAACAGGGCAACATTCTCAACACAACATCCACTGAGCCAATTAAAAAAGCTTACCTCGAAGAAAACATAGCATCAAGGCTTTTATAAGTCCTCATCTTCTCTATTGTTGTGTAGACTACAGGACTGTTAACATTCACATTTTCACATACATTGCGGTCGGTCGTCATGGAAACGCGTCGTGGGAAACTGTCCCGGATACTGACGTCACATGAAAAGTGATGCATTAAAAACTAATATACATATATGTCCGAGTCCTGATCGGGAGGTAACGTTTGATTCCGATTGAGTCTTAAACTACGTGATCGGGCCCAATTTCCGATCACGTGATTGGATCTGGACATCCCTATTCACTATCCCTCTGAGCCTGGTGCCTGCTCCTCCTCTTGCACTTGGGTACAAACAACCTTAACAATCATGACAGAGAATGGGTTGACAGATATCAAAAATTGAAAGCGAGTTCTTTCTGTGAGGTTACTCATTGACCTTAATGACTGGTATAACAATGCTTTAAAAAGCTCCAAATCTTCATCTAATCATGCCTGATTAAAGCCAGCATTCCACAGGCATTCAATATCCAGCCAATAAATAAATCCTGAAATGGCACAATACATTGCTCTTTTTCTCCGACACATTTTTCCTTATATAGCAATCCCTCGTTTCATCTCGTCATGACTCCAGACTCGAGGGTGATGTTAACAGTGCGCTGGCCTAGTTCTCATAGCTCCAGTCTGCGCAGTCTGTCCAGCTTTCTATTGAGAGCCCCACTCCACACTCACTACAGTGGACGGAGAGCTTACTGTCTCCACTCGTTCTTTTGTTCCCTTTGTTTCCCCCACAGCAAGACAGAAAAACAGAGGAAATCCAGCAGGAGAGACAGAGGGAGAGGGGGAATAGGTGGAGTCAGGCAGTGAGGGATGTGGGGATTAGCTCTTTTTCTTTTCTCTTTTCTTTTTGTCATATAATTGAGCCAATTCCCACAATAAAGAAAATCATAAGAATCAAACAAAAGAGGCTAATTTCACAGAGCTTCATGTTCATAATCGTCTGACTGGGAATCTTTAAAAAGAGGCTAAAACTCTTATGAAGGCCATGGATGGATGTGTCACCCACAAAGAAAACTACATCTCATCTATCTCTGTCTTCCCTGAAATGAGTTGTTTCAATTGATGTTCACTTTTCTCAGAGCAGTTGACATTTTTATCAAATTTATCTCTTCATATGTTCCTCCACCTGAGTTAATAACTTCTCTAACATGTCACTGGAGGCTAATTTCAGCGAAGTAACAATAACAATGAAGACACAGAGAAAGTGGCTAAATTTGTTACATGATGAATGAAGTCCTGCACAGTAATCTGTACAGATCTGTACAGTAATTTTGTGGCTTCACTAAATCACAGTTTTATATGTAAGCATACCTAAAAGCACATGGTTACATATCATGAGCTCTGATTGGCTAAGATTAGCACATGGCTCAGCAACTTGGTGCTGATTGGCTCAGCAAAGGAGAGCAGAACTAGATCCTGCTTTGTAAGCCATCGTCTCACTCATTCAAAATCAACACGTTTCGCTGTGTAAAATGTGTTTATAAGAGCTTAAAATACATTTTTAAAATTGTACAAACATGCAACATGCTTTGTTCTTCAGGGATTTTCTCTTTTGCAGGTGATTCAGGAAAACAACCATTGCAATCAAGAGGGGTTCACTGTTAAATTTCTAAACACAGTGATGAGAGAAGAAAAAGCAACTATCTGAGTGTTGTGTCAGTGTGCTATAAGGAAAAAGCTTAAAGTCGGCCTGTCAGCGAAACATCTGGACGTCCTGCAGAATGTTTCAGCACAACAATAAGAACACAAGTCATGCAATACACACGCATATCCTGCCACAAGGGCACATTTATGAGTACACACAATCTCATGATTGTGATAAGCAGAGATGGAGTGGAAAAGATGGGATGGAAGAATTGGTAGTAGAATTGGTATTACGGAAACAATCACAAAAAAGAACTTCACACAGTTTCGTGCTTACTTGTTAAATCTGGCGTATTACGAAATATCTTTTATGTAGATCCAAAAGTGAAGAAAAGAAGTGTGTTTTGTGAAACATCAAGTTCAGTGTATAAGTTATAGGTATATTCCAAGATTAAAAAGATCAGAGAGGCCTGTAATTTTCATCATAGGTATACCTCAACTATGAGAGACAAAATGAGGAAAAAAAATCCAGAAAATCACATTGTCTGATTTTTAAAGAATTTATTTGCAAATTATGGTGGAAAATAAGTATTTGGTCACCTACAAACAAGTAAGATTTCTGGCTTTCACAGACCTGTAACTTCTTTAAGAGGCTCCTCGGTCCTCCACTCGTTACCTGTATTAATGGCACCTGTGTGAACTCGTTATCAGTATAAAAGACACCTGTCCACAACCTCAAACAGGCACGCTCCAAACTCCACTATGGCCAAGACCAAAGAGCTGTCAAAGGACACCAGAAACAAAATTGTAGACCTTCACCAGGCTGGGAAGACTGAATCTGCAATAGGTAAGCAGCTTGGTGTGAAGAAATCAACTGTGGGAGCAATTATTAGAAAATGGAAGACATACAAGACCACTGATAATCTCCCTCGATCTGGGGCTCCACGCAAGATCTCACCCCGTGGGGTCAAAATGATCACAAGAACGGTGAGTAAAAATCCCAGAACCACACGGAGGGACCTAGTGAATGACCTGCAGAGAGCTGGGACCAAAGTAACAAAGGCTACCATCAGTAACACACTACGCCGCCAGGGACTCAAATCCTGCAGTGCCAGACGTGTCCCCCTGCTGAAGCCAGGACACGTCCAGGCCCGTCTGCGGTTTGCTAGAGAGCATTTGGATGATCCAGAAGAGGATTGGGAGAACATCATATGGTCAGATGAAACCAAAATAGAACTTTTTGGTAGAAACTCAACTTGTCGTGTTTGGAGGGGAAAGAATGCTGAGTTGGATCCAAAGAACACCATACCTACTGTAAAGCATGGGGGTGGAAACATCATGCTTTGGGGCTGTTTTTCTGCAAGGGGACCAGGACGACTGATCTGTGTAAAGGAAAGAATGAATGGGGCCATGTATCGTAAGATTTTGAGTGAAAACCTCCTTCCATCAGCAAGGGCATTGAAAATGAGACATGGCTGGGTCTTTCAGCATGACAATGATCCCAAACACACCGCCCGGGCAACGAAGGAGTGGCTTCGTAAGAAGCATTTCAAGGTCCTGGAGTGGCCTAGCCAGTCTCCAGATCTCAACCCCATAGAAAATCTCTGGAGGGAGTTGAAAGTCCGTGTTGCCCAGCGTCAGCCCCAAAACATCACTGCTCTAGAGGAGATCTGCATGGAGGAATGGGCCAAAATACCAGCAACAGTGTGTGAAAACCTTGTGAAGACTTACAGAAAACGTTTGACCTCTGTCATTGCCAACAAAGGCTATATAACAAAGTATTGAGATTAACTTTTGTTATTGACCAAATACTTATTTTCCACCATAATTTGCAAATAAATTCTTTAAAAATCAGACAATGTGATTTTCTGGATTTTTTTTCCTCATTTTGTCTCTCATAGTTGAGGTATACCTATGATGAAAATTACAGGCCTCTCTGATCTTTTTAAGTGGGAGAACTTACACAATTGGTGGCTGACTAAATACTTTTTTGCCCCACTGTAATAAGTTAAATATATTTAATATGGGGTTGATGTTTGGAGCACTTATTTTGCTCTACAATGTAAAAATTGCTATGATACATAGCAATAACATAACAACATTGTGTTATTTTGTTCCTTGATGTGACTTCGCTACAGTTTATAATTGTTCATGGGTGAGTATAAGGGGGGAGGACCACGTACAATTCAAAGTAAGTTGTTTGTATAAGCTTCAAATAGTTTGAGAGTCAAAATGCAGAAGACTTTTATTGTGAAGGTTTGAAAGAAGTTTTGAGTTATGCTTTTATCTCGACACAGCTACCACAATGTGCCTTTCTGAGTAATAACTGTTATTTTGTTACTTAGCCAGTATAAGTGCACCTGCACTACAAGTTAAAAGTTTGGACATGCTTTCTCATCCAATTGAAGGAGAAAGTGTTTAAACCTCAAATGCACTTGTTGTATGCTCCACACATAAAACCACAGCAAGCAACATTTATGCACTGCATCAACGTCATGGCAGCAAAAAGAATCATCATCAAAAAAGGGCAGTGATAAGTCGATCCAACCAGCGGCAAAGGACACAATATACTGCTGGTACTGAAAACAGCTCATGTTTATATTGCTGGTGTTGTTACAATGCAACATTTAATTTAATAAACACAGCAGCAACTGCATGACATTCTCAACAATGTCATATTTATGTGGTACATATACCAAGAGCACAAAGGTATACACCAGTGATACACAGCTCTAATGGGATGGTAAGAAAGACAAGAAATGGCAGTGCACAATCAAGATAAAAGTTTGATAAGTATACTTATAAGTAGACTTATACAAGTCTGGGATAAATCATCAAACTGTGTTATGTAATTGTTAGGTCACTGCTCTGTAAGTGTAATTAACCAGATAGATAATGTGAGGTAAGCATAATGTTTTAAAGTTCCCGTGTTCATGCCATGGAATTTATGGACATGACCAATAAAACTGTGGAAACATAATGTTGCTGTAGATCATGCTCCATTAGCTAAAGTATCATACTGAGAAATGTGATGCTGTAATACTGGATGTTTTACAGTCTTTTATATCAATATGCAGTATTTGTGTATCTGTAACATGAACTGTTGGATGTTAGGGCTGGGCAATATACCGGTTTGTACCGAAAACCGGTGTTTATTTTGGTTATGATATGAATTTTTCACATACCGTTATACCAGTGAATAGCCAAGACAACGTCCGGAACATTGGCAGTGGGAATGTGTTTCTGCGGGGACCGATTTCAGTGCTACACACTAAGACCGCGAGTGAAAAATAACGTTCTGAATAAAAATGGCTGCTGGCAGGAGCTGTAACAGCAACACACAGGTTGCTGACCCAGAACAATTTATTCCAAAAAGAGGAGCCACGTCTGTAGTATGGAATTTCTTCAGCTTCATAAAGTCGGACTTGGACCAACAACTATCATTTCAACCGGTAACCAGCGGCTAGCATCTTAACTTGAAGAGGCTGTGCGACAAATCACAGTACTGTGCATATGACAATAAAATTGAAGATTTAAAGCAAATCTAATGCAGTAATTATTTACTTAATAGAAGATAATGTGGATAACATTGGTCCTATAAAAAATACCATCAAATACCATAAAACTGATATAATTTAGAAAAAAAAACTGTGATATGAAAACGTCGCCATATCACCCAGCCCTATTGGATGTTGTTGTAACTTATGCTGGTTTTTTCTACAGTGACCACCAAGCTACTGATGGCTAATGTTCCAACGTGAAGCCACAACTTCAGCAGAAGTAAATACTGTTTTATTTTTTTCATTTCTATCTTTAATATTTAAGGTTTTTCAAATTTCAAACATGCACTGATTTTATAGACAATTGAACAAACTAGTTCTGCAGTTCCTAATCATCCAAGCTTCCCCAGTGCACCCCCATCTACCAGCATTAACTCCAACCCAAACACATACTTCTCCAATAAAAAAACTGATATTTAGAGCATGAAGAAATCTCTCTTTTCTCACTCTTTCTTTCCAAGATGAATAAGAGAATATTGATTTGCCACATGTATTGTTATTCTCTGTCAGTGTCTGGCCTGCTCATAATGATCAGTGTATTTTACAGTGAACAGCTGAGTTTGACGAGAAGGCTTTGACAGGCCTGACAAAGGATTCACTGAGAGAGGCTGTCTTGGCAGCAGCATTTTCCCCCACAAAAAAACTAGTCCTCATCATTCATTTACACTGGTCCTAACAAGCATCTGGGCACAAACAACCTCTGAGAATTTAACAAGCTCTAATGAGGAAGATGCTCCTTTACATGTGAGATGTTTCTGCTAGCACGTCTGCATCCTATTGAAGGGAGGTTACTGAACAAAACCAACAGAGTAATTTTAGCACAAAGACAGAAAAAACTGCATTGTTTAAACTTGACTGTTTGTTCAGAGAGCGCAGACCTCCACCGAGTACCTCAGGTCCACACCCAGACCATTTACTATGATGTTACAGCCACATGCACAGAAGACAGCCATATCTCCCATTGTTAACGAATCCTTTAAAATATTCCTGGATCCGTACAGTGATCCGGATCAACCCCAAGATCCAACCAGTTGTTCCTTTCACTCATTCTAGATATTTCCTAAAAATTTCATGTAAATCCATCAACAACTTTTTTAAGTTATATTACTAACATACAAACAAACAAACATGTTCCAGCAAAAACACGACTTCCTTGGTGAAGGTAGTAAAACACTGCTTTTTTAAAGAGGTAGCCAAAAAGCAGCTGCAGTGTGTGAATAAACTACCTTGTGATTTAATTCTTGTTTAGCACTAATGACCTCATCAGTCATTCATATAACAAATATTTTGCCTATTTTTGGCTTATATTATTGCAGTAGTTTATTTATATTTGCTGGCATATGTTTACTGACCATATCTCATTGACAAAATGTTGATTATTTTGTTGAATATTGGCAGCTGTTTCATTGTCTTGGAGTAGGGCTGGCCGGTATACCGGTTTGTACCAAAAACCAGTGTTTATTTTGGTTATGATATTAATTTTATTACATACAGCCATACCAGTGAAAAGCCAAGACAAAGTCCGGAACATTGGCGGTGGTAATGTATTTCCGTGGGGACCGATTTCAGTGCTACACGCTAAGACCACACGTGAAAAATTAAGTTTTGAATGAAGAATGGCTGCTGTAGGGGGCTGTAACAGATTACAGATTACTGACCCAGAACAACTTATTCTATATTATGGAATTTATTTGGCTTCAAAAGGTCAGACTTGAATCAAACAACTCATTTGCGGTTAACGGCGGCGGTAATACTAGCATCCATTTTCTGAACCTGCTTCTTCATGTTCAATGTCACAGGGAGCTGGTGCCTATCTCCAGTGGTCATTGGGCATGAGGCTGCTGCCTATTGGCAATCATATTTTGAACAGGCTGTGCAACAAAAACATGGTACTGTGCATATGACAGTGAAATGAGCTATTTAAAGCCAATCTAATGAAATAATTCTTTACTTATTTAAAGATATTGTGGGTAACATTGGTCGTATAAAAATACAGTCAAATATTGTAAAACCGATATAAATTAGAAAAAAAACTGATTTGACAATGTTTCCATACTGCCCAGCCCTATCTTGGAGCCATACTTTCTGAAGGTGGAATTACATTTGACTCTAGAATACTCTGGTACAGAGGAGGGTTCATTACAAGAGGACCCGTGGGTGTAAAACAAGCCCAGATCATCAACCTTCCACCACCGTGCTGACAGCTGGTTAACAGTATTTAATCTGATACTTTGTGATGTTTTTTGCAAAATGTGGGAGATGTATTTGTAAACACATGTTCCCTTTGGTCCTCACTTTTTTGTGTATTTTGCAAAGCTGTGTCAGAATGTGCATTTTAAAATGCTTTCGCCTGGCAATCCTTCCAGTGTCCTTGGGCAAAGCACTTTTACCCCACTGTCCCTGAAATGCTTATCAGTGAATGAGAATGTGAAATGTGCTGTATATGGAGTGTAAATATGTTGGAAAGCAAAGTGTGTGAGGGACAGAATGAATATAAAAACACTCTAACGTACTTTGATGAACCTAAATGATGTTGAAATGTAGATGCTGACAGTTCACCATTTTTAATGCACTGAGCTATGTTTTAACATGCTAACTGATGCCTGTAAAGTATGAGATGTAGCTCTTGGGTTTGTGCCATTTTGCTGATCATTCACGGGTCTGACCTTGGTGTGAACTTATTCCTCTTTAAAACATTTAACCTGGCTGCTACTTTCTCTCCTAAATCACATGAAAGCTGATTAATATGAAAGGTTTGTCTTTCATTTAATTTTCATTTGGGCCCAGTGATATTACATTTATGATTAGATGTGACATGTTTTGGGTTGGCCCAGTGATGGACATCCGGGTAACCTCGCTTCTCGCCCAGTGACAGCTGAAGGCACCATGACCCTGCACAGGAAAAGCCAGGTATAGATAATGACTGACTGAATGACTTGAAAGGATTTTGTTTTTTATCAGTATTATTAGTATGAAATAAAGATATTTAACAAAAATAAATAATAAATCCAGGCTTATAATTAGGGGTGTCAAATTATCGCGTTAGTTGCGATTAATTAATTACAGCCATATTTGGTGCATTATATTCCTTAATCGCGTTAATCTAACTTTTAATCTATATTTACATTTTCTGCTTTTGAGTTGCTTTTAAATAAAATCCTTTTTTAGTATTTCGGCTTCTTGTGCTGGAGTTGTACAAAGGGATTAATCCAGTGCTTAATTTGTAAATCAAAAGTTACCGGAACGCAAATAGCACTATGAGACCGGAATTCACTGACTGATACCGGAACGCACACACATACACAACTGTCGGACCAGACCAAGCGGGTGTAAATTGTCAAGCAGGGCTAGAGAAAGTGATGATAAACCCAGAAGAAGTAAGTTATACTGCCCTTTTGGTATTTTATTTAACCCAACTGGAGCCGTTAACGGATCCTAGCAAACAGTTACCGGAACAAACCCTTTCAAAATAAGACAGTCCCTGGATCTTGTTCCAGCTCAAATTAAGCCCTGGATTAATCACTCTTAGGTGGACATCTATTGGCTGCTGATTGACTTCCAGTGACGGCAAGGTGAGCAAAAGAGGTTAGTTGCAGAGCGGAGAAGTGACAATGGAGGAGCATATGAGAGTTGTTGGTCCCATGAATGGAAAATTTGCTTTTCAAAAACGTCCCGACGGAACCATGGATAACAATAGTGTTTTTCTTAGCTATTATTAAATTAGATTAAAAATAAGATTAATTAGATTAATGAATTACTGCTCAAAATTAATTAATCTCATCCAATTTTTAATCTCATGACAGCACTACTTATAATACAGTTTCATAAAAGGTACTTTTTTAGGGAAACAATAGTTAATTTATGTAAACACAACACAAAAACTACCTGTTAAATGTTTGCACTCAGAAATGAAAGAATTTAGAGGTAGAACACTACCAGTACTAAGATATGAGGTCCAACTGTCCTGATGCATGTACCAGTATAATGCAATCAAAAACAGACAAACCTGAAAAATGTTGACACATTTGTTTACATTGCAATTCTAACATACAAACACCAACAACTTTTTAAAAAAGTTTGGAATAGCCACATCATATCCTTAAAATATATACTGTTTATTTTTATATAAGTAGTCAAGATAGCTGCTGTTTTGAGTCGGGTGGAACTGAGACTGGATGGATCTTATGGACTTACAAGGATGAGAGGTCTAAGTTGTCTCTGCTGTTTATTTTAACATGCACTAAAGCCTCAATAGCTATTTCGTGGAAAGTTCGCTGGACCACACAGTCACAAAAACACCACAGATTACACTAATACTACCCTTCCACACTGAATCTTTAGTCATGCAGCATAGCCTGGAGTCATGGGACCTAATTGTCTCAGGCTTTTGAAGAGATTGACAAAAATAGATAGTTTCAATTTCCTTCTGAGTTGGCTGCTTTGTTATTTTTGTTTGTCTCTAGTTTATTATAAGATGAAGCAAATAAATCTCCAACTACTTTGGTTACTGAACCAAAATTTGGCTTCACTGGTGTTGCTGGGACTTTTACAGAACCCCAAAAAGTTAAAATACAATACAATAAAATAAATAGTGAAGCACATCTTATAGTTGATGAAGTTAAATGGTAATAGTAAATGTCCTGTATTTGTAAAGTGCTTTTCTAGTCATTTAGACCAATCAAAGCACTTTAACACTACAAGATTTACATTCACTCAACCGGATATGTAAATCAAGGGGCTACATGGGGTTCAGTGTCTTGCCCTAGGACACTCTGAAATGTGGTGGTGGATCAATCCGCCAACCTTCTAATTGGAAGACAACTGCTCTGAGCTACAGCCACCCAAGTTCTTATTTTTAAAAGGAAAATATTTTCTTGTGTGATTTTTGTTTTCCATAGATTTATTCCTAAACTGTAAACAGGTAAACAAATATAATTTTTAAATTAAATTGTTTAAAATGCTTGTTGATTTTTTACACTTAATTTGCAACATCACATTGTTTACATATTTTTTTACAATATGTGGAATAAATGAAAGAAGATTAAAATCAAGTTTACATTATGGTGATAGCATGTGAGTGATACTGAGTATTTGTCAGCGGCTAAGAACTTTAAGATTTAAAAAACAATATTTTTAATCAAAGCAGTTTCACAAAACTGATGATATGCTACAGGCTCAAAACATTAGCAGCAACATTTCGCTGAGGCTGCTGCTATGTGACTAGGAGCGAAGTGAGAAGACAAGGTTGAAAAGTTTACAGACTTACACTACTTACAAAAAGTTTGGGATGTTTGGCTTTCAGCTGAAATCTATAGAAAACAGAAAGGTTTACACTACAGTGATGTTACATCATGACAGTAGAAGCATGTGACGGTGATGTCATCGTCTCAAACAACCTATTGAAACAGAATCCAACAACAGCTGGTGAGTAAACAACAACAAAACATGTTCATGTCTCAGTAACATGTCATGTGACCTTCAGCATCAGTTACAGCTTGAGCGACTCTTCTTGAAGGTCCTCAGGTCATTCCGGGTTCAGAGTTATATGGAGACTCAGCTGATCCTAGACGTTTCCTATTAGATTCAGGTCTGGAGAAAGTCCAGGTCCCTCCATTCAAGGTACTCCAGTAGCGCTACCGTAATGATCCAGTGTAAATGCTCCCTAGTCCATGCAAGACAATGACACCTGTACCTGGTGGTGCGTTCAGGACCCTGCAGGTTTTCTAGCACTCAGACCACGATGACGTAAATGGTTTAAAATGGTCTGATGTGAGACTTGGTGTCTCTCAGCTCCTTAAATGTTCCTGGAGTTGAGTGTCCTTCATCATCTGGTTCCACAGGACTCTGTTCACCATGAAGCCTCATCAGTGTGGGACGTGGACAAAGGACGTCCACTTCTGTCATTCTGTGACTATTTCAGTCTCTCTGTTGAACCTGCTGATGACACTCTGGGACACTCTAAGCTAAGTAGCCTCTTCCATCTAAGAACATCTTGTTTAAAGCCTCCAGATGTATATGTGTTGATCAGCTGTTAGGTTGGTCTTGGTCACATGATGTGAACAACATGACGAGGCTGTTTACATACCAACTCTAATTGGTTCATGGATCAAACAGCTGATGTTTATTTAGCCTAAAACATTGAACAGTTGGTTATGTGCGTTCAATACTTTAGAGATGGTTACATTAACTTCACCTGTATGACTGATAGGCATGACACATCAGATTTATCCACAACTTTCAGCCTCCACAGTTACTCAGAACCTCTCAAATACCTGGGGATACTACACTCCCCTTGTACTCTGTACTGTATGAAATCAATGCAAGTAGTACAAGAAACAGTAAGTAAATGGCAAAAAGTCAATTTCTAAAACACCATTATCTGGGATTGGACTTGGACTTGTTTGATCTGTGCAACAGTCCAGTATGCAGCACCTTTCAGGACTCCAGACTACCATTTTTTCCGAGGGGCACTGTAGCCCCTAACCTGAAATTTCTTGGGGCATTTTCCAAAATTTAGGGGCACACCCAGAGAGCGCAGATAATTTCAGCTTCTTCTGATGAATCAATAGACTGCTGTTGCCGGACGAATGCCTTTGTGACTGGCGATAAGGTCTTATTGACATACCTGTTATGACACAGTTTGTGCCGTATACTACCGCAGTGTTTTACGAGGGTATCGTGTTTAAACTGGGAAGTCCCTGGTTCCTGTGTGAATTTGGTTTTTGCAGCGTGTTGAGGACCACAATGACAGCAATACAGGCAAGACATTGTGCCGTTTCATGAGTCATCCCTCAACCACTTGAACTCCGACGGTAGAATCGGAGTGGATTCATGTTGAAATTTTTTCACTTTGCTGCAGCCGGATTCTACCGATTGCGTATCTGTGACTCTGATATTGACTCCGGGTGAAGTTTGATCATGAGCTGGCCTAAAAAAAACGATCTATCGTCCTCTTCGCCATGATAGCGGAGCTGTCCCACTCAGCCAGTGACTGTATATAAACATCTCAGCTGTAAAATCGCAGCGCTCCTCCGCATTCAAAGTGAGACTGTGACACAAAGGCGGCCTTGCTTCGGCCAACCGTATCCTGTAGAAATCAGGCACCTTCGGCCAATCGCAGCGAGTAATAAATATTTCTTGCTGCAATTGGCCGAAAGTGCCTGATTTCTACAGGATCATGTCAGCAACAGGTTTTTTTTCTTCTTGTCCGCAGCAGGTTCTCAGTCCCAAATGTGTCTGATGACCTCACTCACGCGAACATATATTGTAACTCTTTCAAGTCATGTTTACATCACAGAAGTGTTTTGGGAAATTGCCGTCCGCTCTGGCGCGAGTGATGTTTAAATTTACTTGCACTCAGAAAAAAGATGGTCGCAAAACGCGACCAATCACTCGCAGTCTGAAGCCCTGCCTTTAAAAACCAACCCATACAACTTCAGAAAGATGACTTTTTTGCATATTAAACATTATTCTAAAGTTTGAGTGCATCACAGTTCTCACACTAACTCAACAGATTTAGTTTATGTGCTGGTGCACGTTTTGTTGTGACACTGGGTTGTTAATTGTCCTGAGCACCATTGAAACTCCAAAAACACAATATTTTACTCTGAAATGTCCTTAGATCAACCAAAGTCAAGTTGCACATGATAAAGATAAAGATTTGAGGGTCTGACTGCCCTCACTGGGTGGAGGACCTGCTAAGGAAAGAGGAAGGGAGGAGCAGTGAGAGAAAGAGGAAGATGATGAGAAAGAGGAAGAAAAATAGCTTTCTAATGATTTTACTGTAAATCCAATTTTGTTCCCACAGCTGCCCGACTGACTGTTGCCTGTTCTGCAGCTAAGACAGATGATTCATAAGAACTTCACTTCTAATAAACCCCACAGTCTCTTTAATATCACAGTGCACTGATCAGTCAGGTGGACCTGTATTTTAGAATTTATGCAATAAGTGATAAAATGTAAATGATCAGTGTTCAATAACTGAAATTAACATCACAGTCATCAGATTAGATTTTTAATTATATAAACAAAGACAATATTTTTCATCTAAAATGTGGATTCCAAACTTTTGTTCAGAACAATATGGTTTTGTTTTGTGTCCAATATATATTCATTTTCTCCAGGGACTGGGGTCATGGAGGGCTGGTACCTATCTCCACATCATGGGGTACGTGAGACTTCTCCCTGGACAAGTCCAGTCCATCACAGAACCACATACTGTACAAACAACCATTCACACTCAAATTCACACCTTGGGCCAACTGAGACTTGGCAGTTTACATCACTTGCATATGTTTTAGTTCATGGGAGAAGACCAAGACCATCCAACCAGACTAATGTTTTATGCTTTGTATGTCTCTCAAGTGACGTGTGAATTAACTTGTATTATTAACTAACTGCATTAAGAAAATCTGAGCTGGAAATAGGCAGAAACAGAGCTAGTATAATATTGGATTTATCCATCAGCCATTATTCTTGTTCAGGGTTGTGAGGAGCTGGTGTCTGTGTCCAGCGGTCATTGGGTGAGAGGTGGAGTTACACCTGGACAGGTCATCAGCCTATCACGGGGCTACATACAAACAAACAACCAATCACACACACACGTAGGGACAATTTAGAGTTTCCAACTAAACCTCAGCATGTTTTTAGTCTGTGAGATGAAATCGGAGTCCCAGGATAAAACCCACTCATGCACGAGGAGAACATTCAAGAAAGGTCCTGATCCAGTTTAGAACCCAGGACCTTTTGCTGCTCACTGCCCCACTGTGCAGCCCAAACACATTGTTTCCTTTGAGGACTGATGATCTATCAATGTTCTTGCCTCCTTGAGTCTTAAAGGAATTCATCTATTTCAGATTGTGGCAGTGGTGCTTTTTAGTGATTTTTAGCGTTAAAAAAAGTACTGTGATAAAGTATTTCCTTTCTTACAGCATTTTTAACAGTTTTTGTTTTGTTTTTTGTCAGACCTAAAGGTTTCTGATAAGCAAAAGATTTTTATATCAGACTTCATTTGGAACAAACTTGTTTGAACCAACCTGGTCCTCTGTGGTTACCTCCATTGAAAACAAAGAAGAAACTAAATCCATGCCATCTTTGACTCAGGCATCTCCAACCCTGGTCCTCGAGAGCTACTGTCCAGAATGTTTTAGATGCATCCCTGCTCCAACACAGCTGAATCAAATGAATGACTCATTAGCAGGCCTTTGCTAAACTTGATGGCTTGCTGAAGAGGTAATTCAGTTAATTGATTCAGCTGTGTTGGAGCAGGGACACATCTAAGACCTTCTGGACAGTAGCTCTCGAGGATCAGGGTTGGAGATGCTTGCTGTAGAGGGTCACAAAGCCATTTCTGAGGTTTAGGGACTCCCGTGAACCAGAGTGAGAGTCATTATCCACAAATGAAGAAGACATGGAACAAGGTTGAACCTTCCCAGAACTGGCCTGCCAACTAAAATTACTCTGAGATCTCATCCACGACTCCTCCAGGAGGTATCAAAAAAACCCAGAACAGCATCTAAAGACCTGCAGGCCTCACGTGTCGCCGTTATCATTTGAGTAACTAATTCAAAGAGACGGGAAGAACAGCCTGCATGGCAGTGTTTCAAGATAAAAACCACAAGAACACAAACACCTGTCTTTTATTTACCTCCCAAAAACAAAATATCATGACAATCTCCAAGATTTGGTGAAAATATGCTGAGAAAGTGAAAGTGGAGAAAAGTGGAACTGCATTTTTTATTCACTCAGCTTGTAACTGATATTATGAAATTTGGTTTGATGATCTGAAACATTGAGGTGTGATAAAAAAAAATCTGAATCAAGAGAACTGCATGAAGTAAATACCTTTTTTACAGCATGGTAAGAGGACGATTGCAGCACATTTAAGTAATGAAACAAAAACAGACACGTGGAAATGCATCAAGAGACGCCTTTAGAGTAAAATGCTTTGAACAAAACAAGATGTGGAAAGAGGAATATATAAAGTAAAATATGTAGTTTGTGTAACTCAGACACAAAAACCTGTGTGTCGTCATGGGAACATTTAAAGTTTAAAAGTACCTGTTAGGAATTCAGTGTCTTATAAGTATTTATTCAATCACTGATGGTCTCACTTCATACTGATCCAATAATAAATACTGTAGTCCAACCAGTCCTTCAGATTTATGGAGATCAATCCCAGTGCTGTTGCTCTAAAACTACCAAATGCTCCTGTGAGTAGCATGTGACCTCAAACTTTGGCCTAATATTCACACTGTTGAGTCAAAAATAGGTTTGATTCAAACTTCTTTCCAGCTTTGATTAAAACAGATTAACAGAGTTGTGCTCGTGCTCATTTCCTGTCACTTACAACATGCAGTAATCTGTATTTACAGCACAATGACAGAAGAGATTGCTGGGAGCGCACAGCGCATCAGACCTGGGTGGGTACAGAACCAGGACCGCTGCAGATCATGACTGACACAGACAGACAGACAGGTAAAAAACGGGGCGGGGAGATTAGGTGTCTCACGCATTCAGTGTTTTCCTTTCTGATCAGCCTGACGCAAAATTAATGACGCGCAGGGAGACTCATGTCTGCTGTTTCCCGCACAGAAACATGATAAAGGCGGTAAAGAAGCATTGGTGGGTCACACGTGTGAGCACAAGACAGTGGGATCTGATTCACACTGGGGCCTCTGTGGCCCCCGAGATGATGGAGCTCCGGTCACTCGGAGCTTGAGCCCTGAATGTTCTCATCTCAACACAACCCCGGTTTATGATTCCATATGACGAACACGTGACACCTGGTCAAGCATGGAACAACCTGTTGTATTTGCTGTTATGGCATGAAATGTGTTATATTTTCTGCTATTAATGTGTGGATCACGTCTGAAAGCGGATGCGCTGACGTTCACATGCGCAGCCAGTGTTCAGAGGGGTGGTGGAGGTGGATGCTGCTGGCGCGGGGATTCACCGACAAGCTGCCGCATCACTTCATAGAAAACACTGACATCATCCAAATATGTTTATGATTTAAAAAAAAACACCAAAATCCGCATAAGAAAATATGGATGCATTTAAAATGCAGATGCTGCATATGTAGCTGAAGGCTGAGCCTCTGCCGACACACCGGCTTCATTATGAACAGGATGCAGATCCCAGGAAGCGCCTGCTGATGCGTGGAATCATCAACACAGATCCAATGACATGGGCTTAAAATAAAATAGGACATATTTACCTTCATGTCGTTGACAATCGCCTGGAATAGACCCCCGAGGGCCCCGCATTCCTTCTCCACGGTCTCCATGTTTGCCAAATCCACCATTCACCGGAATTTACAGAGCGCACAGCAACTGCGCGCTACCAACACCCAGCAGGAAGAAAGGAAGAATGTGCACAAGCGCACAAGAAAAATGTTATTCCACAAGAAAACGAGCAGATTGTTTAGTTTCTCCTTCAAACCAAGAGACCGGCAATAACGGAGGGGTGCAGAGAGAACAAGAGAAGAGGGGGGCGGGAGGGGGGTTGAGGAATGATGCCGAAACGACAAACAGCTTGTCCTGCGGAGTCCTGGCAACAGAAAGGTGGGATTTTAGGCAGGATGGTCCTCCTCCCACCCTCGGTGTTTCAGTCTGGTTCAGTCAGGCGCTGGACTGGTACCGTTCGGATGGTACCGGGGCGACCACGCTCATCTTGGCGCAGCCAGCGCTACGCGGAGGAGTCGGTGGGGACGCACGTGAAGGCAACAGAGAGAACCGAAGCTGAAGTGTCACAGTTAGAGCGAGCGCGTGCGTGTGTGTGAGAGAGCGTGTCAGAATATGTGTGTTCACGCATGCACGTGCTTGTATGTAAAGATGGGCTGTGATTGGTGCAGAGGCAGTGGGCTCAGCGGAGTGGGGAGAGGAACCAGTAACACGAGACATGGAACCGCAAGCGAGTTTTTAAAAAAAAGGGCTGGACAACCCCTGGATGGTCTGTCACATGATCGATTCCAGGATCTCTCTCACACACACACAGTCCCACCACACACCCGATCACTAGAACAGTTATTTGGGGGTAAATGTCAGATTAAAGGGCAGGTGGATGTGTCGGTAATGCAGCCTGACAAGCCAGATTTAAAACTTCTGAAGAAAAAAAAATAAAAATGAGACTTGTACAAGAAAAGGCTGCACGGTGGTGCACTTGGCACCGTTGCCTTGAATAAAAATGTCCTGGTTCGAGGTTGTGAACCGTTCTGTATGAAGTTTGCATGTTCTCCATGTGCATGTTGATTTTATTCAGGAACTTCCTCTCACAGACCAAAAATATGCTCGAGGTTAATTGGCAAATCTAAATTGTCCCCATAGGTGTGAGTGTGTGAGTGGATGTCCAGCTGTAGCCCCGCCTCTTGCCCTATGACTGCTGGAGATATACACCAGCTGTCCACAGATACAAACATGGAGAGTAAGGACAGCAGAGTGAAGCATGTTCTCAGTCTTTGCTTGGACGTAAATCCTCTATAGGAGATATTTGACAGAGAAGACACGCCCACACACACATAATGTGTATGATGTTCTAACATTCCTGCATGTTTTGATTGTTCTTAAAAACTAAACTAAGCACATGCCAGCATGCAAAAAGAAATCCTCTTTTGGTTCTCATCATCTCTCGTGAGGTTTTCCCTGAAAGATTGAAGCTGCACAGAAAGTAAACATACTTCAAACAGAGGTGCAGTATTAACAACTGTGTACTGAAGTGACAGATTCCAGACAGGTTCAGTCTATTTGACTGGATTTTGTTCCTAACAGTGGAACACATTTTTATCTAAATGTTTTTTATGCTTTTATCTATACAGTGTATTTAGTTTCTCATCCATTGACACAAAAGTTATAATTAAATGCAGAGATGATCAATAAAACTGTCTGAATCTTGTGATCGTCTGTTTGATCATGTGATTTCTGTGCTGTGATGCTGTGCATGAGTACATCCATCTTGCTTCATGGTCATACTGTATTCCTGTACATTCTGTCTTTCCTCTTCCTGGGAGCAGCACCAGCTCTTTGTCTGTAATGTAAAGCAGCTGGCAGTGACACTCCAGAGACTTTTCTTTGGTTTTATTTGACAGTTTTTAGACACAGCTGTGTCTGACAGCCAGAGCTCTATAGTAACGTTCATCTGAGTGTCCTGAGGAACTCCTCTGATGTCAAATAAGGACTCTTTTTTTGTAACTGTAGTGGTTATTGTACAAATATTATGACTTTTTAATTCTTTTTTTAGTTTTAAATACATCTTTAGATGCTGCCTAAGAGACTTTTGGCTGGAGCACCATATATCTGTCATTTAATAGAAATCTGATGACATGTGTTCTGATTTTTTTTATTATTTTCTGCCTTGTTCTCGGCTCCTTTGGAGCTTCTGTTAGCTCATCAGTCCAGTCAGAATTAATCTGCATTTCTCTAAACTGAAATTGATTAAAGAGCAGGTAGGAGATTTATTCTAGATTCTAAAACACGTGTTAGAGCAGCTCTAGGACAGTTTTTACCTTGGTGAGTGTTTCTTGATGTTTTTCTTTTTCTTTTTCAATTATTTCAGTTCTGGTTTGGATGCTGTGTGAATGATTTTTGCTTTAATTTGGTACTTTTTGGCCTCTTGTTTTGATGCGTAACCATGGCAATGTGAGATTTGTTTACAAGACAGAGCACCTAATGGATGTTTCTAAGGCTCAAATATTACTGAAATTGAGACCCCCAAAATTCGGATGAGTTCAAAAGAAGAAGACGTGGATGCCGATCAGGAGCAAAGTGAAGACAGAGAAAGTTTAAACCTTCATCCATCAATCATGTTGATTTGTAAACGTCTGCAGTCACCTGTTGGGGGAGGAGCAACAAAGAGGCTGAACAAACTGATAAAGAAGTCTGGAATAATGACTCTCTGAAGAAACACGGAATTACAACAACATGGGATTAATAAAGTATCTTTAAATTGAATTGACTTTTCAATTCTTCATAACTTTTCAACAGAATCTCAAGCCAAAACATCAAAAGTATCATTTCAATATAAACAGCTTTTCTTTAATGGAGCATAAACAGACTGACTTTGCCTCTGAACCCCCAAACCCCCTTTTCTTTATTGTATTAAAAATTATGGATACAAACAAGGACTGGAAAAGATAAATAAAAAATGGAGCGACATAATTTAATCAGCTGGGTGAGTCATAAAAATGAGTCAGATGTCGTCTTGCTGTTTAAAATGAACATGTTTCTTTTTTAAGAAATGATAAAAGCGTCTGAGTCACGTCCGATCTGCAGAATGTCTGTTTTGGGTGATACAAGCACCTGATATTTATCTTAATGTAACAGAAGAAAAAAGATCCTCCCACAGTTAAACATGGCCCTGTTTTCATACTTTTTTTGTGAGTGCATTCATTGGTTGATACTCAGTACATTTACATCTGCAATCACTTATCCTAAAACCTTCTGTTCTGGAGCAGGTTTGGTTTTTGGGTTAGATTACTAACTCTGCATCATGTTATGGGTCTCAGATGCCATATTGTCCAGGATCACACTTGCCCAGTGTTTCATCTAGTCCCTGGTTTATCAGATCATCCACATCAGGTCCTTCAGTTTCTTGTGTGGTGCTCAAGTCTTGGTTAAATACCATCATGTTTAGGAGATTCGTTTAAGTCAAGTTTTTGTTTTCCGTTTGTTTGTTTGTTTTTCTTTTTAAAAGATGATTTTCCTTCCCCGATCTGTCCCTGTCAACATGCTAGTGTCTGATGATACGTCACTGTCAGAGGGTTAACCACAGATTTTACCTGAACTACTACAACTATAAAAATACAACTTTTAGTTATTAATGAAAGCAGTCAATGTGAGTAAGAGTTCTCAATATTGGATCCTAAAAAAAAACAAAAACAAAGAAACTCAATTAAACTGAAGCTCTGGGACTTTTAGAGTCGAGTTTTGGGGAAGAACATTCTGCAAAATTGCAGTTACAAGATCACTGACAGCTCCCTGTCAATCAACTGGAAAAGTGACACCTGAGAACAGAATTAGAAAAAAAAACTGCCAGGAATTTTAATGTCAATCTCATGTGGGACCAATGTGGGATCTCAGATTTTCATCTGTTTTATACAATATATTGGTCTTAGAGAGAGTTTTTTTTTCCCAAAATATAATTATGTGGAAGCTAAATACTATAAAACACATAATCTAAGAGGGATAGTTGAGAGTCCTGCCTGAGTCATTTTCCACAAAGCTGGACACAAGCAAAGGTAAGAAAATGTGTTTTGTCTAAAGGAAATAAGTAATTGGATGGATTTTTCAGGGTTTTTCTGTGTTTCGAGTGTGAAACTTTTAAAAGTTTCAGCGCAGTGTGGTGTCTACACGCTTGCAAAGCAGAATCTGTCAATATCCCTGGGTCCTGACTGAGGTCAGAGGTCATCTGACCTTGAAAGCAGATGAATCAGCAGCTCTTTTGAGAAGAGGCAGCAGAACTTGTCTAAATCTGATACTGACGACTGACAGCAGATGTGAGCAGCTCTGAACACAACAGTCTCTATACGTCTGATAAACTGTCTATCATTACACAAAACCTATCAATCAACTTGAAATCCTATTTATGTTTTACTAAGGAGAACTACAATTAACAAATAAAATAAAATAAAATAAAATAAAATAAAATAAAATAAAATAAAATAAAATAAAATAAAATAAAATAAAATAAAATAAAATAAAATAAAATAAAATAAAATAAAATAATAAAACATCTATCAAATGTATTAATTATATTTATTAAAGAGGCCCTTCAATTAAAACAACTTCTCTTTCAGTTTTTATCTCTCAAACTACGCAGGTGGTGATAAAACCCGAGTTTGAATGGCCTGTATCTGTTTCGTCACAACTCCTTTGTTTGTTAGTATTCATCAGCTTGCACAGTTGAGACCACGCCTAGCATGCTGCTGGCTAAAAGCTGTAGCATAAGACGTAACAAAAAGGAAGAGAGAACGTCTGCTGTTGCCATGCGCAGCGGGGCAGGAGACAGTATACCATGCTCTCATAGGCTAGTTTGTTAGCCAATCAGAGTTCAGCAAATTTGAATAATGAATATTAATGAGTTGCTGCCGAATCAGCCTGACGAAACCAGCCAAATCTTCACACAGACAGATTGAAAGGTCTGTTAATCAGTGTTTCCTAACATTTTTTAAATATCAAATGTTTCATATTACTGGTTAATAAATCAGAAATAACCATGAAGTCATGACATTTTGTGTGAAATGGCCTCATTAAAGTATTTCTTATCTTAAATTAAAGTGTTTGCTGCTTTTTTCTGTCTGTGTTCTAATAAGAGTTCAGTGTAACTAAAACCCAGGTCAAGTGTTGCCAGACCTCTTCCTGCTGTTGCAATATTTGTATTGCTGTTATCAAAATCCAGCTGCCTGATAGCTGGAGGTCATTCCAGTTATTAGACAAGAGGCTGGGAATAAACTCCACAGATCGCAACTCCTAAAAGCTTTTAATATGACATCCGTAATTCAAATGCTGTCAGATAATGTCTGAGTATTACATCAGTTAGTTAGTTAGTTAGTTAGTTAGTTAGTTAGTTAGTTAGTTAGTTACAGCCTAAAACACATGCGCAATATTCAAAAAACGACAAACAGGCATTGAGCTTCTTATTTTGAGTAAAATCCTCTTTACCACCTTTAATTGGCAACTCTGAATTGGCCCAGTATAAGTGCAAATGGCTGTCTGTCTCTGTTTGGCCCTTGATGGACAGGTGACTTGTCCAGGTGTAACTTTGCCTTTCACCCAATGGCTGCAAGAAATAGGCCCCACCTCCCTGGAGCCCTGAACAAGAACAAATTGGTAAAAACAGTTACTGACTGACTGACTGACTCTAGTTTGGAAAAGCAGACATTAGTTCTAAATAGAGAGATGAGGTAATGGCTGGTCACAATGGGGCCAGGTCCAAAGTGGATTGCTGTTGTCTTAAACATCTCGTAAGGCTATTTTTACGAACCTTTATACTGCCATTAGTTTCATGTTACACAGTAGAAACTCAGTCTGGAAGAGTTACACATAAAACTGCAGGGGCTACAGATAGTTTGCTGCACTGCAAAGTTCTTCTGTAAATAGACACAGAATTATGTGCTGAGAAATTTATAGCTGTGTAAAAGTCCAGAAAACAGAGTTTGTATAAACTGTCATTTATACAGTTCTATAAACTGACATTTTTGATAACAATGTTTTTTAAATAGCAGTAATCCACTTTGGAACTGAAAGTAACACAGACACCTGGGGTTTAGGAAATGTCATAGTTTGACATTATAAAACAATAGTTTATTCCAAATTATTTAATGGGATATGTTCTGTGTATGTCCTTCTCCTCTGGGGGTGTCCAAACATTTGCCTGTTGCTCTGACTATGCAAAGAAAGTCAAAATAGCATCATATTTAGTGTTCCTGTCCTGGGAGAATTTATTTGATAGGTAAAATGTATTTATGGAAAAATATAGAAACAAAAATAAACGATAAATATGTTTATTGGAGTTAAGACTGTAGAACAGCACATGTGTGTAGCACATTCCAACAGGTAGCATATTTCTGCAGAACACCGGTTCGAACAACGGCCGTCTGAGACACGGCTGCAGAAAAGTTATTCAGTACTGCTTTAAACACAATTTGTTTTTCTACTCTGTGGTTGTAAATACTCATCTGATGTTCTTAAAAAGTACCATGACTGTGTGGGTTAGCAGGATGGACTTTCCCTCCATGTTTCTGGACCTTAGACTGGTTCCTAAACTAAAATATGGCAGCAGCAGCATAAACGGGACAGTTTCCTGGTTGACTAACAGAAGTAGATGCACATTATTTATACACAGAGTGGCTTAAGCCTTTTTTCTGCTCACCTGAGTGAGAGCTGCCCTTTTTAAAGAGATCATTCTGTCAAGTTGTGTCAACACTTTGCTTTCAAGATCATCATTTATTCTACCTGCAGGCTGAAACACTTTAGAAAACTCACACAACTTGTAAACTAAAGTCTGTTCTGAAAGCTTCTGTAAGAAAACAACTGAGAACCTAAAGCATGTGATGCTTCCAAATGTTTCCAGCTGATTTTAACATCCAAATCTCCTGCTGTCCTCTCAAAATCCCAGATTTAAACACAGATATTTTGTGTGACCAGTGGTGTAACTGATAAGCCTTGCAGATTAGGAAACAGACCAATCCGTCCTGAAATGTGTGAAATCATTTCTGTCCTTAGAATTCTTTCACATATAATTCTGTCTTCTTCTATTCTCGTTCCCTCTTACCCTGAGTCACCTCCCCTGTATGTGCTGAGTAAGACCCTGTACCTATCAAGCATCATAGCAGACACACTAAAAAGATGTGAGGAGGCGAGCAGAGTGCATAGCAAATGGAAAATTCATAGCTGAAGAAAGGCAGCGTGGGAGGTTGTCACGACAGGAGATAACGGGGGGAGAGGGGTACAGTAGAAAACCAAAATTTCATTATCCTGCTGCACCCCTCCTCCTCTGTGGTGAAGCAGAATGTAGGTCTGTACTCGCCTACAGCCATCAGCAACAATCAGTTCTGCCCCAGTTACTGACGCATCTCACAGACCAAACACGCAGACGTCACTGAAATCCACATACGCACATACACGTTTTCAATATGTTCACACACACACAGTGTTCTCAGGAGGGTGCACATGCACGCATACAGGGACATGATTCCACAATATACACACACAGATGTGTGCAAGAATTTGAATGTGATTAGATTTTCAGATATTAAAGTGAAAAAAAAATCAGCATGAATAAGTGTATACATCTTAATAAGAAGGTGCTGTTATTCTGCATGAACAAAGTCAGCCTGTTGATTGTTGCTCAGAATTGAAACAAACTAAAAGCAGTTGTTAAAACGAGGAAGCTGTTGAATTTAAAATCCATTTTTAAATCTAATTTGTTTATGCAAAAGTATTTGTTTATGTTTAATGAACTGTTTGAAGTAATGTAATCAAACTGTCCTCGTAAGAAAACTGTACAGATTTAAGGACTGGCTACTGGACTATAAGCTGGCTCTTATGATGCAGGATAACACACGTTATATTTTCTGTGAACAACATGGTCAGTAATTAACTTATTATAATGTATTGTATTTGAAAAGCCTTGGTAAGACCTCTACCTCTTTAAAGGAACTTAAGGCAGCTTTACAAAATCTGACTCAGTGCTGCCGCGACAGGCGCTGTGGCTAACTGCAGCCACCAGCCAAGCCGGCACGGGAGCGCGCACAGACACTTTACAGACTGTTCGTCTTCACAGCACTGCACCGGGGAGGCTAACATACTTCACGTCAGGTCTCTCCACTCTGTTATTTGATTTGATCTCATCATTTTCATACTGTATCAGGCTCTAAACACGACCTATAATGTTTTCTCACCTGGTCACAAGGAAATGAGCCATGTCAGCATCCGTTTTCACTCCCAAATGCAGCTGAAGTTCCCTCCATGAACCCAACGCATATCCAATATTTATGCGGGTGCCTGCCCGGCTTCGGTCATATTTTTTTTTAGACTCACGAGATGCCACTGATAAAGTCTTTTTTTTCTTCGTGGTGCCACTTTTTTGGGGGGTGAGAGTGGATGCAGGTCGTTTGCTGGCTGCAGAAACATCCATAAGTATACCTTCAGTGTTTGAATCCAAGTCCACGGCGGCCATCTACTTCCTGTTCAAGAGCTGTCGGCAACGCGCATGCAGCGTCAATTTACGTCACATCCCTACAACTGTGCGGGAAATTCGGACGTCGAACTGCAGCGCATTATGTAGCACAAAGCGTTTCCAAGGCAACAGACATATATGCGGATGGCCTCGTTATTTTGGGTTTTTAATGCTTCATGACCCGTTAGCATTGAATAAACTGGAAATGCATGTGTAGTTTTTCACAAATCTTGCCTTATGTCCCTTTAACAAGGCTCGTACTTTCCTCAAAAAATCTTCCACATCCAACACACTTGACCGCTGCCCTCTAGTGGAAAGTTGTGGTAAAAAACAAGATACTTTATCGATGTACTTATAGAATGAGACTGTTTGTTAATACTCTAAGGAAGTCTTCAGATTAATTTATAATGTGTTCTTCAGCATCACATTTTGGGGGTCATAGCTGATTGTAGGCTTGCTGTGCAGGTGTACAGACGTCCATGGGGCTTGTTAGACCACAGCAGATGTTTCTGCCTCTGGAGCTGAATATTTTGTCCAGAGAGGGAAGCGGTGATCCTTTCTGTTGTAATGATGATGTACTGAAGGGCCTGTCTGTGCTCACTGGTGCAGCCTGGATAACATGGTGTGATGCAGTAGGTGATGATTGACATGTAATAAATGATCATCAGTTCAGTTGATCATCATCTGTTGTTGTAGCTCTGCTTTCCTCAAGTGAAGGTCTTTTCTGGATTGACTATGATAGGTCCACTGAGAAACCTGAAGTTGTTTTCAGACACAACTTCATCACCACTGAGTTTGATGGGATGATGGTGATTCTCTTCAGAAGTCTAGGATCAGTTTCTTGATGTTCGTTGTCTGGTGTCCAGGTTTCTAAGTTCTCCACTGCACCTCTGTTGGCTGAATGGTGGATTTTGAAAATTAGACATATCACAGTGTCATCAGTGATGTCATATGCAAATGTATTTGTAGCTGCCGTGAATGGCAGCTCTTGTTTATGTGATTCATTGATTTTAGTATTCAGTTAAAATGTAATAAATACATATTGCAAAATGTTAGAGAATGTTTAAAAGAGAAATATGTTTCTGCAAATTCATGTAAATATATTTCATTTATTTCGTTAAACACTAGGAATTAAGGGTAAAGTTTTTGGTTCCATATATCCACATCGTTGCTAGTGGGAAAAAATTTAGTGATGCACTCTAAGAGACACAGGAGGCGCTGTTCCTGACATGTTGAAGGTCACAGCAGACAAAGGGTTGAATTTCACTTAAGAAGCTTAAGAAGAATTTATTCCTCTGGAGTTCATGCGGCCAATGAGTTACAATTCAATTTTTGTATGCAATTTCTTTCAGTTTCTTCTTTATTTCAAGTAAATTCTTATATTTATTGTGAGCTAATTTAAGTGTTGTATTTTTTGTCATAATTCTGACGGCCTTTGTACATATTGTTGAGACACGTAAAGACATGCTGTCCACAATAAATGTCTGTTAAAATCCAAGAATGACGTTGAGCCTTGATTAAACTCGAGGGGAGTAACAGTAATTCTAGTGTTGGTTTAACTAATGGGTTTACAGCCAAAACAGTGTGTTTTGTCTAGTTTGATTGGTTTGTTTGTTTGGTCCTTCAGACCAGCAGCCCTGGTAACAGCAGCCTGTCCTCCACCCAACAAGTCTCTATCAGAAAGAAAGGTAGTATCCTCATTCTGCTCTGACCAGAACTTCACCATGTTGCCAGCAGATGAAGGATGTTGCATGGTTGTTCTAAACACCACAGATTACCACAACAAGATGAACTAACACATCTAATCTTACTTCTCACATACAAAGCTCTAAACACCCAACCTCCGTCTTATGTTGTTCCACTTGTTCCTAACAGAGCACTTTACTCTCAGACATGAGGAGCGGAGCGAGGCAGTTAGTGATGACCACACAAACAATCCAAATCTAAAACCAACTTTATTCAAATAATTTGAATTTCAGAAGCAGATCCACAATAAAGTTATCCAAATCATCATTAAAAAGAGCCGGCATGGGTTAAAAGATAAGATAAGATGTCTCTGTTCTAACTTCTCTGAGATGTGTTGCTGTCTTAAAATTCAAAATTAAGCTCATATTTTCTAAGAAGGGCAAAAAATATGTGTTTCACTGTTTGACATGTTTATGTTCTATTGGAAATAAGATGCGGAGTTGCAGACCTATGAGAGTTGCAAATCTTTCTGTTTTTATGAACATTTTTAGAATCAGGTTGTATTTGAGGATTGTTAAAGAAGCCCTTCCATTAAAAACGTTTTTCTGAGGTTTCTGTTTAATATTTTAGCTCTACAGGTGTTCTTACCTTCATAGTGGGTGTGAAAACAGGTCAACAACTCCACGCCTAGCATGCTGCTGGCTAAAAGCTGTTAGCATAAGACGTAGCAAACAGGAAGACACGATGTCTGATGTTGCCATGTGCAGCTGGGCAGAAAACAGTATTATTTGCTCTCATAGGCTAGTTTGTTAGCCAATCAGAGTCCAGCAAATTCGAACAATGAATATGAACGAGCTGCTGACAAAGCAGCCTGACGGAAGGAGCCGGAACCACCCGAATTTTTAGATTGAAAGGTCTGTTAATCAGATTTTTCCTGACGTTTTTTAGACATAAAATGTTTCATATTACTGGTTAATACTTAAGAAATAACCATAAAGTCCTGAAATGTGTATGAAAGGGCCTCTTTAAAACAAGTCAAACAATCAACTGACATGAACTGAAGCAGGAAGGTGAAGGGAGACTTTACATCTGGACAAAGGAAAGAAAGACAGGACAAACAAGGGAGAGAATCTCACTGCTCTTATTAATTTTTCACTGTTAATCACTATAAAATATTAAACAGTCATGTTGTGTTGCATGTGAGACTGCTTCAACCCAAATTTAATTCTAAAAAAAAAAAGACAATCACACACATAAAGTCACAATCTAGCACATGTTTAGAAATGTAAAATAATGCAGAGATGCACAGACAGTTCTGTATAAAGACAGACATCCCAGGGGAGCTGATTAGGGTAAGATATGTCAGACACTCCTCTCAGTCTTTCAGCCCCATATGTGCCATGCAACCTTGATATATCGATTATTAAACATGTAGAAATACAGAGAAAAGACCTTTCCTGGCACTCTTGGTGAGGATGATACATTTTTTCATCTTAAGTTATTCAGTTTGATGTTTAATCCATGAGCTACTTCCAGTAACTCATTTTGGCAGTAAAAATGTAGGAAGAAAATGTCTATATGGACATTTTCTGTCTATTCTACAGCTTCATGTTCACAGAGAATGAACAATAATGCTTCAGTGCGTTCTGGCTCTCGGATGAACCTGCTGCACTGAAAACAATTTGAAATACTATGAAACAATTATCCAGAAGACATGAAATCCCAGACTTGCATAATTTCATCCTGTTTAATGAAACGGAACTAAAGGTGATTCCATTTTTTTTCTTTTGCTCAGGCACATACGTAGTCTGCTGCTTGACCCAAATATATCACGCTGTCTGGTTGCGGCAGATCAACAGGACTTCTGATCAAAGCGTGTGGAAGACGAGGAGAGGAATAGAAAAACTGAATCACGACTGTAGCGTAAGAGAGAAATGGGTAGAAACAGGCAGAGTCACTCGGGAAAAGTGAAGGAGAAATAAAACACACAAAATCACATTAAAAAAATAAACAACAGAAAGAAGAAGGTAAGAAAGATTGTTGTTTGATGTTTGGAGGAAAGTCTCCTCTTTGTTTCCTCCACGATCCTGATGAAAGATACCTTTTGGAAGCGGAATTCATTTCCTCTCTTGTCTAATTTGAGTGTTACTTCTCATTATATTTATTTGTATTAGTATTAGTATTAGTATTAGTAATATAAACACTGTAGTCAGAGAGTGTTAGACATTTTCTCTTCAGTGAATCTAAACATCTTTAATCAGAAGCAGGTCCTAAAAAATTGACAAATTGTGTTTTTGAATTGCGTTTATTACATGAATGCAGAAATAAAGTATAATCCAGTAGAATAATTTATGTAACAAAAACAATTAACAAATAAATTCCAAAATAAAATACAGAAGTGAGAAAAAAAAATCCTCTAATCAAGTATTGACTGTATTTGCTCAAACAACCAGTGGGATTCCCTCCCTCTCCATCTATTTCTTTTCTTATTTCTATTATTTGCTCAGACTATTTATTTTATTAGATTTCACCCTGTATGTGAACAAGACTGAAAGAAAGACTTTAAAGTGAGATGATGTGTTTAGCATCGGAGCTGGATGGAGAGCGTGAGGATTATTATTTAATTCATATGCAAATAACCAGCTTGCTGTTGGATCACCAGTAATTAGGCTTCAGGCTACGCTACAGCTCCTCTTTCAAAGATTTTAGTTGCTAAAAAGTTTGTTTTTTCCAGGCAGAACTTATACAGGAGTGCAAAATGTAAACCTCAAACAGCTGTCATAGAGTGAAAGTGAAAGCTCAGGCCCGTCCTCTAGTGGTGAACTTGTGCAGTGATGGTGATTTTTCTGTCCTGGTGTCAAACTGAAAACTGACAAAAAACTGTCTCAGATACTATAAGGGACTGATAAGTGTTACTGTATTATATTATATTATATTATATTATATTATATTATATTATATTATATTATATTATATTATATTATATTATATTATATTATTAAATAAGTGGGGTGGTAAAGGTCTGCGTGCGCTCAAATAATTAAGATTGCACGGACCTGATAAACCTAATAAATCAGTAAACTGTTTCCTCGAGGAAACATTCGGACAATGTCCAAAGGCTGGTGTAGGCTTGTATCAGCTGTGGTGACGGACCTGACCAAGCGTCTCACTAACAGCCAATCCCCTGCGCGCCTTCATCTGAACGACCAATCACAGCAGAGGAACTGTCGCTGTTTTCTGGTCTGCGATCCAATCCAGCACGGACCATGTTGAAGCGCTCGTGAGTTTATCAGGCGCTCGTGGCTGCAGTTACATTCGTCCAGTCAGAAGCCACAAACCCATCTTATAGACCCGCCCTCGCACAATTCCTATTGGTTCAATAATGAGACGTAGTGGCCTTATGGGCGGAGTCGGTCGCACTCCGTTGAGTTCCGTCTAGCGGAACGTCTAGTCAAACCTGGCTCGGGTGAAAAGTGGAGGCTTCACGACACCTTTCGGGCTCTAACTACCTTTCTCTCCAGGTGAGTGAGTGTTAGTTGTGCCTCGCGTGTTTTTTTCCTTTTTATCTCATGTTCATTATGTCAAATAGGCCGATATAACCCGAGTACAACGTTTATAGACGTGAACGACAGCTAAAATATATCAGTATTGTAAAGCAGGCGAATGCAAAACCAAACTTTATAATACCAAAGTTATACGACTGTGCTTCTGCTCCAAAATATCTAATAAAACGGTTTTTATAACATTACGCAACTATGACTCTCTCCTCCCACTTTTATCTATCTGAAGAAAAAAGCTTCGACGGACTTGTTGCAGGAAACAAGCCGAAATGTGATTAATCTGATAATTAATCTGCTTGTTTTGACACCTGCAGAGTGATGATGATAGGTTCAGCTTCTTTTTTTACCAGCTAGTATTCTGTTATTAATGTGTATGGGATTTAAATCTAAAGAAAATACGTGCAATTCAGAACAGAATTAAAGATTTGAATTACTTCATCTGTGTTTGTTTATGAAACTAACTCTCTGGTTTGTCCTGGATTCTTGGTAAATACAGTACGCACAAGGTCAGACAGCATCTGCTGAGAAATGGGAAAGTAATACAGTATGTACAGTAATACACCTGCAGGTCACTGGGTGTTCACTGACTTGGAGGTGTACAAAGTACAAAAGGATGCAGCTGCATGTAGATAGTTACCTGATAGTGTGATCCTTCACCACAGGTGAACGGCGCAGTGACCACAGAGGCCATGAAGAGACGTACTCAGCACAGCACCAACGGGAAGGCGTCGGATTCAAAGGACAAGCCGGCGCAGTGGGGGAGAGCGTGGTGAGTCTGTGATGTTTGTCTCATCTCCCAGAGTGGACAACATTCAGGAACATGATTTTACAGCAGTTTGTGTACTTGTCTCTGTGCCTGTCTCAGGGAGGTGGACTGGTTCTCCCTCACTGGAGTCATTGGCCTCCTTTGCTTTGCCCCCTTCATTGTCTTCTACTTTGTGATGGCCTGTGATCAGTACCAGTGCTCCATCAGCCAGCCTCTGATAGAGCTGTGCCAAGGAGAGACAACGCTGCTCGCCATCTGGGCCCGGGCCCCCTCCTTCACATGGACAGCTGCTAAGATATATACCATCTGGGTTTGTTTTCAGGTAGGAAGAGATGTAATGGAGTTATATTTCATATCATCCTGAAGGTAAAATGAGCTGCTTTGTTCTTTAGGTGTTCCTCTATATGTTTGTTCCTGATGTTGTTCACAAGTTTCTTCCTGGTTACGTTGGCGGCGTTCAGGATGGCGCTCGAACCCCTGCTGGTATACACCATCTTTTTAATGATTATGTTTATTACATGAATTATATCTGATGCTGTTTGTTGTTTATTGTTTCCACAGGTCTTATTAATAAGTATGAGATCAATGGGCTGCAGTGTTGGCTCATCACTCACGCTCTGTGGTTTGCCAACGCACATTATTTTCACTGGTTTTCTCCAACTATCATCTTCGATAACTGGATCCCCTTGTTGTGGTGCACCAATATTTTAGGCTATGCTGTATCTACGTTTGCTTTTGTGAAGGCCTACCTTTTCCCCACTAACCCTGAAGACTGGTGAGACCAGCTGCTTTTATCCCACCCTATCTCACATGTCTTAAAAAAAGCTGATTTTCTTATTTGATTTATGTTCACAGCAAGTTTACAGGGAACATTTTCTATAACTACATGATGGGCATTGAGTTTAACCCTCGCATCGGCAAGTGGTTTGACTTCAAGCTGTTCTTCAACGGCCGACCTGGCATTGTTGCCTGGACGCTGATCAATCTGTCCTACATGGCCAAGCAGCAGGAACTGTACGGCCACGTCACCAACTCCATGATCCTGGTTAATGTGCTGCAGGTAAGACGGGAAAAGAATCACTGCAACTTAAAACAACATGCTGATTTTAAATCAGCTTATTTATGGAAGCAGGTTTTTATTGGTTTAAATTGAAGTCTTATGTAGAAGGACCCACATTAATCACTCTATAGAAATTAGATAAGTAGAAAAAAGTACAGCTGAATCATATTGTTTGCAATTAGGGGTGGGCGATATGGGAAAAAAATCATATCACGATTTTCTTTTTTAAAAAACACGATTTTCTTCATTTCAACAATTCTGATATTTTGGAAGTTATTTACTAGTAAAAATACATACATTTAAAAGCATACCCTGTCACAGAGAATGACATAAAAGATCATTTCAGACAGTGTTTAAATACTTGTTTTAATTTAGGAAAAAAAATATAGCAAATATGTTCTATTATAAAAAACAGAATCAAACTAAGAAGTTGACAAACAACAGAGCAGAGCTCCCAGTTCTCTATGAAATGGATCATCAGAGATAAATAAGGTTCTGATGTGCGACTGGACCACATTTCGCTGGTTGTCGCGTAAAATTGGATGCGTTTAACTTTTAATTCCACCTTCTCACGTCAGTCGGAATACAGTTTGGGAATGGTGGTGTTGGAGAAATATGTTCAACTTGGTCCTACCTCATACCACGGATCAAGTACTTATAGGAGTCTTTTGAACCTCTCATTCTCCACAGTTTGGATCAGAACCACATCCTTTGCCAGATAAAATGTCACTGCATCCGTGATGTCTTTCCAGCGCTTCGTCGGTGTGGATGTCGGTCTCCTTGCTTTCTGACACGTGTGAACTTCATTGTAAACTTTACAAGTTATGTTTGTTTGCAACGTGTCACTGTGAGAGAACTCAAACCATTTCCATATAATGGAGGTGGAGTGTTTTTGGGGAACCAACTCTTCGTTCTCTCTTCCAGAAGCCATGCTTGTATCACGTAGCTGCTTTAGTAAAGGGAGGAAGCTAAACAAACCAACACGCTGCCTAAAACACCCTTTGATTGGACCGCCAGTGTGTCTGTCGTGCTGACAGACGCAAACCAACAACTGGCGTGACTCGGCTGAGAGAGAGAAAAAAATATGTTGTGTACATGTCAAGAAATGATGGCATAGATAGGTGATAGAATGCAACTAGACGGTTCTACGATCTTCAAGCTTTGGTAGATCGTCATCACATTATAATCCTTCACGTTCTTATATCGTCAGATCGCACGGCCCTATTTGTGATAATTGCCTCCACCAGGATGTCGTGTTTTCACCAGCATTAGTTTGTCTGTCTGTTATCAAAATAACTCAAACATTTCTGGATGGATTTGGATGAAATTTTCAGAAAAGGTCAGAAATGGTCTGAGAAAGAAGTGAGTAGATTTTGAGGGGATCCGGATTACACCACCATGAGATGGAGCTTTTTTTAACATATCTGCATGTCACGGAACAATAAATAGTCTGGGTGCTCGGTAATAAAATACAGGATGAGTCCTACTGGAATCTATGGTTAGGGTCACAGTGATCTAACACTTTGGGCTCAGACTAGATTTGCAGCTCAAAGCTTATCAGTCTCTTAGAGACATTCAGTGTTCTGATGACCTCTAGAAATCTCTCTGTATCAACATTATAAAGCAGCTCTCACTGGCCAGAGCCTCATGCTTATGCCACTGACATTTGACTGACTGCTCTCAATCATGCATGATTTCTAAACATACCTGTTTTTATAAAATCCACTTGCCTGACTCATTCGAGACCGAATTTTTGCCACGACAAGTCCTAAGTGCTGATGGGGTGAAGAAATGGTCTTCTTGTAGTGTCTTTATGTGATGCCCAGCTCGCTGCCAGTCTCTAGTCAGGGGCCAATCTATCAGCATCATTTAAAGGGAAACAAACAGGCTTTCTAACATTACATGAGGCCAAGAAGCTTTGTTAGAACTAATTAATAATAATAATAATACTCAACCAAACAGATATTTCCTTAAAGAGACAATTTCACACAAACATATTTCTTAAGTATTAACCAGTAATATGAAACATTTTATATCTAAAAACACTGATTAACAGACCTTTCAATCTGTCTGCGTTAAAATTTGGGTGGTTCCGGCTCCTTCCGTCAGGCTGCTTTGTCAGCAGCTCGTTCATATTCATTATTCAAATTTGCTGGACTCTGATTGGCTAACAAATTAGCCTATGAGAGCAAGGTATACTGTTTCCTGCTCCGCTGCACATGGCAACGTCAGACTTCATGTCTTCCTGTTTGTTACGTCTTATGCTAACAGCTTTTAGCCAGCAGCATGCTAGGCGTGGTTTCAACTGCGGGAGCTGATGAACACTCACGAACAAAGGAGTTATGATGAAACAGATACAGCTGTTCGGACTCGGGAGAACTCGGGTGTTATCACCTCCTGCGTAGTTTGAGAGATAAAAACTAAAAGAGAAGTTGTTGACCTGTTTTCACCCACTATGAAGGTAAGAACACCTGTGGAGCTAAAATATTAAACAAAAACCTCAGAAAAACTGTTTTTAATGGAAGGGACTCTTTAATTAAAAAAAAAAAAACTACTACAACGTTGAATTTCCCTTCTGGGATAAATAAAGTATTTTTCATTTCATTTCATTTTCATTTCAATTATTGTGCTACATTTCTAAGTGTAGATTATTATGTGGACTTGTTTAAACCTCTCTGTGGGGGTTTTCCTTGGATGCTCTCTCTGTACATAAGGTTAATGTTTATCTGAAAAGTGTCTCATACTGTATTCAGTAATATTAAGCCATCCCAGCTCAATCTTTGTGTTCTCTGCAGGGTATTTATGTATTGGACTTCTTTTGGAATGAAGCATGGTACCTGAAGACCATTGATATCTGTCATGATCACTTTGGATGGTATCTGGGCTGGGGGGACTGTGTCTGGCTGCCGTATCTCTACACACTGCAGGTAACAAACACACTGACTGAAAAATCTCTAACGTTCTCTGTGTGGTCACGTGTATGCAGAGTAAGTCTGTTTAATCTGAGAACATCTGGAAG
Source organism: Pachypanchax playfairii (assembly GCA_006937955.1). Classification (NCBI taxonomy): domain Eukaryota; kingdom Metazoa; phylum Chordata; class Actinopteri; order Cyprinodontiformes; family Aplocheilidae; genus Pachypanchax; species Pachypanchax playfairii. Next base: position 214,268 of record SSNP01000073.1, read on the forward strand.
TCCAACTGTTTGACTGATGTCATTATACTGGAATAAACTTGAAAAGGATGTTTCAAGAAATCTGTCTAAATTATGATCATGTTAAACAAAGTGTAAAAAAACAAGTTGCTCATTTGAAACAAGTTTAATTTTAAACTTAAACTCGATCATTTGTCTAAAACTAGACAGAATAAAATATTTTGCTCACATAAACTGAATCCGATGGTAGATGAAGTTCCTACTGAATCCCTTTAAGATACAACATGTTTTTCATTTCAGGGCCTGTACCTGGTTTACCACCCCGTTCAGCTCTCTGACACACACGCCCTCGTCATCCTGGTGCTCGGTCTCGTTGGGTACTACATCTTCCGCTCCACCAACCACCAGAAGGATCTGTTCCGACGCACAGAGGGTTCCTGCTCCATCTGGGGCCGCAAACCCACCTACATCGAGTGCGTGTATCACTCTGCTGACGGCAGCGCTCACCGCAGCAAACTCCTGACCTCAGGTTTCTGGGGCGTGGCCCGACACTTTAACTACACGGGGGACTTGATGGGCTCTTTAGCCTACTGTGCTGCCTGCGGTTTCGGGCACATTCTTCCGTACTTCTACATTGTTTACATGACCATTCTTCTGGTCCACCGCTGTGTGCGTGATGAGCACCGCTGCAGCAGTAAGTACGGGAAAGACTGGAAACGTTACACGGATGCCGTGCCTTACCGGCTGCTGCCTGGAGTGTTTTAGAAACACGCCAAAGGATCATTAGATGGATCCGTCAGTAAGAGTTAAACATCATCCTTCTGAGCATTCTACATTTTATACACATTTTATAAACTGGACTTTTTACAGTCACATTTTTTATGTCTCAGCTTGTGTGTGAAGATATAGAACATATGTTCCTGTAACGTTCTGCCTCAGATAGAACAGTCTGAAACCAGCATCCTGAAGCTCAGAGAAACGAAGTCTGTCAGAGGAGATCTTCGCACTTTTTTACAGACATTTTTTGTAAGATCTGCAGAAACACATCTTGGAATATTCTGTTTTTAAGATTCTGTATAAGGTCTCAATTGTCTTAACAACATCTTACAGAAGAGACATTTTAATAAATGAATGTTAATGTTAAATTCATCTCTGCTCCTCTTTAATTCTGGTCTGGTTTTCAGTGTGTTGATCTGGATCTTGACCTGCTCTCATGTTCTCACAGTAATGGACTTATCTCAGTCCTGAAACACTCAGTGTTTGTGGTCTTGATTGGAATGCTTATAGTGAGTAATAAACTGTGGAAATGTGGAAGAAAAAGATTTAGTTCCCACTTTATTATTAATTTATGCTAAAACACATTGAGCATGAAGTTTGTTGTGATGCGTGGATCCGAACTCAGGCTGCAGGCAGCCGACAGGCAAGTGTAAAATCCAAAGCTTAAACATCTCTGGAACATGACAATCTGTCTAATATGTCATGAAAACAGCTGGTGAAAAGAGAAACAACTTCATTACTTTTAAATACATTTAAAATCATAATGTCAAACATAAAATCCAGTAAAATTGGAGACAGACAACTCTTCATCAGAGTGGACGTAATAGAACATCTGCTTGATCCACTAACAGCTGTTATCAGAGACGTCTGTCTGAGCTGTGTGGCAGTTTGATCTGACATCAGTATGATCAGTTACATAGTTCCAACAGACACATTCCTAAATCCCATTTTTCCATCTCAAACAAAAACAGAATATATTTTTACTCCACATTACATGACAAATGTGGTTTATTAGACAAAAGTCTATAGACGTATCTTGACACTCAACCCATTGTCCTTGTGTAGACGTGTGAGTTACAACGATTCATTCATAAAGTTACAGTGATGTACATCTGATGGACGTCTGCTGTTAGTTTGTTATTGACTTGTGTTTGTTTGAACTAAACATGATTCTACTGATAAGATCTTTAAACTGTTTGTACAAGGACATCTGAGGACGGACGTGGTTTCACTTTCTGTCTCACGTCTCACCAATAACAACTCAACTTCCCTATGTTTGTGTCTTGTTGGTAAAAATTTCTCAAATGGTGACTGAGATCAGATTTATACTATACTATACTATACTATACTATACTATACTATACAATACTATACTATACTATACTATACTATACTATACTATGCTATGCTATACTATACTATACTATACTATACTATGCTATACTATACTACACTACACTATACTATACCATACTACACTACACTACATTATATTATATTATACAATACTACACTACACACTACATACTACACTACACTACATTATATTATACAATACTACACTACACACTACATACTACACTACACTACATTATATTATACAATACTACACTACACACTACATACTACACTACACTACATACTACACTACACTACATTATATTATACAATACTACACTACACACTACATACTACACTACACTACATTATATTATACAATACTACACTACACACTACATACCACACTACACTACACTACACTATATTATACTACACCACACTACATTATATTATATCATTATAACATATCATTATATTATACAATACTACACTACACTATACTATACCATACTACACTACACTACACTACATTATATTATACAATACTACACTACACACTACATACTACACTACACTACATTATATTATACAATACTACACTACACACTACATACCACACTACACTACACTACACTATATTATACTACACCACACTACATTATATTATATCATTATAACATATCATTATATTATACAATACTACACTACACTATGTTATACTACACTACACTATACTTCACTATGTTATACTACAGTACACTATACTACACCACGCTACACTATGTTATACAATACTAAACTATACTATACCTTACTATACTATACTACACCACACTACACTGTGCTACACTACGTTATACTATACTACACCACACTACACTGTGCTACACTACGTTATACTATACTACATTACACTATACTATACCATACTACACTACACTACATTATATTATATTATACAATACTACACTACACACTACATACTACACTACACTACATTATATTATACAATACTACACTACACACTACATACTACACTACACTACATACTACACTACACTACATTATATTATACAATACTACACTACACACTACATACTACACTACACTACATTATATTATACAATACTACACTACACACTACATACCACACTACACTACACTACACTATATTATACTACACCACACTACATTATATTATATCATTATAACATATCATTATATTATACAATACTACACTACACTATGTTATACTACACTACACTATACTTCACTATGTTATACTACAGTACACTATACTACACCACGCTACACTATGTTATACAATACTAAACTATACTATACCTTACTATACTATACTACACCACACTACACTGTGCTACACTACGTTATACTATACTACACCACACTACACTGTGCTACACTACGTTATACTATACTACACTACACTATACTATACCATACTACACTACACTACATTATATTATATTATACATACTACACTACACTACATACTACACTACACTACATTATATTATACAATACTACACTACACACTACATACTACACTACACTACATACTACACTACACTACATTATATTATACAATACTACACTACACACTACATACCACACTACACTACACTACACTATATTATACTACACCACACTACATTATATTATATCATTATAACATATCATTATATTATACAATACTACACTACACTATGTTATACTACACTACACTATACTTCACTATGTTATACTACAGTACACTATACTACACCACGCTACACTATGTTATACAATACTAAACTATACTATACCTTACTATACTATACTACACCACACTACACTATATTATACTACACCACACTACATTATATTATATCATTATAACATATCATTATATTATACAATACTACACTACACTATGTTATACTACACTACACTATACTTCACTATGTTATACTACAGTACACTATACTACACCACGCTACACTATGTTATACAATACTAAACTATACTATACCTTACTATACTATACTACACCACACTATACTATACCATACTACACTACACTACATTATATTATATTATACAATACTACACTACACACTACATACTACACTACACTACATACTACACTACACTACATTATATTATACAATACTACACTACACACTACATACTACACTACACTACATTATATTATACAATACTACACTACACACTACATACTACACTACACTACATACTACACTACACTACATTATATTATACAATACTACACTACACACTACATACTACACTACACTACACTATATTATACTACACCACACTACATTATATTATATCATTATAACATATCATTATATTATACAATACTACACTACACTATGTTATACTACACTACACTATACTTCACTATGTTATACTACAGTACACTATACTACACCACGCTACACTATGTTATACAATACTAAACTATACTATACCTTACTATACTATGCTATACTATACTACACTACACTATACTATACCATACTACACTACACTACATTATATTATATTATACAATACTACACTACACACTACATACTACACTACACTACATTATATTATACAATACTACACTACACACTACATACTACACTACACTACATACTACACTACACTACATTATATTATACAATACTACACTACACACTACATACTACACTACACTACATTATATTATACAATACTACACTACACACTACATACTACACTACACTACATACTACACTACACTACACTATATTATACTACACCACACTACATTATATTATATCATTATAACATATCATTATATTATACAATACTACACTACACTATGTTATACTACACTACACTATACTTCACTATGTTATACTACAGTACACTATACTACACCACGCTACACTATGTTATACAATACTAAACTATACTATACCATACTACACTACACTACATTATATTATATTATACAATACTACACTACACACTACATACTACACTACACTACATTATATTATACAATACTACACTACACACTACATACTACACTACACTACATACTACACTACACTACATTATATTATACAATACTACACTACACACTACATACTACACTACACTACATTATATTATACAATACTACACTACACACTACATACTACACTACACTACATACTACACTACACTACATTATATTATACAATACTACACTACACACTACATACTACACTACACTACATTATATTATACAATACTACACTACACACTACATACCACACTACACTACACTACACTATATTATACTACACCACACTACATTATATTATATCATTATAACATATCATTATATTATACAATACTACACTACACTATGTTATACTACACTACACTATACTTCACTATGTTATACTACAGTACACTATACTACACCACGCTACACTATGTTATACAATACTAAACTATACTATACCTTACTATACTATACTACACCACACTACATTATATTATATCATTATAACATATCATTATATTATACAATACTACACTACACTACATTATATTATACAATACTACACTACACACTACATACTACACTACACTACATACTACACTACACTACATTATATTATACAATACTACACTACACACTACATACTACACTACACTACATTATATTATACAATACTACACTACACACTACATACCACACTACACTACACTACACAATATTATACTACACCACACTACATTATATTATATCATTATAACATATCATTATATTATACAATACTACACTACACTATGTTATACTACACTACACTATACTTCACTATGTTATACTACAGTACACTATACTACACCACGCTACACTATGTTATACAATACTAAACTATACTATACCTTACTATACTATACTACACCACACTACACTGTGCTACACTACGTTATACTATACTACACCACACTACACTGTGCTACACTACGTTATACTATACTACATTACACACCACTGTACTACACTGTACTATATTATACTACACCACACTACATTATATTATATCATTATAACATATCATTATATTATACAATACTACACTACACTATGTTATACTACACTACACTATACTTCACTATGTTATACTACAGTACACTATACTACACCACGCTACACTATGTTATACAATACTAAACTATACTATACCTTACTATACTATACTACACCACACTACACTGTGCTACACTACGTTATACTATACTACACCACACTACACTGTGCTACACTACGTTATACTATACTACACTACACTATACTATACCATACTACACTACACTACATTATATTATATTATACAATACTACACTACACACTACATACTACACTACACTACATTATATTATACAATACTACACTACACACTACATACTACACTACACTACATACTACACTACACTACATTATATTATACAATACTACACTACACACTACATACTACACTACACTACATACTACACTACACTACATTATATTATACAATACTACACTACACACTACATACTACACTACACTACATACTACACTACACTACATTATATTATACAATACTACACTACACACTACATACTACACTACACTACATTATATTATACAATACTACACTACACACTACATACCACACTACACTACACTACACTATATTATACTACACCACACTACATTATATTATATCATTATAACATATCATTATATTATACAATACTACACTACACTATGTTATACTACACTACACTATACTTCACTATGTTATACTACAGTACACTATACTACACCACGCTACACTATGTTATACAATACTAAACTATACTATACCTTACTATACTATACTACACCACACTACACTGTGCTACACTACGTTATACTATACTACACCACACTACACTGTGCTACACTACGTTATACTATACTACATTACACACCACTGTACTACACTGTACTATATTATACTATACAACTATATGACTTACACCAATGTTAAGTTAAGTTTAGCCCCGTCAGTCTTCATTTCCACAGCACCACTTTTTACTGTGGGTAAAAACTTTAACATAGTCTTGATTTTGATTTTTTTTTGTCAAAATTTTGTCAGTTTGAGTTAAATACACTCTGTATTTGTATTAGTGACAGAAACTCAGAAGGAGTGTGGAGGATTTTCCACATTTCTAGGTAACCTTTATTAATTTTATACAATCAAATCACTGAACTGATTCTAACTTAATGTGAGATTGTTGATCTCTTCAGTGAGTGCTTGGATTAATCTGGTGGCAACAGTAATAATGTTTGTTTTTCCTCTAATCCTCCTGACTGGACACTTAGAAGTCTGATCACAGCCAGAGGTCTGATAGTCTCTCATATCAATTAGCCTTTGGCTTATAAAATACAAGAAGACAACATCAGAGTCTCATTCCGATGAACTGTTTGTATGACCCTTCTTGTTTCATCCATAAAATTATATTAAATTTATTTCCTACTTAAATCACTTCGACTCAAGGTAAATAGTTTTTTCCACAACAAGATGTGAGAGAACTGAATGAAACGAATCTTATTATAAAAACAAATCTTAGAGAAAGTCTGTACATTTTGACACCTAACTCTAGAGGGCAGCAGAGGAGAGCTATTCACACTGATTCATCTACTGTAGTAGACTTTAGTTTCAGCACTGATTCATTCCGCTCTATCTGGAGTGAAACCATTAAAAAAACTGCAATAATCTGAGTGAATTCATACAATCAGATAAACATCCTGACTAGTTTCAAACAACTGAAAGGAAGAACAGAGGAGGAAGAGCTGCTTGAGACTTCATGTGGGAAATAAATCAAGCAAACTGTCAGAGAAGAAGGAATTTGTTTACAACCATTCTGATGTATGAAATTTGTTCAACAAAAAGATACTTTTCAATATGTTCTGCTAAACTGAAATTGTTATTAGAATCATGATCTCTAAAGTCAAAGTTCATCAGAATGAGGAAAGTTTAGGAAAGAGATCAATAAAACCTGATAAGAGATCTGAGGGGTTAGGGTCAGCTGATGACATACACACGTAAAGTCTAACATAAAAGAGCTCGTTGATGCCTTCCATTCACCATCATGGTTATATACATCACAAATCCAACATCTAAATATATTTTAAAGTGGCTTATAAGAGGTGAAGACAGGCCCTTCACCATCTAAAAGCTTGTTCTAAGTGATCCAGATTCTGCTGCATAAGCACAATCCAGGCTTGTATCCTGAACCTCAACCACCAGCAGGTCTCCTCTAAGTGTATTCATACACTTTATGGATGTAAATCAGTTATGAAACAGAAGACTCATTGATCCCTCTTACCTTTGTTTAAGTTAATGAAATTAACACTTGATTCATTACATTGTACTACACTGAACCCAATTAGTTTTGATCCTATTTTTGACTGACATATTCTCAGATTGCCCTGTGAAGGTGAGGAAGTATTGCAGGAGATGGCTGCGTTTGCTCATCACCAAGTTGACCAGTAGTGTTCTGTGAAAGAAAAGGACACCTGCAGAGAGGAATTATTCTCATGTGATACTATTATAAGTTGTAGAGTTTCCTGGTAGGGAGCATACACCCGTGTGTGACCATCTTGTGTGCAGCTGCACATTCTTCTTCACTGAGCAGCAGGTGGAACATGGAGAGATAAGCAACACTTACCAAAGTGGGGAGTGGGACTGAATGACATGTATTGAGAGGCATGGACAGACAGAGGGAAATAGAATGAGACATCATGTATGTACATGGGAAATCTGAATCTACTGGTGCCACTCCTTAACAGAACTTGGCCTGGTTTCCTAATAGAACAAATGAGTTTTTATGAGATACTTGTGGAGCGTACATATGAGGAGGGGGTTAGGAGAATTGTGGGTGAGAGCTGATGTAAGCCGTGAGCACAGGGGCACCACCGAGGGAGAAAAGTACATGATTTGTCAGCAAATTGCAGGTACTAGTACCTCACACATGTACTCAAGCAGAGCACTACAGAGCATTTCCATCCACAGTGGACCCAATAAACTTATTGTGGTGGGTGAGGTTAGATTGACTGGTTGCTTGTGGTTGGCAGCAGGAGAGCAATTCTAGGTATCATAATGATGGTTCCTTGTACTTTGGGATAGATGGTTACATTTATTACAAACATATTTCTTTACTGCTTTTTCTTAAATATAGGAGCAACAGCAACACAAAGCTGTCCTGTGGTACTGATAAATATTTCTGTGATCAATGTATCACGGGTAAGGTACACTGTGGGATACTGTGTCACTGAGCAGTGGGTCCAAAAACCAGGGTCAGGACCAGGGGCGGGGCTTCAGGTGGGGCTGGGAGGACGGGACATCAGAGGGGCCCGGCTTAGAAGTATGATGTGAGAGACGGAACTCTTCCACATCAGAAAAAAACTGGTGAAGACGGGCGAGAAGACGGGCCCTTTTATAATTCTCACTCAGCGGAGGATGGAGTTTGGGTTCCAATTACAGAACCGTGTAAAATGCATTTCGGGTTTATATGCGTTGCCCAGTCAGGTTTGAGTCATGGTGCTAAAACCTTTACAAGAAAGACTTTAGTGACGTAGTAGGTGTAAAATATTGAATAAAACACTGTCCTGCATCACTGGCTTTATTTTCACTCTCACATTGAGCTTTATGACGCGCAAATTTACAAGTTAATCACTGATATTTCATCCAAGTGCATTGTGGGTAAAACTCGTTATCTAAGGGCCCAGTCATTTGCTCCGCCCCCCGCCCGGCTCTGATTTGTTCCGCCAATGGTCAGGACCCTGTTGTTGGTCGTAAAACACTAAGTAGAGGGACTTGAAGTGAAATCCAGAAGTTGAATAAATAAAAAAGAAACTAAAAAGTCCAGATTTTTTTCGTCATGATTGTCATAAGAGATGAACAGCAGTCATTATGGATAATAAAAGATGCTATTTTACTATTTTATCTTTATTTAATGGGCTTATCTGTGATATTTATGGATTTCAGCCAGTGAAAGTTTGAGTCTCATTTCTATTACTGTAATACAAATTTACCCGTTGTTCAGTGTTATAAACATAATTAAAATGGGTTTTTAAATAATATAAAATGTTTTCCAAACTCTGAAAAAACAACATATATCCTACAGCTGCTGCCAGTAAAACACAGTTTTATACTCATCTTGTTCAAAGTTGAACATCTCATGAAACTCGCTAATTTTTCATATTTAAAATACCCCCCCCCCCCCCCCCCCCCCCCCTTCAACAGAATTTCTACTTTTGTATACTTTTACCCTAAAGCAGGGTCATCCAACTCCTGCTTCAACACACCTGATTCCAATCTGCAACAGGCAAGTCTTGCAGAAGCTTGTTAATGACGTGTTCATCTGCATCAGGTGTGTTGAAGCAAATGAACATCTAAAACATGCAGGGTGGTGGCCCTCGAGGCCTGATATGGGACTGGCTCATGTATGCACCAACAAAGAATAAAAAAAATACACTGCAGGAGTTATATTTAATATAGCCCAACATGTTAAATATAAAAATATACTTTTTACAAACGAGTCTAAAATACTCAGGAAAATAAAATTGTTTTCTAACACTGTATCAACCTTATTCAGCTCTAAACAAAGATGTAACTGTGGTGCCGTTAGTAAAAAGTCTTTTAACTAAAAGTTTTCACAGTTGACTAAAAAGGAGAGATGATCATGTCTTATTCTGTCAATAACACTTAAAACACTAAAGTTTTAATAAATAAAAGTTAAAAATACTCATCTAATGAAGCATTTAGTATTTATTAGTAATATAACCTGTTCTTTGATGCTGCTGCTTAACCCCAACTGTTTTAAATATAGACTTGACAAAGTCCTACAAATAATCTACAGAAGTTGTAATTCTGGTCATATATCCGTTTGATTGAATTCAGCTGTCACTTCTGCTCCTGCATACATATTGAAGCAGGTCTTAAATGGAGAAAGGGTGTTTATCAAAATAAGGTGATCGAAACCTATGAATACATTTTAGCTGGGACTCCTGGTAAGTCACCCAGAAAGTTGAATTAAAAAAGGATTAGAGGCAGACAAAGTGTTAGAGGGATTAAAAAAGATTTTTCAGGCTTCTCAGACTAAATCCATGTTTAATGTGTTGGGAAAAAAAATGAATGGTTTGGATTCTGCAGCTCATATTAACATGGCCTCTGAGGTGTGGAGTCAGGCTCTAAAGACATCAGAATGAGCTCAGGCAACAAATTGCCCATATTTTCCATGTTTGAAAAAGTGAAAAAGTTGAGGGTCTCCTGCTGTTTTCCCCCCTCGATGAGCGTCAGAGTCAAACATCTGTAACAGTGAGCCAAGCTGAGCTTTACAACACTACAGGGGGTTGCTGTGGCTGTAGTTACACATTCACCCTTAACAAGTTTAAACTTAAGATTGACACATTTTATGTTACAAAGTACAAAATAGACAGATTTCTTCGGATCATTTGACCCCACAAACCATCACAAAGCTGAAATACATGACAAAGTTTTTTGGGCGCTTAAATCCGGAGCAGGTGTGTAGTTTCCATCAGGAGGGGATTTCTTGGATGTGTTTGGTTACCGTGGAGATGGGAATCACACATCTTTGGAAGTGAGGGTGTGTTTCTGGCAGGGTTGTGACAGCCAGTTGTCCGGGGTAAGAGATACAAGCTGGCACTGTAGTTTATGGTTGATGCTGCCAAAATGGGCCGTGCCTCAGCATCAAGGACACCATCTGACAAAATTTCCATTAGACCCTCACATGCCTCAACCATCTCCAGAACTCTGAACAGTCTGGCAGAGAAACCAGACACTCCACTAAATTCAAATCAGTAACATCACACAAGATGACTGCATATTTTAAATATGGGCCCAGAATGTAACTCTAAAAACAGCTGAAAAGATGTATCTTTTGTGTGTGTGAGAGTGTGTGAAACGGGTAAAGATGAGGATGATAAAGCCGGTTGTATAAAATGGGTCCATTGGCTGTAACTTGTCCCTTCATCCTGCATCACTCAAAAGCAACAATTCTTTCGTTTCAGGCAAAAACTAACTGCCAGCTCAAAGCCTTCCATATTTTTCTAATTGAGAACCTGATCTCTGTCCATGTGTGATGTCTTGCGAGGAGAACCGAGCATGCAGCCATCTCTGTGCAGCGTGTAGCCAACCAGGAAGCAAGGTGACGGGACGCCTGGTTCACTCTGGCTGAAGCGCTTCAGAGCGATGCACTCAGCTGCTCCCCTGTGTCTACCTGTGTACAGTGGAGTGATAATGTCTGCAAAAAGTCCCAGTGTTGTTGTTCTGTAATATCAGCACTCTGGAATGTCTGTTGTCCAATCAAATTAACTCACTCACCAAATGTTTTGGTGATTTTGAGTATAGCCTTTAATTCAGAATGTTTCAAGAATAAAACCCTTTTTCTAAATTAAAGGTGGGATATGGAACTTGGAACACAATAACACGGCACAAAGCCTTCAGCCATTTGGGTGCCAGGCTTGTTAACCCCCTCTGCGCTCAGGTTGCTCAGGTTGATCAATATTCCTCACCAAACCCACTCTGATCCCCGATCCGAGCAGGACAATAAAATATCATGAGTTCACTAATCATGCTCTCCAGCCCCGCTGATCACACACTGACTCTAATAAAAGCAGCTCCTTCCTGTTTGTAGCTCAGTCATCGATTCAGTCCGTGGCAAAGAGCACATAGTTGTCCCGCTGCTCTTCTCGAGGAAACCAAAACTTCCTCATAAGATCGTCTGTCCTCCTCACACACCATCCTGCATGTTTGACTTATCCAATAAAATTTAAAAAAGCAATAAAATCCTCCGTGGTGTGTCTTCCAGTCAAAAAAGTGTCCCGAAGCGCTCATCCACTTCCGCAACATGCTACAGCTACCTGTTAGCTAGCTGCTAATAGCTGCTATTAAAACTTTCCACACAGAACTTGCTTGTCACATGGGAAACCCCCTATGGCAAGCAAATAAGGTATATAATCACCACATGTCCCCGGTGCTTCCAGCTGGTTGACCTGCAGACTCTGTAGTATTTAAGGTATTAGGCAACCCAAACAAAATGTCAACGTCGTGCACGTCAAAATTAATATATTATAATATTTTACTTCAAATATTATTGTTAAAAGAAAGGCTGTATTTTCTTTCTACAGCCCTCTAAAACACCCCGTGGAGACATTATTTTGTTAAAAATATTGCTTTTAATGAAAATATCCCACCTTTAAAGCCTCGGTCACAATGACCTGTTTGAAATACTGTGATGTGCTATAAATGTTTTTTGGATCATTTCCTACATTAATGCAGAGTTACTTCAGCCCTATAAGAATCTAGTGTTCGTGGTAACGTTGAGGGTCTGGACCAAGATTTTCTACCAGCGCACCATGAAACCCACTGCGTCGCAACAACCGAAGAACAATACGCAATGGTCTAAGATTATTTATTTTATTATTTACTTTTAAATTGTAGATAATTTTAGAAGTAGACCACAACAAAAAGATGTTTTTATGAAATTTATATTTCTCATTTTCTATGATGTTTGAGGCGACACGGTGCAGCTGCTCAGCAAAGGTGTTACAGTCCCTTCTGACACACGGTCCAGCTCATGGAACTGAATCTGGTTCTGGCTGTATAGGTTCTGCTTCTGGATCATCCTGTACCCACCAGCATGTCTTCTCTCCTGGTCCTCAAAAGCAGCAGCTACAGCTGGTAGATCTTCTTCATTCTGTAGAAAGTGCAGCTGGAGTCTCTCTGTTTTATTGCTGTCCTGAAAATTTCTGAGCAGATGTGATGATCAACACATAGAACTTTGAAAATACTGGACCTCTGCCACGTAAACTCCCCAAGAAAATGTGCCAACAGCTGCACGATCTTCATAAAGATTTGAAATTGCAGTGAGTTGCACTTGGGGGGGGGCATCTCACAACAAAAAGACTTTGTAAGATGGTTTTCAGCTAACCGGAGGAAGGTTCTAATAGAACCCAATGCTTAAAATCACCTAAAAAATTTATCAGGTTACTCATATGGCATCTGTAACAACTTCCTGTAGGAAACAGCGCCCACCTCCATGAGTGTTTACAACCCCTGATTTCAAAGGAAAGGTAAGATTTGTACAAACGATCCATTCTAGTGGATCACTGTTGTTACATCCCCGCTGGCAGCTGCACCTCTTCTCTGTTCAGTCGCTCCCGACGGCTCAGCTGGAATAGACATCTTTCACACACCGAATGTTGGATAACATTATATCAAGCTTCTGTAATAACTACACGTATTTAATGAACACATGTGCACATGCTCTCTTCCCTGTGCACCCAGTGTTCACAACTACAACTGTACACCAGGAAGAGGCCTGCACGCCACCCACATAACACCTGAACACATACAAAGATATGTTATGGTGACAGACATCGCACTACAACAACTGTGATTGAAGGTTAATACTGAAGAAAAGCCCATAGAAACAATATTTCACCTTTTCTGTCTCCAAAGAGTTTTGTTTTTATGGTTTTGTTCATGCACACACTGAAATACTTTACATGAGACACAAACAGGCTGCCAGCTGAGTATCAGGTGGTGGAGGAGGTTGTTGTCAGGAGGTCTTTAAACAGAAAATAATTTGGTGTTAAATGAGCAGAAAAATAAATTCATTTTAAAGATAAATCTTACACAAAAAATGTTATAAACCTGTTTTTTTCTTAACTCTTTCCACTATGAGACCCAAAACAAAATGCTAAATGAGCTTTGCACTTTTCTCTCACCAACTGGCTGACTAGTCTGAACTGGATCTAATGATAATCACTGCAGTAGTGCCTTGAACATCTAATAGATTTGTTCTAAATCACTCCTCCACTATCGTTAATCACACATACAGCAATAAACCCTTGTATATATACATGAACCGAGTTGTATATGACACACTGACTGGTGATTTCAGCAGTTTTTGTCTTACATGCACTCTTCTGGCAGGCAAGCGGGGTTTTTTTAAGCTTCCACTTCCACTTTAACTACACAGCTCTGCATGCTCAGTCTTTTCTACAAGGCATCTTAATGCTGAGCCCGGCTCTTCTTTACCACATTATTAGTTTTGACCTTTGCGTGTCAGTTCTAGCATTGATTCCAAGCCAGAGAAACTGTGCCAAGACCTGGTCCAGAAATAAAGAGCTAACACATGTTGCAGTTTATGAACAGTCCAGCGAGGGATTGTTCTTGAACGGTCATGAAATCCGGTCTGCAGAGACTGTAAAACCATGCTGTAAAGTCCCTCCTTCCACACACTGCAGCTCTTCCTTGGTTCAGAGTATGTAATGTTATTCACCCCATCATGTAATGTTCTCATTCCTTTTCAAACCTTCATCCAGTTGGGGAGAACCACATTCTCTCATCCCTTCTTTTAAAATGACCTTTTCCACCTTCCTAACCTTTAGCAGGTTTTATAATCATAAGCTGTGCTTGCAGTGATTTCACCTTTTGTATCACAGTTCTAAATCATAACTTTTCTCACAACCAGTGATCATATCAGGAACTTCCTCTCCTGTTCTGTGATAACAACTCGAGCTCTAATGAGTGGTGGTGACCTTTTTAGCTGTTCAGTTTGTATTTCTTGCTTCAACATTCAGTGAATAATGAGTTTAAAGTGTGGTGACTACATTGTATTCACCAGTAGACAACACACAGAGAGAGAGAGAGAGAGAGAGAGAGAGAGAGAGAGAGAGAGAGAGAGAGAGAGAAAGAGGGGTCAGGGTACAGCCTGGTGTTTTTGTATTTCGATTTGAATGCAGCAAACTTCACATTTATGCATCAAATGTTCATGTTGTGTAAATAAACTCATCTGAATAAAATATAACTGATTAAAAAATACAACAGTCTGTATAACAGTCATGTTAAATGTATTTACATATTTGCGTGTTACTCTTCATTATTGTTATTGCATCCATGTAATGAAAAGCATGTGCTGCAGCAGCAGCTGTATTAACTGTCAGCGTTGTTGTTTTGAATTCTTCAAGAGATTTTTTTGTTTTTCATTTTCCTCTTCAGATTTTTTGTCCAAGAATTTTATCTGTTGATCTAGAAATTCCTCCACGAGTTGACGAGTCTGTTGTCGAAGTTCAATCATTTCACATGCTCTCTGGGTTTTAGAGTCTGTTCATCAAGATCTTCAATCAGCAAATGAAAAGCTTCCAGATCTTGTCCTTCTTGGATCGGACCAAATATAATTAGTGAGGCTTTTTGCTTATCAGTTTGTGCTTCCAGGATTAAAGTTTGTCTCTGTGACACGAGATCAGAACCATAAGAACAAATATTTTTATGCTGCACATTGAAGGTGTTGGTGGAGCTTCTTGTTCACTGGAGTTCCATCAGGAGCTGTTGATAATTCTGAGTCTCCTTGCTGGCTTGATTAGATCTGACCTCATCTGGTCTCATGGCTGATGTTCTCTCAGCTCTCTGTCACACAGGCCTCAAAATGTTGGCATCAATTTTCATAGAACAACTTTCAGACTGTTAAAAAAAGTCTTTTGGTGAAAATAAAGTCAGTCATTAAAGACAGAACTGGAAAGGGACAAAATGGTCCTGGCAGTTTTTCCCATTGTGGCGCACCATTATTTATATGTTATGTGAAGGCACACGGCATGCCAGAGGATTTATGTGCTGTTTCAAAAATTAAAGAGGTCATTTCATACAAATTTCATGACTTTGTGGTTATTTCTTAAGTATTAACCAGTAATATGAAATATTTAATATCTAATGAACGTCAGGAAACACTAATTAAAAGACCTTTCAATCTGTCTGCATTAAAATTCAGGTGGTTCTGGCTCATTCTGTCAGGCTGCTTCATCAGCAGTTTGTTCATATTCATTGTTCGAATTTGTCGGACTCTGATTGGCTAACAAACTAGCCTATGAGAGCAAAGAATACTGTTTCCTGCCCCTCTGCAGGAACGTCACACGTAGTCTCTTCCTGTTTGCTACATCTTATGCTAACAGCTTTTAGCCAGCAGCATGCTAGGTGTGGTTTCAACTGCAGGAGCTGATGAATACTAACGAACAAAGGAGTTGTGGCGAAACAGATACAGGCCGTTCGAACTCTGGTGTTACCGCCACCGCCATATGTAGATTTAGAGATAAAAACTGAAAGAGAAGTTGTTGACCTGTTTTCACACCCACTATGAAGGTAAGAACACCTGTGGAGCTAAAATATTCAACAAAAACCTCAGAAAAAAATGTTTTTAATGGAAGGACCTCTTTAATATAAAGTGCAGCAGCCTTCAAGGAATTTTTTTTTTTTTTTTTTAAAGAAATTGCTCTTTTGCTATTCATGGAGACGTTCATCTTGGGAGAGATGACCTCAGTGTAACGATTCAAATCATGGAAGTGAAAGTGGATTTCTAAGAAACACTGCTAGAAAAGTATTTTTATTAATATTACATAATAATATTAACTATAAGCTGAAAAACCTGCAAACTGGAACTTTATGGCAAGACAAAATAACACCAGATTGGACATCAAGTTTACTCAGAACAGTATATAGGAAAATAAAGGCTATAAATGTAATTCTCACACATACACTCACGTACACACAAAGTTTGTGCAATAGAAAAGAAGAGGAAGAGGAACTGAGGTAGGAAGGAAGGAAGGAAGAGAGGGAGGGAGGGATGAAGAAAGGAAGAAGAAAAGAAAGGAAGGAAGATAGAAAAAAGTTGAAAAATAAATTCTCAACATAGTAAAAAAGCTTTTTTTACTTTATTCATGGAAAGATAAAGCTTGCCGTCATGAGTAGAAACTGCTTTTAGGGTTTTCAGCTCTCATACATTTTTACCTTCTTGTCATTTCTGTGAGACACCCTATTTACACTATGTGTAATATCATCAAATAAAATACAATAAATTTACCCAGAAAAGTAAATGCAAATCCATTTGAATGAATTTTGCCACATTTTTACTTTTATCAGTGACAGAAATATGCAGCAATTCAAATCTGGTTACCTAGTTTTAATTTATTTTGATTTTATTTAAAGTAAGACAGGATATAATTGGATATAAGGAAGATAGATTAAAGAAATTTATTTTAACAGGAAAATGTCATGTCCCAATGCTGTCCTGCTCCATCAGCTGCTGAGAATTTAATGACTAATGTTTGACACTAAATGTTTGTCTCATGTGTGGGAAAAAATATTTTTGTGGAAAACCAGAAAAGCCCTGATGTAATGAACATGTATCTAAGTCTAAAAACTCAGTGACTCAAGGTTTAATCCAAACGTCATTCAGCAGATGGGACATATTTGGCACATATTGATGCATCTATATAACTTTATCCTTGTAGTCAGTATTTCCCATTTAGCCAAATTTTACTGAAAAGCAAGCAGTCAAAAACTGAACAGTTATTGATGTGGACTTTGTAATTTGGATTAGACCTTTTAATGTGGATGCCATCAATAAAGTTTGAGCTCTAATATGCAGACATCAAAATTAAAACTGACATTAAATAACGCTGATTCTTCTGAAAAGCATCCTGAAATGGTTTTGGCAGCAGCAGAACAGCTTTTCTGCCTCGCTAAATTTCTGACTGGGTAGAAAAGTGTCTGACTGGTTCATCTTCTAAAGCTGACAGATGCAACGCAAAAATAAAAAGGCTTCATTCTGTGGGGATCGTGAGTCTGATGACATTTTTATGTCAAAATCTTCTCCGTGTGAAGTTTTTCATAAAAGAAAGAATGAGGAAGACTCTGGGGTGGAGAACAGGCATGAACAGAAGACGTGATGCAGCGATGTGGGAACTTGATCCACAAACAAGCAACAATAATTCAGGTAAACTGGGGAACTCGTTGCCAACAGTAGGATGAAGGGGGGTTGTTGTGTGTATCTGGGCTTGCCTCATCATTTAGTTTGTCACCAAGGTGAAGAATGAAGTAAGCAAATAATAATTGTGACAAGTTTATAAAGAAAGGAAACACCTTTTATCTGAAACAGGTGTGGTGGTGCTGAGTGCATCAACCGGCCTCTTAAAACTCATCAGATTCATTTTCATTCAGTTCAGATGGTTTATATTACACCAATCATAAGAAATGTAATCTTAATTATACAGAAACAATTCATAGCAGTAATACAGATTCAAAGTTAATTTTATTTAAAAAGTTCAATACAATTGTCCACATCCAGTGAGTTATAAATTAGAAAACGTTTCCAGTCTGAGGAAACCAGGAGACTGGGTTGAATCAATTCAACACAATCCTGAGCAGCAGAACCAGAACCAGCATGAGTTCTGCCTGGACCCACTGGAGTCTGAGAGGACAGAAAAGAGACAAACCCAGGTGGTTTTGAGCCACTTGTCATTTCTATGGAAATAGAAACACAGTTAAAGTTAATGGGAGCAATAATACTAAATACAAACATGGAGAGTAAAGACAGCAGAGTGAAGACATGTGGACAGTATGTCCTTATGCAGTCTGAGACTATGGCTGTGTCCAAATTCAGGGTCTACATACTTCGAAGGTCTCATTTGAAGGATGTAACATCACAGCGTTGCAACAAAGGGTGTTCAAATTTGTAGGGTCCTTCAAATACATCCTACAAATGTGTCCTCTTTTTCCCTGAATTTGAATTTATCCCACAATGTTTTTTTGGCAATTTAGCAGATAGTTTAAACCAATGATGGACGAAGTGAGCGGTAGCGCAGAAGGAGAGGAGTTTGGATTCAGATGTTTTTGAATGTTATAACATGAATATACAAATCCTTTATGGACATCAGGGATGTGGATGAATGGAAATCCATCCCAGTCTGATGTATACAGGCCTTAAAGATCAGAAGGATGTGAAATGTATTGTTATCACACACTCTGTCCTTCCTTTCTCCACTTCCCTTTTCCTCTCTGGCCAGCAGCGCTGCAAGCAGGATAACACTTTGTCAAATGTGTGTTTAGATATTTGTATTTGCTCTTTTTTTGTACCTCAACAAAACTCAAGCTGCATGTCTTGAGACTTTTTAAGGGTCTTTTTTCTGACTTTGTTTTATGAGGCTGCAAGATGACTGAACCAGGAACAGCTGTTAAGCAAATCTTCGTTTTTCACAGTTACATCGATCTCTGCTTGATGTCAGAAGTGGAAAGTCAAATTTTGTTCTTGTTTAACAAAAATAAATTCTTATTAGAAGATAAATTAGTTTTTAGATCACTTGAGAAACCCACCCATTTCCTATACGAGCTTGTTTCTGTGCAGGGCCGGGGCGGGGCTGGGCGGGGCGGGGTCATAGACTGCTGGTGCCTATCTGCAGCGTCGCTGGTTAAAAGTCAGGATACAACCTGGACAGGTGACGAGTCTGTCACACGGGACATAAGCAAGTTAAACCTAACTTTGCATTTTTGTAGAGATAAATGCTCATAATAAATATCCAAGTTAATATAATGTTGAACTTTTCATTTTAAACATTTGCTACTTTATGAAGTTTAATCAGACCCAAGCAGAAGCAAAATCTGAATGTAAAATATCAGAAGTGAAAAAGGAGAAATAAAACCCATGAAACATGCATCAAGCAGGGATCAAGCTGAGGATGATGAGTTGAATAAAAAAAACAGCTTTATTTCCCCTCAGACGGTCACAACTAGTCAGTTTGAAACTTGAAGTCAGACAGAATGTCCTTTACTTTGAAAGGGTTGTTTAAATGATGTAAGAACTGGAGGCGAGGGAACGTGAACATCTGCAGACTGGGACATGTGCATTACTGACTTTACTGAGGAGATTTCATGTATTTTGTTCTTTACCAGTCAAAAGTTTTTCTCCTCCTTCAGGTGAGACTGAGTTTCCTCTCCTCAGCCCCACCTGCTGGTGGGACTGTTACAGCTGTTGAGTGGATCACACCTGGTCTCCTGAGACCACATCTGCTCAGCATCTTCAACTCTCCAGTACCAGATCATTAAAGCCACTTCTGGTTGTTAAAGTTTAATTTCTAGTAAAATTAAGCTTCTAGTTTCCCTGAGAGTCTTTAAATTCTTGTATATTTTCCTTTCTTCATTTGGGCTTCCTGCTGTGATCCATCTAGTGCAGAACTGCTTCAGATCTTCTCAACCATTTGGATCTCTGCTGCTCAGCTGAGAATCTCAGCTGTTTGTTTCTGATTGTGATTAAATCCCTTCCTATGTTCCTGAAACTGATTTCTCCACCACTCTGTGGACCAACACATCAAAATTCGTCTGGTTCCGTCAGGCTTCGAGCAGCAGCTCGTTCACATTCATTATTCTAATTTGCTGGACTCTGATTGGCTAACAAACTAGCCTATGAGAGCAAGGTATGCTGTTTCCTTCCTTGCTGCACATAGCAACGTCAGATGTCGTGCCTTCCTGTTTGCTACGTCTTATGCTAACAGCTTTTAGCCAGCAGCATGCTAGGCGTGGTTTCAACTGCGGGAGCTGATGAATACTAATGAACAAAGGAGTTGTGATGAAACAAATACCGGCCGTTCGAACTAGGGTTTTAGCGCCACCTACGTAGTTTGAGAGAATAAAACTGAAAGAGAAGTTGTTGACCTGTTTTCACCCATTATGAAGGTAAGAACACCTGTGGAGCTAAAATATTCAACAGAAACCTCAGAAAAACTGTTTTTAATGGAAGGGCCTCTTTAAAAATGTAAAGCTACAGCAGTGGAAGTTGATCATGAATGAATCTGAAGAAATCTTTTTTGATTCACAGTTAAAAGGAAACGTCTCCATTAGTTAAAAAAACAAAGTCCCTTTAACTGACTTTAATTCAGAGTTGTGAACATGAGCAGCCATTTTTCTGAACTTGGCCTCCCATTGGCAGCTGCCTGAAGGATCTATTGGCTGACTTTGTAAGTGAGCTGTTTTTAGATGAAGGGTGTGTTACTGGATTTATGTGGCTATTGCTAAAACAGCTGCTGCCATGAATAGCCATGAATGAGTTGTCAGAGTTTATACATCCAGATCAGTGTCACGCAGGAAATGTTGCTAGTGAAGGTTAACGCAGGAGAAAGTGAACACGGACACAGAACGTTATCATTTCAACATTCTTAAACATCATTTACGTTTGATCCACATGAAACACTGACACACACACGGTCACACATCAGCCAGCCAGCTGGCACAAATCCCATTTGATTCCATTGTAAGGCCAAGTTCCCAGCTTGTCCATGCACCCGCACTTGTGTGTGTGAATGTGAGTGTGTGTGAATGTGAGTGTCTTCCTGTGTAGAACCAGTTTGTTGGCACAGATAGTCATATTTCTGCACACCTCCCTGTTTTCCCATTCACACTATCAAAGTACATAAGACACGTTTATGGGTCAGTGTATTAACTGGAGCTGCTGCTCTCACAGGGTGGAGCTGCAGGTTTTACAGTAGCTAACACTGACTGAATATAATAGAAAAAAGAATAAAAAAAACAACATCTATAAGAGATGTTCACTCCCTGGTCTTTCTGAAAAATTAATAAAAAGTAAACACAATTTTCACCATTTCCTTTCAAACATTGTTTCTTTACTCACAAACCTTCAGTGATTTTTTTTGACACAGTTGTTATTTTTCATGTCAGAACGCTGAAATCTTGTAAGAGGCTCTGGAAAGAGAGAGAAAATAGATCTGTGTAGATTAACATCAACACAATCAGATAAAAGAGTCACAGTGACATATTAGTGTTATTTGGAGCAGTTGCTAGAGGGGTGTGTGTGTGTGTGTGTGTGTGTGTGTGTGTGTGTGTGTGTGTGGGGGTTTGTATTTCTGACCTCCTGAGGACCCGTTTCCTGACTTTTACTATCTTTCTGGGGTCCGAGGGTTCTTGTGGGGACCGAAGCCTGGTCCCCATGGGGGGGACTCCCCTTTTTAGGGTTAGGGGTTAGGTTTATAGGTATGGTGTGAATAGAGTTTTAGTTAGTCTTAGGGTTAGTTATAGATCAGTAATGGTTAAGGTTAGTAAAAGGGTTTGGGTTAGGTATAAATCTAGTTACTAAAATCAATGGAAGTCAATGGACGGTCCCCATAAGGATAACAAAACACACTTGTGTGTGTGTGTGTGTGTGTGTGTGTGTGTGTGTGTGTGTGTGTGTGTGTGTGTGTGTGTGTGTGTGTGTGTGTGTGTGTGTGTGTGTGTGTGTGTGTGTGGGGGTATTTTTTCTGACCTCCTGAGGACCCGTTTCCTGACTTTTACTATCTTTCTGGGGTCCGAGGGTTCTTGTGGGGACCGAAGCCTGGTCCCCATGGGGGGGACTCCCCTTTTTAGGGTTAGGGGTTAGGTTTATAGGCATGGTGTGAATAGAGTTTTAGTTAGTCTTAGGGTTAGTTATAGATCAGTAATGGTTAAGGTTAGTAAAAGGGTTTGGGTTAGGTATAAATCTAGTTACTAAAATCAATGGAAGTCAATGGACGGTCCCCATAAGGATAACAAAACACACTTGTGTGTGTGTGTGTGTGTGTGTGTGTGTGTGTGTGGGGGTTTGTATTTCTGACCTCCTGAGGACCCGTTTCCTGACTTTTACTATCTTTCTGGGGTCCGAGGGTTCTTGTGGGGACCGAAGCCTGGTCCCCATGGGGGGGACTCCCCTTTTTAGGGTTAGGGGTTAGGTTTATAGGTATGGTGTGAATAGAGTTTTAGTTAGTCTTAGGGTTAGTTATAGATCAGTAATGGTTAAGGTTAGTAAAAGGGTTTGGGTTAGGTATAAATCTAGTTACTAAAATCAATGGAAGTCAATGGACGGTCCCCATAAGGATAACAAAACACACTTGTGTGTGTGTGTGTGTGTGTGTGTGTGTGTGTGTGTGTGTGTGTGTGTGTGTGTGTGTGTGTGTGTGTGTGTGTGTGTGTGTGTGTGTGTGGTGATATCATTTACATGTGGGTGGTTGAATCCCCTTATAAATCCTGGCTGATAAGTGGAGAGGCAGTGCTTAATGCGTTTTGACAGTTATGGATCTAGTTGTCTGATAAAAGAAAAAACAAAACGCTGATGCTAAAATCAATCACGGCCATTTAAGATCAAGTATGCAGCAAACTCAGTACAAACAACGTTAACAGCAATCAGTCTGGTAATCAAAGCTCTGCCCGTGTTACGTTTAAGTCCGGCACCTTCCTCTCCGTCTCCTGGGTGCAGCGCAACATGACTGATGAACACAGAGCTGGTGTAGAGACAACCGAGTAGCTGGACGCAGACATAGTCCTCCGTCTTTTCTGGCTCCTGTCAGTTTAATTGTATTAAAACAACTGACGATGTTTGAGTCTGAACTGCCGACCCAGACCGTGATGTTCAGCTCACTTTATCTTACATTGCTAACTTAAACTTTCTTCTCAATTTTTATGCACCACTTACGCAGCCATTTATGTTTTCAGGGTTTTTTATATCCCAGTATTTATTGGAAGAAGAATCTTTTAGGCCGTAACAATATGAACAATATCATTGATCTGGGCTGAGGGACTCTGGTGGGTTTAACTGGAGTCTTTCTGTGTGGAGTCGATGTGTTGTCCATGTCTGTGTGTGGGTTTTCTCCTGGTACTCCAGGCTTACAGGCACCTTCTGATGGTTTATGAATAAAAATATATAACTTTGGATAAAGTATGAGTACATCATGATCCTGTTGTATGAGCTTCTAACTTCACAGGAAATATCGTTTGATTTGAAATTGATGTTGGACATATTTTAGAGTGACACAATCAAGCTGAACTGGATCAAAACAAAGTGTATGCATGTATGCATGTATGCATGTATACATGTATGTATGCATGTATGCATGTATGTATGCATGCATGTATGTATGTATACATGTATGCATGTATGCATGTATACATGTATACATGTATACATGCATACATACATGCATACATGCATACATGCATACATACATACATGTATACATGTATGCATGCATGTATGTATGTATACATACATGCATACATGCATACATACATGTATACATGTATGTATGCATGTATGCATGTATGCATGTATGCATGTATGCATGTATGCATGTATGTATGCATGTATGTATGTATACATGTATGCATGTATGTATGCATGTATGCATGTATACATGTATGTATGCATGTATGTATGCATGTATGTATGCATGTATGTATGCATGTATGCATGTATGTATGTATGATGTATGTATGCATGTATGATGTATGTATGTATGCATGTATGTATGCATGTATGTATGCATGTATGCATGTATACATGTATGTATGCATGTATGTATGCATGTATGTATGCATGTATGTATGCATGTATGCATGTATGTATGTATGATGTATGTATGCATGTATGCATGTATGATGTATGTATGCATGTATGTATGCATGTATGTATGCATGTATGCATGTATGCATGTATGACTAAAAAATTAAAACCTAAAAGTTAAAAATTAACATTTTCTGTGAAATTTATTGCAGAGTTTCCACATTTTAAGTATCGGTTCATGGTATCAGTTAACTAACTAACTGATACCGATACGAGTACATTAAATGGTATTATGGCTGAAACTAGTATTGGTATCGGTGCTTCCCTAGAAAAAATGTATAATTTAGAATTAGTCTGGAGGTATCAGTTTAACCTACAAACATCCAAATGTTTTCAGACTCAATTCTAGACACTGAAATCTACAGTTTCATCTTGTTTTTTTGTCTAAATATTTTTGCTCACAAAATGATCAAACATTCAGTTTTACATAAGTTAACAGTCCCATTTTCATGCAGGTGCCTTAAAAGCACTAAAACCTCTTAATATATAATAGGGTTATGGTTGTGACTTGACATGACAGGCAGGAACAGGAAGGATGCTGCCAGAGCAAATGAAAGTTGTTCCCAGGACATATTTACAGACTATTTCCACATAGTTTTCTGCTCCAAGTAATTAATAAAACTCATGACTGATGGAGGATTATTTGGTTTATCGGACATTATTACAACAATTAAACTACTTTGCTCGGCAGCACAAATCTTGTTTCTCCTGTGTTTTAGGAGGAAGCCTTCGCTTCATGAGGAACGAAGGTTGTCCAGTGATCAAGAGGTGAGAGGTTCAATTCCAGGCCAAATACTGAAGCCTTCGATTGCACCACTGCTCCTCAGGTGGGAGTCAAATACAGAGAAATACTTTCCCGATCGGAATAAATAAATTATCAGTTATCATTACTGTGTTACTGTAACAGACAGTTTAGGAAGACTGACTTTGATTCATATCTAATAGTTTGTAAAATGATTTACGTCACATAAACTTTTACAGTTTGTTTCGGGGTGTCGAGCTGGAGTTTGGAGGTGTCATGGAAACTCTTTTATCAGAGAGAATGATGGAATCACAATAAACATTGAAGAAAGGAAGAAACGAGAAGAGCCAGAGCTGCAGTGCTCAAGGACACGTCCTGTTTGTACTTTTGTCACTCGTCCAATTTTCTGCACTTCAGAGCGTCAGAGGAAATAAATCAGCTGGCGCGTCTCTGTGTGGATGAGAATCTGTGCTGTTTGTGTGTGTGTGAATGAGAGAGAGATAGAAAAGGACTGCACAATCATTTATTACCTATGGGCAAGGCAGACTGGGCAAACCCATTCATCATCTCTCCCCCATCGTCTACGTGACTCCTCCCCCTCAGTCTCCACTTACAAAACCCCCTCCTCAACGAGGACCAGCAAACTCACAATGACTCTCACCAATCAACTGGATCAGATGGGTGACAATGACATCACTCATCTGTCTGCCTCAGTTTCTGTGTTATTTACTCTAATTTGACCACCTTTTGGATTTATTATTTAATTTTTCCTTCCTGTCACTCTGTCCAATCACACTTGTTGGTTTGCCCCCATCTTTAGTCAGATTTGTCCTCTCTAGCTACATAATCATGTAACTCTGAAACCCAGAACATAGTGGAGAATGCTAATAGGTTCCTATGATCACATGGTACAGTACAGCAGAGGGTAAATTACTGTGTGTGTGTGTGTGTGTGTGTGTGTGTGTGTGTGTGTGCGCGTGCGCATGCAGTTCCATTAGCCTGATGGAGTTTCTATTAAATTAGAAAGCCACTCTCTTTCTATCTCTGTCTCTCTTACTCCCTCTCTCTCAATCACATTAGTGTTCTTATCTCATTTGTGGAGGCTGTCTGGGGAGGAGAAGAAACACGGAGTGGGGGTGGGGATGATGGGTGGAGGTCTCATTTGGAAGTGGACATGAAGGACAAGTCTTTATGAATGAAGAGACGCAGGATGGGTAGCTGATGTCTATCAGAAGTGCGTGCACGTTGAGGTACATGCACAGATGTTCAGTGGGTTTGGATTCATGTGCAGAATTAGTCTCATTTGTCAAAGAACAGAGATGTTTCAGATCAGACATCAGCTCTCTGAGAGACATGCACCCTGCTTCCTGAAGACGGAACAGGAACTGAGACTGTTCATGTGTGTCCTTGTTGCTCTGAAGAACAAGTTCAACTGAAGAACAGCATTTTACATAAGAGCTGTCCTGTAAACCTGAAAGAAGAAAGGCAGAAGCAATAATAGGATGCTAATTTAAACATGTTTGCAGTGAGTCTTATCTCATCTATGACACGTTTTAATTTGCAGGAATACAAAATATTTCATATTCAGTTCACAGACCTTTATTTTGTTAACAGAAATCCATCAGGGTATTTCTGGCCTGCAACACATTCCAAAGACATTTGGGACAATAAAGTTTTGTATTTTTGACATGTTGCCAAACCCTCTCACCACTCTTATGTACCGGCATTAGTTACAGTCATGAATTACTGTCTGTAATTTACTTTAATGACATGAAAAAAGAGGATTTTTTCATTGTGTTCCAGCTTTTTCTGACTTGATTGTACGAACTGAGTTTGAGGTTGAGAGAACAATAAGAGGTTGGGGGGCCAGAAAGTGACGTGTCGGGTTGTTTCATGAGATCAAAAACAAATTTAATCAACCCTATTTTAAAGAACAAATATTTTCACAAACAACACTGTGTGTTTATGATTTACTAAACACTGGCATCGACTACCAAATATGACACTGAGTATTACAGGGGGGATGAGATGTGTGTATTCCACTGAGAGGTTAGAGGTCTGTTACCTGAGGCCAGTATCTTATTGAGCTGAGACTGTTGGTGACAAATTTAAAATGTAATTTCTTACTGTCTCTAAAACATCTAGAAATATTTGCGAGGCTTCTGATTTGCTCGTGTAAGTCGCAGGGCCTCGATCTTATGCCAATGTTTTTTTTTTTTTGGTTGTTTTTTTTAAATATATAAAAAATTACAAGACAAACTTTCCTATAAATAACCACAGAGTCATCATGGGCAGATGGAACCCACGTGGAAGCCTTCTCTACTTAGTTTTAGTGAGTCTGAAAGTAAAATTTGGGAGGAGTCTGACATTTAAAGCATGACTCAGAATAAAAATAAATAAGTAATATAGACATACAGTAATTAAGACACTTTGTAATTTAGATGCCAAACTGCAGTAACGAACAGCAACGTTGTGACAGACTGTGTTGCTTTAGCTCACCTTGTTAAATAAAAGATTTACTTCCTGAAGAGGGAAACAAGAAAGGATGTATTTATCTCATCAAGATGGATTTAGGCTTTTTTCTCCGTCAACTAAATTCCAACAACAAATTTGACAGTTCTGTTGAAAAGTGAATTTAGATTTTTGTATTATTTTATTCAGCTGTATGAATGCAGCTCTGCTAAACACTTATTATTAAAATGTTCTCAAAAAGGATAAAGTAAAGTTGTAGACACTGACTTTGTGTGTCTTTGTTAGTCAGTCAGTCACTGGGAATCTGTGTTAAAGATTTTTAGGCGGTTGCATCGGTGGTTTAGCTGAATTTAAAGAGTCCCTTCCATTAAAAACAGTTTTCTGAGGTTTCTGTTGAATATTTTAGCTCCACAGGTGTTCTTACCTTCATAGTGGGTGTGAAAACAGGTCAACAACTTCTCTTTCAGTTTTTATCTCTCAAACTACGTAGGAGGTGATAAAACCCGAGTTCTCCTGAGTTTGAACAGCCTGTATCTGTTTCATCACAACTCCTTTTGTTCGTTAGTATTCATCAGCTCCTGCAGTTGAAACCACACCTAGCATGCTGCTGGCTAAAAGCTGTTAGCATAAGACGTAGGAAACAGGAAGACACGACGTCTGCTGTTGCAATGCACAGCGGGGCAGGAAACAGTATTCTTTGCTCTCATAGGCTAGTTTGTTAGCCAATCAGAGTCCAGCAAATTCGAACAATGAATATGAACGAGCTGCTGCTCGAGGCCTGATGGAAGGAGCCGGAACCACCTGAATTTTAATGCAGATAGATTGAAAGGTCTGTTAATCAGTGTTTCCTGACGTTTTTTTTTTTTTTTTATATATAAAATGTTTCATATTACTGGTTAATACTTAAGAAATAACCACAAAGTCCTGAAATTTCTATGAAATGGCCTCTTTAAGTAAAAACAACAACAACCTCACTTATTGTTTAGGCCATTAAAATAATCCAGTCAGTTGCAGGTGTCAGAAACCAGGGTTGAAGCTGCCATGAACGCATGTGGCCAGATAGAGAACTTCACTCCCTGGAGAAAGCAGGTCATGTGATCAGGAAGTAACAGAACTAGAGGTGTTCCTCTACCAGCTTAAATCAGGTTCTATTATACAGATAGTATAATACTTCAAACCTGAGAGATAGTGATCTGGTTCTATAGCCAAGGTTTCAGACAGTGTGTATATGTGTGTAAATGGCTGACAGTGAGCTGTTAGCCAGGTTGAAATGAAGGTCTGCATCAACAGAAACTATTTTAACAATGACTGTCTTTGTCACAGACAAACTAATGCCCTGGTGGTATCTCCCACGTCCCATTGTGTTTATAAATGTGTGTGTATGCACACAAAAGGTTGTGTAAGGTCACATACTTGTTCTGCTGTCCAAGGTGATGCTTGTTTTTAATGGGCAGATGTTTGTTTAAAACGCACCTCTGGCAGGGTTTCTCTGTTCTGCTGGGTGCATTAACACACACACACACACACACACACCCACAAGTGTGTTTTGGTATCCTTATGGGGACCGTCCATTGACTTCCATTGATTTTAGTAACTAGATTTATACCTAACCCAAACCCTTTTCCTAACCTTAACCATTACTGATCTATAACTAACCCTAAGACTAACTAAAACTCTATTCACACCATACCTATAAACCTAACCCCTAACCCTAAAAAGGGGAGTCCCCCTCATGGGGACCAGGCTTCGGTCCCCACAAGAACCCTCGGACCCCAGAAAGATAGTAAAAGTCAGGAAACGGGTCCCCAGGAGGTCAGAAATACAAACCCCCCCCACACACCCACACACACACACACACACACACACACACACACACACACACGTGTGTTTTGGTATCCTTATAGGGACCTCCCCAGGAGGTCAGAAATACAAACCCACACACACACACACACATACACACACACACACACACACACACACACACACACACACACACACGTGTGTTTTGGTATCCTTATAGGGACCTCCCCAGGAGGTCAGAAATACAAACCCACACACACACACACACATACACACACACACACACACACACACACACACACACACACACACACATGGTTTCAGGGTAAAGGCCCTCACCTCTAAATCACCTCTCTACAGCGATCACATTGAAAGGTTACAGGTAATGACCTCACTACTTACCTCATCTGTTCGTCTACAAATGGTTCCTCACTAATGAAAAACATTCTGTGACAGTTTATAAGTTAAAATCTTTCTGTTCACTGTTCTGCTCAAGTCCTTTGTGTTCTGACATAAAGCCTTTTGTTCTTCTCCACCAGAATCACCAGCTGTTTTTTATAGTTACTCTTATATAAAAGATGTTTCTCGTTGTTCTGCAGATAATCAACATATCTTGTTGGAGTAGTTTTAGCTAAAAGGGAGAGTCGGAGCATCAGATACAATGTGGAGCAAATCAAATAAACTCAATGAATTCATACACGATTATGTTTTTTCATATGTTTTTTGTGCCTTAACATAGTACTTAATTACTTATATTAATCATGAGCAGTCAGAGAAATTATTTAAAACAGTATGTTACATTAAAAGCATTTTAAAATCTTTTTTCTTCTCTTTCTCGTCCATCTTTTCTTTTTCCTCCTCTCTCTCTTGTCATATGCTTTTTTTTGGGGAGTCTCCGCTCGGCGCTCTCTCGCTCAGTGCCGCCCACTGACTGATGCCGCTGCTGTCCCACCTGCATTCAATCTACTCAACAGCTTCGCAGTGCATATCAACCAGGTCCGTCCCTCAGCTTGACCCAGACTGACCAAGTCAATATGGTGGAAAATCTCAGCCTCTGATCCACTCGAGAACATTTCTTTGATCTCTTGTAAAAGGTTAGTAAAAACAATTGGACTGTTGTGTTTGTCTTGAAAACGTTTTGCCTTTCATCCAAAAGACTTCTTCAGTTCTGGAATAAGGATTGGGAGTAGCAGCTTTATAAACTGTAACCAGAAAGACCACACCTAGGAGCAACTAACGAGGTCATTGTTTTTTAAATGGTAGCTCGTTAGGGGCCCAGACTATCCCTCTGTTCATTCCCAAATAGGGCCGTAGAGCCGGACGACCCTACCAGGTCCCCATCAAAGCCAGCCTGGCCTCTGTCCTGATCACCTGCCTTGAGGTGTGAGTTTCTGTGAAACCACCTGGGAAGACGAGTAAGGGCTGTGGTGTAGGTGTTGGAAAGATGAAATCTGAGGCCTCCTCCTCTGTTTAACCCTCTGGGGACCAAGGGTTTTTTGGAGAAATAAACTTTTCATTTTTTTTTGTTTAAATGCTACTAAAACTAAAAACTAAAACTAAAACACCACCTTTCAATGCCCCATAATGTCCTATACCTTGTTTTTTTTATTTTGAATTGAAATATCATAAACTGCTGTGTAAATGAGGCTCCTTTGCTTGAAATAAAGAGTATTAGAATAAAAATTAAAAAAAAAATAGACGAAAATTAGAATATCACACTTTATTCAAGAAAAACCCACACTAAATATCAATGAATAAGAAAAAAAGAATTTGATAACCGCGCGTCATGCGCAAAAGACAAAGGCTCTGATTGGAACACCGACTTTGACACGACACTGTATCCCTTGTGAATGGGCCAGAGCGATACCGGAACCACCGTCTGAAAGCTTGGATTCTCCCGATTTAGAGGGGAAAAAGTAAGTTTCTATCTTTTATGGTTCAGAAGCTATGTTTGATTAAACACAACAAGGTCCCTGGCATCGTCGACGATGACGGGGTCCCCGTAGCGTTAATGATGGTTTTTCATGTTTTACATAGATGGCTTCTTTCACTCCTCTCTCAAACCATCTATCTTCCCTGTCCAAAATGTGGACATTATTGTCGTCAAAAGAGTGTCCTTTGTCCTTGAGGTGTAGGTGTACTGCTGAATCCTGTCCTGACTTATTCGCTCTTCTGTGTTGTACCATTCTTTTGTGAAGCTGCTGTTTGGTTTCTCCAATGTAGAGGTCTGAACATTCTTCACTGCACTGGACTGCATAGACCACACCACTGACTTTGTGTTTGGGGGTCTTGTCCTTTCGGGTGAACCAGTCTTTGTCTGAGAGTGTTGCTCGTTATAAACTGTACCAGGATGTTGTGTTTTAAGAAAATCCTTCATAGTTTCTCAGATACCCCCGTACGGGATGACTGTGTTCTTCCTCCTGTTCTCTCCTGCACTTATCTGGGTTGGTTGCATTCTAGATTTCTTTGAGGCTTTCACATATGCCCAATTGGGGTATCCACAGGTTTTGAGAACTTCCTGATGTGTTTATGTTCTTTGTCCTTCCCTTCTTCAAGAAAAACACAACAGTCCAGTTGTTTTTGCTAACCTTTTACAAGATGTCTACGTCCTGGACGAATGAGAACCTACACAAACAAACATTCCTTTGATTAAACCATTGAAGTTCTTACGTTTGAGCTCACTTGGATTTCTTCTTCTTTTTCTGTGTCTGTCTCTCTAATGTAAAGTTCAAAAATGTTTTGAAGATCTTTCAGTTACTTTCTACAGGGAGAACACCCCAGCGTAGAGAAACCAAGACAGAGAGTGTTTCTCAATGTCCATACACCCTGCCTACCGAGGCAGTGCCTTAGTACACAAGGCATCTGGCTCACGAGGACACTGGAACAGACTTAACTCACGTGACTGCGGCTGACCGCTCAGACGCACAAATGTTAATAAAATAAAAATAAATGTGAAAGTGAGTTAGTACCTTCTAGCCACCGAAGCTGCAACTACTAAACAACTAACCAACCATTGAAGAACTTTGGATCTAAAAAAAAACATTTTAGATATAAACCCAATAGCAAGAATCAGTTAACTCACATTTAAACTGGAAATTTGCCTTAGAAGTAGCTGCTGCCGGCTCCTCAACCGCCATTTTTTGAAAATACCACAATGTATTCTGGGAAAATTTTGACCAAGGGAATGCATCAAGGCATGTCCCATGTTAGCTAAACAGCAGACAAACTGAGTACAGACGCCTCCCTAGCACATGAACATCGGAATGCACCTTGGCGGTTCACAATGATGGCAACCTAGGCAACCAGGGCGGGACCAAGGCATCAAGGCAAGGTTCCTTGACACTGAGAAACACCCAGAAACTTTCCCCCTACACTCAGCTGTGAACTGCCCCGGTAGAGAATGATGTTATGTTTTGAAAATGGATCAACTAACAAACAAACAATTGATCCTGATGATGCCAAAAAAGAAACATTCCTCTCCATGACAAGATTCTGTCCATAGACATTACAAACAGAAATTGAGCCAGCAGGTGGTCCTCACCGAATCCAACCCACATTAGAAACGAGTTTGACTTGTACCAAGGATGCAAAGACAGCCATTACTTTGGTTATACACAAACTAGATAATCTGAACAGAAAAAGTTTGGAACACATTATACTCCTGCTACCCCCCCCCCCTACACACACACACACACACGCAAGTGTGTTTTGTTATCCTTATGGGGACCGTCCATTGACTTCCATTGATTTTAGTAACTAGATTTATACCTAACCCAAACCCTTTTCCTAACCTTAACCATTACTGATCTATAACTAACCCTAAGACTAACTAAAACTCTATTCACACCATACCTATAAACCTAACCCCTAACCCTAAAAAGGGGATTCCCCCCCATGGGGACCAGGCTTCGGTCCCCACAAGAACCCTCGGACCCCAGAAAGA
This sequence comes from Pachypanchax playfairii, assembly GCA_006937955.1. Lineage (NCBI taxonomy): Eukaryota > Metazoa > Chordata > Actinopteri > Cyprinodontiformes > Aplocheilidae > Pachypanchax > Pachypanchax playfairii. Next base: position 248,608 of record SSNP01000073.1, read on the forward strand.
TAGTAAAAGTCAGGAAACGGGTCCCCAGGAGGTCAGAAATACAAACCCACACACACACACACACATACACACACACACACACACACATTCCTTGAGGGAAACAGTCTTGTGGTCATATGCTTTGAATTCATAACATAATCTTAAAGGGAAATGATTTAAGTCTCTTTTGGATGGAAGAAGGAAACATGTTCCAAACATGTATATTACATTTAAGGGTAACATGATGCAAGAAATCATTTGGACTAGTTATTTAGTCCTGTTAATTTTTTAAGTTGCTGTTCTGCATTCAAAGTCCATAATATTACAACTCAAATGATTAATCTTTGAAGTTAATGATTGAAAGGGGACAGATGTGAAACAGGAGTCACATGACAACACATTGGTTACCAACCTTTCATGGGAGAAACCTTGTTCTCTTGGATCAATAAAAACTTCATTGGTTCCCTTTTTTTAAAAACAATCAGTCAACTCTTTTCCTTTTGCAGAAAACAACTGACTGGATCTTGTTTACAACTGCTGAGAGACGTGATGTCAGACGGGACGTTTGTTACTTGTGTACCATTTTTTGTATTTATTGTGTGTGTTTGGCAGATATGTTGCACTCAATGGGAACATAAATCAAAGCTGTGATTGGTCTGCCTATAGATTGTAGAAAACAGACCAGACCAGTCCCTATGCTGCAGTCTGTTTAAGTCAGCATCCAAAACTGAATGTGTTGGCCAAGTTTGCTGTAAACATTCAGTCATATGGTGACACAGTAGAGTATCACTCTTTCTATAACAATTTTACGTTTTTTAAATTCACAAAAACAGATACGAGCATGTCAGAAATACTAAGGAATGACAGGAAAGGATCAACTTCTTTTCAAAAGGAAGAAACCTGCAGCAGAAGCCATGACATGTGACAACGTACGATGTGTCATACATTCAGAGATGATACTGTTGTTACCTTCTGTAGCCAGTTTGCTCATTCTACTCTGACCTCTGGCGTCAACAAGACAATTTAATCCACTCAACTGTCACTCACTGAATATTTTCTTTTTTTATGGGTCATTCTTTGTAAACCAAGAGATGATGGTTGTGTATGAAAAACCCAACAGATCAGGGATTTCCAAAATACTCAGACCAGCCCGTCTGTTATTAACAACCATGCCAGGTTTGAGGTCTCCTAAGTTCCATTTCTGGTGGTTCATTTTCAACACATCAAGACACCTGAATGAGCTGCTGCATCACTAGTAGCTGCTGAGTGTACGTGTCACTATGAAGAATAACAAAGGTCAAAAGGAGTGGAACTAACTGGATCCACTAACTGTGAAACAAAATGAAGAGATGTCTTTTACAGGGATAATGAAATAACAAGGTGTTTCCAAATGTGAAAAAAACACAAAGATAATCAATTATTCCTATTTGTCTTGGACTCAGACATGTACCCACATTTAGTTTGTGTTAGCCTGTGTGTGTGAGCCCGTGCATGCGTGTGCATTCATGTGCTGTTTCTCCCAGGATCTCCTGTCTCCGCAGGTCATGGGAATCAAACACAGCAGCACAGTAAACACAGCTGTGATTAGAATGGAGGAGAATATAGATTTGATGTTGGAATGGAACTGCTAAAGCTGCAGCTGTAACTGTTTTAATTTACATATTGTCAGGAAATCAAAGAAAGAGGGAAACATAAAGCTTAAAATGTGTCAACAAATGTCAATACAAAAGTTGGCTTTCATTTAACCAGGCCTAAATTTGCTGCTACCTGTACAGACCACTGAAGCAATTCTTTATTCTTTGTTTAATGAATGCCTGCATGTCTCTAACAGATTGAATACATCCATGTGAAAGTAAAACTAGACTGATTCTGATCGTTTTAAAGTTTGTGCGACCACTGCTGGCTATAGTAATTAAAAAGTACAAGAATAAATACTAGCCCAGGTTAAAAAGATGAATGGAGCAGATGGCGAAAAACAAAAAAATGGTGAATATTAAAACTAGTGTATCTGAACTCTGAGGTCTGAACCATAATGGGTTCCCTAGAAGAAAATCCAGAAGGCTCTGCAGATTTTTTCTTGGCTATTGAGGCTAAAACATGAACTATACTTTCATACATATTAATAATAGTGTTGTAGTATTCTTAAAGAGGCCATTTCACACAAATTTCACGACTTTGTGGTTATTTATTAACCTGTAATATGAAATATTTTATATTTAAAAAATGTCAAGAAACATTGATTAACAAACCTTTCAATCTGTCTGCGTGAAGATTCGTCAGGCTTCTGGCTGCAACTCACTAATATTCATTATTCGAATTTGCTGGACTCTGATTGGCTAACAAACCAGCCTATGAGAGCAAGGTATACTGTTTCCTGCCCCGCTGTGCATGGCAAAATCAGACGTTCTCTTTTCCTGTTTGCTACGTCTTATGCTACAGCTTTTAGCCAGCAGCATGCTAGGTGTGGTTTCAACTGCAGGAGCTGCCAAAAACTAACAAACAAAGGAGTTGTGATGAAACAGATACAGGCTGTTCGGACTCGGGAGAACTTGGGTTTTATCACCACCTGCGTAGTTTGAGAGATTAAAACTTAAAAAGAAGTTGTTGACCTGTTTTCACACCCACTATGAATGTAAGAACACACGTGGAGCTAAAATATTCAACAGAAACCTCAGAAAAAACGTTTTTAATGGAAGGGCCTCTTTAAATTCAGCTAAGCCACCAATGCAAACCTCCTAAAAATCTTTAACACAGATTCCCAGTGATTGACTAACAAAGACACAAAAAGTCAGTGTCTACAACTTTACTTAATCCTTTTTGAGAACATTTTAATAATAAGCGCTTACCGTCCCTGACCACGTCTCTGTCTATTCACTGGTATTTGATTAATTTTTTTATTGAATTTTGGATATTAGGATTCTGACCTGGTCTTTTTCAACCATGAATTTTCCAACATGATCCCCGTTAGTAAGTCAGCCACAGTTTGTCTCCATGATGGGTCTGACCTTTTCCTGTTTTCTGAATCATGAATTTGGGATTTTTTTAACATTGATTTCTGCATTTTAAATAAAGATATTATATGTGGTCTTTTCAACTCTCTTTTGGGATTCTTCCTGTTTGCACCGCACCCAGATGAGGATCTTGTCATTGTCCTGTTATCCTGCTGTTTTTTTCTTACCACCTAATAAACATTTTAAATCTGGATTCTAACTCGACAGTATTCCACTTCTACTAATTTTTCTATATCTCCACCACATCCCTCTATCCTTGTGCAAATATCTTAACAGCTATCATTTAAAGGAAATTTTAACACAAAAGAAGTTCCTCTTCTTTATTCCTACAGTCAAACAGTTAGTTTACATATTTATGTATTAAGACACTGGTAGTTTAATCACAGTGTAAGTAATGAAAAAAATATCATGGTATGATTTGTGATAATTATTCTCATAAACAAATTATTTGGTAACACAATCTTATAAAAATTAGAGAAGGTTTTTGTGGCCTTTCGTCTCACAAAAATTAGGCCTGATGTTACTAGTTTTAATTTCTCTTATTGTTAAAAAGATAATTTAAATAATAGTCAAGAAATGTTATTCTGATATTTAAGGTCCATTTTGACATGCAGCTCTGCATGTCAAAATGCAAAGTTTTACCACCTGGTTTGAAAAAATGCTTTAAAGTGATGGTTCAGATCTTCTAAAGTGGGTTTCTATGGGAAGGTTAAGAGCAATTAATCTGACCTGTTGTAGAAAGTCCTTTGAATTATCTTGCTAATGGCTAGTCAGAGCCAATTCCAGGTGGATTTCTTCCATCATAAAACTGCTCTCTTTTAAAATGGCAGCCATCCACAATGAAACTGGCCCCACTGTGACTAACAATTAGCTCGTCCCTCTAGTTAGAATCAAACCTTTTCTTTTTAATGTGGTTCTTTAAAGAGATATTTACTAAAAATAGAATTATTGCTCATGGCCTTTCAACAGCAACCACTTTCTAAAATTTGAACTATAACTTATAGCCAGAAATGATTAATTTATTTGTGTTGGTGCCATATTTAAATGTATTGTGCATTATTTGCAGTCCACTTGTGTTTGTTATCCTCTAAGTTTCTGATCAAAAGTGAAAATATAAACCACATTTTCTAAAATGTTTACAGTCTTTTTTAATTGAGATCAAAACACAGGAAATTATCAACAGAGCTGAGCAACACACGCAGATCCTCAGTCCTTGCACAATGTTTATGGAGGAAAATATCTGTTCTAATTATAAAGGTAGTCAATCAGATTTTACAGTAATCATTTAACAAAACAAACAAATAGGCAAATTTATATTTTTTATAGGTGCACAAATATAACAGCAAATGTGAAAATCAGTGTCCAGCTGATGACTGTCAGCATTAGTCTCTTCGTGGTACATATTTGTGATCTTGTGACTTACTGTGCACATTGTGTGTTGCTGATGTGCTGAGACACGCTCCTTGTCAAGATCCATTTTCTGACCTGTCAAACGAGGGATTTCCCCCCATGGGGGTTTGTATGGAAGACCAATCCTGTCAAAATTAACAACGCTTTTGGATTAAAAGGATCATTTCATAAAGAACTGACTCAATAAAATAATGTGCTCGCAAATGTACCCCACCAAAAAATCTAAAACACAAATGTTAGACAATTGTTATGCTATAAATTGGTATTTGTATTTTACTTTGAACTTTTCATTTTCAAGTTTTTGTTTCAAAATGTTTCATTTATTTGATTTTTAGAGACTTACTTATTTTTATTTTTTCTTAATTACTTTAACCTTCATCCAATTTTACTTTTGTTTAATTTAATTAAACCTTTGTAATTGTTTTTACATTTATGATCTCCTCCTTAAAGGAGCAATAAGCGAAAATTCATCATTTCCAGTTTGAAAGAATTAAAAATATGCAATGTGAAGCTCTAGATGTGTAATTCCATCTGGAACATAGCATGAGGTCACACACCATCTCTCTGTGTTGATATCGAGCCTCTTGTTTACAAAGGTGGTCTCCTTCCGCGTGCATGTTCGTGCATGTGAAACTCCGCCTCCTTCATGTACTGAAGGCCCTCCCTTCGCTCAGTACAGCCGACACACATTGTTGAAGTGAAATGGCGGAAGGCGGAGCAAAGCGTTCACCTGAAGATGACCGGGAACACATTTCATCACCCAAGAAGCCACGGCCAATGACAAACAAACCGGGTAAAGCAAGGGACAAAACCAGGATAAACATTGGTCTTGCTTTTCCAAGATGGAGAGCACTGAGAGAACGAGAGAATTTACGATTTGACTCGGAGCTGGCTTTTCTTCTCCTGGACAGGTAAGGAACAATCATTATTTTAATCTAGTGTTACTGTAATGACTCGCTCTGGAAAGCGATAAAGTTGTCGACTTTGTCCTTTATACTGCTTGCATTCAGTTCTGCTCTTTTACCTTGTAGCTGTAGTGGCTAAATGTCTGTAGCGGTAGAAGAATCTGTCAATCATGACAGACTTTGTTTTGGTCTCAATCCTGTACTCAACAGCACACCTAGCGGTGAAAAATCGCTTGTTGCTCCTTTAAATTTCCTTTAGCAGTCCAGTTCACGTTTATTCATATTTATGTTTTGCATTTTTGCTGCTTTTCTTTTTCCACTTAATCATTTGGCATCAGTTTAAAGGGAATAGCAGGAGGATTATGAGGAGGAAGGGTGGGAGTACAATCAGTTTTAACAAACTATAAGTTGATATTAACATTGGCGTTTTCCCAGACTGGGGTGTGGCCATATAAAGGAGAAGGAAGTGATGCTGATCCACTCTATTAGCAGGGCTCCTGTGTTTAAGAGCCATCAACTCTGGAAATGCAATGATTAAAATAAATCCAACAGTAGTAAACATTTTATGGTACCTAGAGTCCCATGCTGAAATTTCTAGCAAAAGCAGGCGTGTCATATTGATCACAAATCTAATTATACACAGTATTTAATCATGACTGAGAACATGAGTTTGCTTCATGCTACAACAAAAAGAGAGTGTCTAATATTGGAAAGTCAACCTTGTTGTCTTATTTTGTCAAAATTACAATGAAGAGGTCATCAACCACTTCTATTTTAATTTGTTGACATTTTTTCTTTCCCTGAAACGTTATAATCATCCAGATGAGAATTAAAACTTATTGTAAGTAGTGCTGTTAACCCTGTCCCATCTGTTATTCAGCACGTTTACTCCACAATATGTTACTGACTCATTTAGAAAGATTCACGTTTTATAGAACTGAAGGCTGTGAGTCAACCATCACTTGTGCTGTGCTGAAATCCATGAAGTAATAAATCAGAAGAAGACTGTGATGAAGGTTATTGTTAGATCTTTTTACCTAATTGGGAGTCATTATATGAATTGAAACCTTTCCTCATTTTGCTTGAGGACCTCCACTTTAAAGTCTCTGGTGTGCAACCATGGTGGTTTCCCCTCCTCCCATCCATCTCCCCTCATTTATGTCCCCCTTTCAACCTAATTTTCTCCTCGAGGCTCTTCTCATCCTTTTGACCTTTCCATCAATCATGATTTTTTTTCCTTCTCTCTGCCTTTTTCATTCTTTAATGTACTTCACAAAAATCTACATTATGATCAACCAGACCAGAAACACAATAAGTAAAGAAATCAGAGCAGTAAAGAAGTAAAAACTGAAGTGCCACTAATGCCGCTTTTCCACCGACAGAACACGGTGCGGCTCGATTCACTTTAGCCCCCTGCGGACCCTTTTCCACCACCTTTCTCGGGTCTTAACCGCGTCATTCCGCGCCAACCTGGCCTCTTTTTTTCAGACCACCTCCTCGGTGGTCCGAAGCGGCCCGAAGCGGGCCCACACGCCCACATGTCTACTGATTGGTCCAGTAAACTGCTACCAGTGACACGACTACCTACGTAGTGGTAGTGGTAGTGGCTGAATGTTCTACTGTGGATTTAATAAGCCGTCCTTCACACCTTCCACCTGTATGGATCACCCACCGTTCTCCTCCACCACTGCCCCTCCCAACTCTTCACCCACCAGCTCTGAAGGACAGTGCGGATGAGGTGTGTTAGCTCTTCAGGAGACAACAAAAAGGAAGGCTCCAGGTCCAAATGCTGTGTCTCCTGAATTCCTATCTAAATGTCTGTGCTGATCAGCTGGCCCCTGTATTCACAAGAATCTTCAACACCTCACTGGAGCTTTGCAAAGTCCCATCCTGCATCAAAAGCTCCACCATCATCCCGGTTCCCAAAAAATCCTCCATCCAGGGTTTAAACGACCCATCGCCCTGACGTTTGTAGTCATAAAATCCTTTGAAAAGCTGTTAAACCACCTACAGGAACCTGCTGGACCCCCTGCAGTCTGCATACAGGACTAACAGGTCAGTGGATGATGCTATCAGTCAACACAGGCTGCATCACATCCTGCAACACCTCCACACTGCAGGGATGTGCAACAGGATGCTGTTCATGGACTTCAGCTCAGCATTTAACACCATCCTCCCAGAAGTCCTCCAGTCCAAACTGTCTCAGCCTCCACCTGTCAGTGGATCACTAACTTTCTGACAGGCAGGATGCAGCGGGTGAGGCCTGGGAAGATAACATCTAGCATCCAGAACATGAGGACTGGCACCCCTCAGGGATGTGTCCTGTCCCCCCTGCTATTCGCCCTCCACACAAACAGCTGCTCCTCCAGTGATCCATCTGTTAAACTAATGATGTTTATAGACACAGACATTATCGAGTCCACCATCTTTCAGTCCATTACAGTCTGGTTTGGTTCCACAACCAAACTAAACAGTTCTCTGCAGTCTGTTTCTATCAAGTACACACTGAGGATCACTGGTGCTAATCTGCCCTCCATCCAGGATCTGGACTCCACCATACAGACTTCAAATCCCGATTCAGACACTTATGGTGGACTATGCTGTGTCTTATGTCTAATATTTATTTATTTTCAGCTACAGTAAATTCCTAGTGTGTTTGACATACTTGTCCAAATAAACCTGATTCTAATTCTAATGAAGATTTTATTTTATAAATGTTAAAAACTATACTAATTTTAACCAAGCAATAAATATGTAGCAACAACTAACAGTCTGTAAATGTTGCTTTTCAATGCTGTTTGTAGTGCTAAATCCCAAGAATCCTGTCACGGCTGCATGGAGTAAAATACACAGAGACGGAGATGTTTAATGGACACTTGTCACAGCTTTGAGCTGCAAACAGCTAGTAACACAAACATGCTGAGAAGTTGCAGGCAGGTATGTAAACAGAAAGAATCCTCCTGGAATTGTAAAATACTCTGCAAATAGATCACCTGCCAGTCAGAGAAGTTGCTATTTGCTATTTTTCGCAGATTGTTTCAGGGCTTTGTCCTACTTTCCAGTGTCTTCACTGTTTCCCTGAATCACAGACAAGGCCTGCTGAAGAATACGAGTCTGAAACATATGAAACTACCAAAAACTCAGAGGGCACAAACATCCACCAAACATCTCATTTCCCACAATACTGTATGTCATCTCACAATAATCGAGAATTTCTTGTATCTGAATGACGATCCCAATCACTCCCAAAATCTAATCAAGTGGTCCTTCTGCCATTATCTGCCTATCCTGATTATGAATATGAATTATCTGTATAAAATAACCAGAGTGGAGGAGTGTAAGGATTTGAAAACATTTTTCTCTTATTCTATAAGGAAGTTATAGAGACTGACAACAAATTCTAGTTCCACACAGAAGTCTTTAACCTTTCAGCTTCTAAAACAGCCAAATTAAACTAAATATCAGCAGACAGTTTACAGTAGAGCTTTTGAGCAGCAGCTGCTTTGAAATTTTTGCAACAAATATGTTTTTTTAAGTTTCTTTAAATCAAATGAATTTGTAAAGAGATTCTTAATTTCCAAAATACCTTACTTTGGTTAAAGGTGCAATATACATTTTAATAAAAAGCAATATAAAAAAAAAAACCGAATCCCTCCACGTAGTGTTAAGAGGGGTGTAGAATGAAAGTACAGCATTTCCTTTAAAAATTATATTCGAAGTGAAATATAATAACATTTATTTTGATGGGCACAATATTGGCATTATGTTAACATCTACCGGCCAATAGCGTGCAGAGTAGCGGGCACCATTGTGGGTTGGTGCAGTGGAGAGTGGAGGAGTCTGCAGGTTGAGCAGAACACAGAAGCAACAAGATCCAGGTGAGAGAAAGAGACATTAGTATGCAGGCTTTTGTTGCACAACTAGGCTAAATATTGACATAAATAATGTAGTTATTTGGTAAGATTTAATAATATTCTAGGCTTTTATGTTCAAAAAAGCTCATGCCTTGAAGCTACAGTCTCATAAAGTTAAAAGGTGTTGTCAGTGTAGTGCAGGTCTATGATGATTTTCAGCGCTAGTATCATCTAGTTGTGATTCTGGTTCTGTCTTGGTTCAGTCCTGTTTTAATCCTGGATCAGTTTAAGGTTTAGTCCTGGTGTCTTGATCCAGCCCTGGTTCTGCTCTGCCTTGTTGCTTAATTAATAATCTAGTTTATGCATATGTGATATAATTTGTTTTATTATATGAAGGTCTGCTTGTTTATTTATTTCTTCTTTGAAAATAAATAGCAAAAGTTTAAGGAGGTTTTGTGTGTGTTTGTGTTGGGGGGGGGTCCCTGGCCAATTGAGCTTAGGGCCCCCAAAAGTCTAGCAGCGGCCCTATCCATATTCCACCTTTAATAAAGAAAATAAATCAAATATCTGTGATTCTATAATTTGTTTTAACCTTTTTTATAACACAAGGGCAAAAGTTTGGAGAGATACCTGTGTACAGGTGTGTAACGGTTGTTTCATCAAGAAACTGACCTTCCTACTACAGAAACACAAACAAGTTAGATGTTTCACTTCGATTATCTGGATTATTTGGCGACCAAACAACTCATTAATAATGTCATTCTGTCTTTCTGAAATAAGTTCAAGGTCAGAGATGTTTTTTTTTTCTTTTGAAGCAGAGTTGATCTATGACTGTTTATGTGAAATATTATTTCAGGTTAAAGTTTTTGCACACAGCAACAGATTGTCTGCACAAGCTGGCTGAGCTTTATATACTCATCTATTCCTGTTAGATCGTCTGCAGCCTTTGACTTTGCATTCCAGTGATTACCATGTTCATGTGTCAAGTGTTCATTGACCCAGGTTCAGTTTATTTGACTCGGTGACTTGTCTTTCCTTTGTTTGATTACATCCATGTGTCAAGTGCTTGAAAATGTTTCTGTCTCTGCTTCCTATCCTGTCTTCATTTGTGTTGTTGTAGATGCCTGACCATTACACACTCTTTATCATTTCATTCTTGATCCTGAATGTTAGTTTAATTTCAGGAGTTTAAGATTTTGGATTAAATTGCAGTTCATTTCCTGACTGTCTTAACCTTCTCTCAAGTTATCTAAGTGATTCTGTCCAGTTCCCTCAGCAAGGCGTACTACTCACCAGCATTACACGCCCCACTGACATCCTCTCTCTAGCTGATACTTGTTTGAATATATTTAGCTTGTTTTTGATATTTAATGACTGTCTTCGAGTTGATTTTAACTTTATTCATTCCTGCATTGATTCCATACAGTCCTCAGCACATCCTTTTAGTCCACTTGCTGAGAAACAAATAATCTGAATTGTGACATTGATCTTTAGAGAAGACAGGATTGAATAAAACCAGAAGGTCTGATGAGGACTTTCATCTTTTTACTCCTGGGAATCGATCAGTTCTCCTAAAAGTGGCTCAATAAGACTCGCTGTGCAGCTTCGCTCTTCATGGCTCCAGACACTTAAAGACAGAGTACAGTCACTGACACACCAAAAGACGAGCAGACAGTGAACTGTATGAAAGATGATATGTGTGTTTACTGGCTGACCTTTAAGTGAACTGCAGTCAGTCTACCACCCATGGCACATGTCTTAATTACCCAAGTCACAAGTAATGAAGGCAGGTTGTAATTTTATAAATGGACAAGGGAAACATGGAGAAATAATGAATGAAATGCATAAAAAGACACGTTTGTCTGGGTTGTGAGAGAGACAGAGTAGGTGGCAGTGATTACAGGAGAACCAACCTCCTCCAGAGATGGAGATCAAGATGGATGAATAAGAGATCAAATACAAAGAGGCAGCTCTAAAAACCAAACAGTGATTATACAACAAACAGACAGACAGATTTATAAAACAGAATTTCTTTTTAGAGTTTAAAAACTGAACAACTGAGAAATGACCAGATTTTACCACTTTATTGTTTTGACACTGAATTTGTTACAATTGTGTATGTTTAGCAAAGCGTGAGACAGCATTTTGTATGAGAGGTGGGGGGGTGAAGCGGTGTGTGTGTGTGTGCGTGTAATTTACATAACAGGTCTGTTTTTTTAAGTTTGTGTAGTTTCAGTTTAACTAATTTGTGACGAGACCAGAATCTTGTAAGGGCTGTAATATTTATACGATTGTAAACAAGCTATATTTAAAACATGAAAACATTCCCCAGCTAAGAAAAATATTATAAACTTGAATAGTATGTACACCATCATAATTTGATGTCCAGTTGTTATTATCAAATGATTTCTAAAACTATATATACACAAATGTTTTTCCCAAAAGTTAATATGTTATGATGAATAAGTGACAACTGATGCCTTTTTACATTTATAACCATCAAGTCTTTTCTATAGTGGAAATCAAATTCTACTCTTACAAATATGGTTAAAAGTTAGAAACACTTGGAAAAAAGCTACATATCCATGAATGAGTTTACTGAAGGTGTCTCAGAGTTCTGACAGGTCTAAACCGATGGGTCTGCTGGACATCGCCAACGGGAATCAAGTGAGTAACCAAAAGTTGGCCAGATCTTTCAGAAGTCTTCAACCCCCACCACACCTCCTACAAAAGTTGTTTCTGTGGAAATACTCCAGGGATGCTTAAGCAATAATTGAGGGATCAAAACTTCAAAGTTCTTCGGTTTTCATAATAATCAACAAAAATTGTTGAGCATTCATTGAGAGACTGATGAAAACCACTGCAGATATGATTAAGAGTTCTTTGTGTGACCACTGGTCATTTCTGGGAAACCACCTGATCTCTGAGGGGCCCGCTGCAGCTGACAGGGATCCCCAAATGATGGTCTTCCATTTGTTTCTGACTGCTGATGAAGAAGAAATGTGTCCTGAATGTAAATAATCCAAGTTTAAGAAAATAAAGGTCTGCTAGGTGACCAAGTGCACTTTCAGAACCAGATGGTTGTTGCTCTTGTCAAGGTGAGGAAGTGCAGATTGAGACGAAGGTGGTGGGTTTACTTCTACCTGACACAACAGCCAACAGAGGCAAGACCTGAGGCTGGAAGATCAGGAAGGCCCCGCCCACTATCTGCATATGAAGCTGTCTTTAGAAAACTCTCTAGAAGAAAGCTGGCTGAGGTTTATTGAAAGGCTGGTGAGACTCTTGGGAGATACCAGTTCAACTAAAGACCTTGATTTAGAGACTATTAAGAGGCTATTTTAAACCAGTCCAAAATCTGAAAGAATTTAGCTTTCACATGTAAGTAGGTTAAAACCTACATAATTTACACATTAAAATTATGAGCATTAACACCTATTTGGTTCAACTGCTTAGTCATGACCTTTTGTGCAAGTATAGCTATAAAAAACAAGTTCTGATGACAAAGAGTGTTGATGGACTGGTGACCTGTCCAGGTGTAACCCCGCCTCTCGCCCAATGACAGCTGGAAATAAACACCAGGTGGGGATGGATGGATGGATGGATAATACTGAGTTTGTCTATATTTCATTAAAACAACTAATTATTAACTCATTCTTTAATATATACCATATTTGCCAAATAATGCTTAAAAGTAAATAATCATTAAAAATATATTTTTGAGCAAAACACAAAAAATGGTCATGCATATTTGTAAAAGAGAATGAAAGCGCTTCAACTTTTTAAATGTTTACAGACTTTTTTTGCATCTGAAGCATTTGTATGAAGCATAATGTCAATAAAATAATATTCCGTCCTGCCTCCAGTGATTTTGCACCTCTCATCAAAAAACTCCTCCAGCTTTAAACTCTTCCAGATGCTAATTATCATTTTCAAAGAGGTAAATTGCTGGGTTTCACTCACGTGACTCGGAAGCCGCGCGAAACTCAAATTGGGGTCAGGAAGTGTTTCACTTGGCCACAACAACACAGCGCGACGTCGGAAAGCGACTATAGTTCGAGATAAGTGATCCATTGCTGCCGTCTTCTTTTGGTAAGTTTTTTAAAATTAAGACCTTTGTGGCACACGACTTTCGAGACACGAGACACCGTAGACCGCACAGATTTGGGGCATTTTTAAGCCGAATCAGCAGAGTTCAGCAGGGTTCTGTGCAGCGGTGGTTACTTCCTGACTCCCATCTGCATTTGGTGACGTCAACGCTACGTCATGTGAAACCCAGCAATTGCTCTGGAGTCACACTTTATTACAAATCCCTAATTAATACTGATAATGTCTCACGTGGGAAATCTGAAAGTTTGACTTACAACTAAAAAGTGTGAATATAAGAGATGATTCTGAATGATTGTGCTTGTCTGCAGGACTGATGGAAGCCGACTTTCACAATATAGTTAAAAAAGAACCTAATTAGAGAGATTGTCTTATCAGAGGCAGGAAACTGTTTAATGCCTTCCTCTTGTTGGAGTAGACGTCCCCCTGTTAGTTACTGAGGTTACTGGACCTTGGAGCACTGAGGATCAACATGGTGGCAATTTTAGCTGAATTTACAGTTTGTCTACTTTTTTCCTTTGGGATTAAAATGTTACTTTTGGTGCTTTTGAATATTTAGACACTTTAACTTTGCTTGACAGTGAATGTGCATCAGGGTGGTCCTCTGCACCTGTGCAACATGAGATCCTGGAAACTGGTCTCGGGGGTTACACTGACTCATTTCCTGGTTGGTATGATTGGAGGATATGGGCCCGCCAATGTTTCCTTTGGGATCATGATAATGAGGTCTTCATGGCACTTTGGGTTTCCAGATTGGCATGAAGTCATAGAATGAGAAGAATAGCATGTTCCAAAAAAAAAAAAGAAAAAGAAACATGGAGTCTTTCAGAAGGTGATTTGATACATGAACAAATGATTTATATTTAACGTAAACCAGCAGAATCTAAAGCAAGTCATTAACTCAATCAAAACAAATTCAATATCAAGGTTTTGTTTCCATTTTAACAAGTTTAAATATAGATTCGTTCTGCCCTGGAAACATTGAAATCTATCAGTGGCACTTTAGTGTCTCTCTTCTTGTTAACTTGACACAATGCAGAACTCAGTGAGCTTCGTTCTCTTTTATTTATTTACTATTTAGAGGTTGCAGTGTATCTATCTCTGGCAACACAAAGATGTTCACGCAGGTTGATACCACAGCCTCATTATTTTCAGTCATAACATGGACATTATTCAACAGATAAAAGAGCAAAAAATTCAACATCCGTCTCATGTGACAGTGTGGCTGTCTACATCCAATCCGTGGATATAAACATTTTCTAGTTTTTGTAGTTTTAAATGTCTAAATATCTGCTGTAATGAAGGAGGAAGTTATCTGAGAAGCTGTCAGCTTCTGCAGCTTTGAGGCTTTCTTCACTTCTGTACAAACAAACTGTGAAGCAGCATCTTTCTGCAGGCATGGATCTATTCCTGAAAATAACAGAACCTGATTTTTAAAAATCAGCATAAACCCTTTAAACATGATGTACAGTATTTTGCATCAATTTTCCTCTAAACCACTTTGGAAAAATGGTTCCTGCATATTTCAAGGGCTTCATTTAAATCGGGTTTATTTCCAGTAAAAGCAAATCAACATTACATTCAGTGGCTGAAACCATGACACTTGGAGAGAGGAGGATGAGGAGGAAGAGGAGCCTATCAGAATCAGGTAACCAGACAGGGTGAAACAAGGAGCATGGGATATACAATATAATATAATATACAAATAATCACAGAAGAAAACAAAAATTAATGGGAATAGAAAGATTTAACTGCACTTAAACAAATGAAAACTAATAAGGAGACAAGAATACACAAGGTTATAAAACTAAAAGTGAATTAACAGGAAATAATTAAAAACGGGGAACAAGAATACATAAGAGTAACTGAATGAGAATAAACAGAATAAGCAGAACAGCAAGATGTAAAGTAAACAGGGCACCAATCTAAAATCAGAATAAAAGTAAATAAAAAGCAGGGCATGAAACAAAAGGAAAAAACAGGAAACACAAAACCCACAAGAAACTCTGGCAAAAACTCAGTGAGAAACAAAACAAACAACTCAAAACCCAGAAACATGACACAAGGTCGGGACTGATTTGGGATTACCTGATCAACCAGGCCCAAGTCTTTGACAGATTACTTTACAAAGACGTGAGGGCCTGGAGCTGAACTGCTGTCTCTCAATTTCGAAGGCGGGCTTTGCCAGTTGAGAGAGAACCAATCACAGAAACCCGGAAGTGACGCAACATACAGTGGGGCAAAAAAGTATTTAGTCAGCCACCAATTGTGTAAGTTCTCCCACTTAAAAAGATCAGAGAGGCCTGTAATTTTCATCATAGGTATACCTCAACTATGAGAGACAAAATGAGGAAAAAAAATCCAGAAAATCACATTGTCTGATTTTTAAAGAATTTATTTGCAAATTATGGTGGAAAATAAGTATTTGGTCAATAACAAAAGTTAATCTCAATACTTTGTTATATAGCCTTTGTTGGCAATGACAGAGGTCAAACGTTTTCTGTAAGTCTTCACAAGGTTTTCACACACTGTTGCTGGTATTTTGGCCCATTCCTCCATGCAGATCTCCTCTAGAGCAGTGATGTTTTGGGGCTGACGCTGGGCAACACGGACTTTCAACTCCCTCCAGAGATTTTCTATGGGGTTGAGATCTGGAGACTGGCTAGGCCACTCCAGGACCTTGAAATGCTTCTTATGAAGCCACTCCTTCGTTGCCCGGGCGGTGTGTTTGGGATCATTGTCATGCTGAAAGACCCAGCCACGTCTCATTTTCAATGCCCTTGCTGATGGAAGGAGGTCTTCACTCAAAATCTTACAATACATGGCCCCATTCATTCTTTCCTTTACACGGATCAGTCGTCCTGGTCCCCTTGCAGAAAAACAGCCCCAAAGCATGATGTTTCCACCCCCATGCTTTACAGTAGGTATGGTGTTCTTTGGATTCAACTCAGCATTCTTTCCCCTCCAAACACGACAAGTTGAGTTTCTACCAAAAAGTTCTATTTTGGTTTCATCTGACCATATGATGTTCTCCCAATCCTCTTCTGGATCATCCAAATGCTCTCTAGCAAACCGCAGACGGGCCTGGACGTGTCCTGGCTTCAGCAGGGGGACACGTCTGGCACTGCAGGATTTGAGTCCCTGGCGGCGTAGTGTGTTACTGATGGTAGCCTTTGTTACTTTGGTCCCAGCTCTCTGCAGGTCATTCACTAGGTCCCTCCGTGTGGTTCTGAGATTTTTGCTCACCGTTCTTGTGATCATTTTGACCCCACGGGGTGAGATCTTGCGTGGAGCCCCAGATCGAGGGAGATTATCAGTGGTATGTCTTCCATTTTCTAATAATTGCTCCCACAGTTGATTTCTTCACACCAAGCTGCTTACCTATTGCAGATTCAGTCTTCCCAGCCTGGTGAAGGTCTACAATTTTGTTTCTGGCGTCCTTTGACAGCTCTTTGGTCTTGGCCATAGTGGAGTTTGGAGCGTGACTGTTTGAGGTTGTGGACAGGTGTCTTTTATACTGATAACGAGTTCACACAGGTGCCATTAATACAGGTAACGAGTGGAGGACCGAGGAGCCTCTTAAAGAAGTTACAGGTCTGTGAAAGCCAGAAATCTTACTTGTTTGTAGGTGACCAAATACTTATTTTCCACCATAATTTGCAAATAAATTCTTTAAAAATCAGACAATGTGATTTTCTGGATTTTTTTTCCTCATTTTGTCTCTCATAGTTGAGGTATACCTATGATGAAAATTACAGGCCTCTCTGATCTTTTTAAGTGGGAGAACTTACACAATTGGTGGCTGACTAAATACTTTTTTGCCCCACTGTATATGACGCTAAAGCAGATACACACTAAGCAGAACGAAAACAAGAGGTTTAGCGAGCGGAGTTGTAATGGTAGCTACAGAGCCGTAATGGTAGCTACAGAGCCGTAATGGTAGCTACAGAGCCGTAATGGTAGCTACAGAGCCGTAATGGTAGCTACAGAGCCGTAATGGTAGCTACAGAGCCGTAATGGTAGCTAGCCATGGTTAATGGAGGAGAAAAGACGAATATTAATGACAGTTGTCGCTTTTGTGTCAAAAACTTGCGAATACGAGGTGTCATTGCACACTAGGTTCAGATATTTGACCGCCCCAAGCAAACACTGAAGTAAACACTTCATCCACAGCCGAGTCCGCCATGTTGTGCTCTGGGTGGAAAACGCTAGTTCCGTGTTTTCAGGATGAGGCACAACAAAGGTGATATGTAATTGGTCCGTCATAAAATTTGACGCGGAAATGATTGGGTGTGGCTCCGGTGTCAGACCTGTCTGCATTTGAACATAATGCAGGAGGATCTGATTGGTCAGGCTAGATTTGGGATGGATTTGATATTCTGAGTGCAACAAAATTGAAAAATTGTCACGAAATTGTGACAATAAACTGAATATAACGTTTACACTCAGTTTGACCAGGTGAGGGAATGAGTAACAGGTTAAGAGAAAGTGACTATAATAAGGAGTAGATTTACTAATGATTTTTATCATGTGACCAGATAAGAAAAACAAAACAATGTTTTCCTGGATGGCTGCTGCTGCTGAGTCAAACCTAAATGACCACACATACACACTGACCTCACGTCTTACTAGTTCACATCACTGTAAAAGTCTTGCTGGATTGTAAATAAAATGTATTTATATTTTGTTGATGTTTCTATGATGCAGAGTTTGGACACTTGCAGAATATTTGAGGTATTCTTTAATCTTTAAATCTTTAAAGTTCTTACACATCGTAGCCATGAAATAATGACACAACTGATGTTAAAGTCTTGCAGCAAAGCTGTGAAACAAAATAAATAAACACAATGCAAAAGCTTAAACACTGCTTGAAATCCATGCTAGTATTTTTGGTTTGTCAGCGTGTGTTTGAAACAGCTTTGTTATGTTTCACATCAATGCCTGAGCCATGATAAATGAATTTCACAGGTGTGTCTTAAAAAAAAAAACAGAGCACATCAGCACATCATCAGAGAAGCTTCTTTGGATGCTCATTCAAAGTGGAGAGAGCAGCAGAACTTCAGTCCTGTGTGTTGCATTTGTCAGCACAAGTTACTTCAGGTAACTTCAGGCAGAATTATTCATACAAAGGAATCTTCACTCTGACAAGCGCGTCTTTCAGAAAGTCCCTCGTTTCACAGAAAAATGAGGAGCACGTTGCCGAGTCGTACTTTCCGCTCTGTGCATCCAACATCGTATCTGCCATCATTTGATAAATGTGACTCATATTCAACAGGGAGAAAAACATATCAGCTCTAAGCAATCAAAACATACCAACACCCACACAATGAAAGAGTCCCACAAACACTAAACATTGTTTACAGCACACAACCTCTCTTGTCCTGAGGGACACATGCTTTACACTAATTGTTTTGATGAAAGAGGAGACGCTGAGGTCTTGGTTCATTATAAGGTTCATGCTTTACATTCTTAACTCACATACACATTCAGAACTTAAGGTTGTTTTGATCATTTAAAAACCACAAAAATCTCAGGTGCTTCCGGTGTTTTCTGTTTTCTAAGGTGGGAGATGCAAAGAGAAAGACGTTATTTTGAGACATTCAAGCACTTCATCCTGCTTCTCTCCCAAATTGTCAGACCTGCCACACCTGCTGCATCAACCCTCAGAGCTCAGATGCTACACTATTTTTGGGTGATTGCTGCCTCTCTGCTGTGCACAGACAGAGGAAATAAAGGCCAGTGGTAAAGAAGATGACACACAGAAAAGGTCATGAACCAGACAGTGCAATATGCTTCTTGTAGCCAGTGGTGCCTCCAGGGAACCAAAGGAAGACAATTTCCCAAGAATCTTCTCCAGCTGCACTTATACAGCATCTGGTCTCATTAAGAGAGATGTGTTTATAGTGTGCATTATCCAGGAAAAGGTTTAAACCACACAGCTGCATGACAAGAATAGATGAGGGCTGGACAGACAGCTGACTGGCCCGATAAATAGTCCCATAATTCCACCACACTGCCGGCTGACTGTCTGTGTGTGTTGGTGTGTGTGTCGTGCCACTGTTGTAGGTTAGTGAACAAAACAGGGGTGGTTTCTAACTTACTATCTGTCTGCATTCCTCAATGAGACAGAACAACAACACAACATGCCACAGGGAACAAATACAGACGGTAAAGACGCACTTACAGTGGCGTCTTATTTAATTTTCACCCGGTTTGTTTTTTTATGTCTGCCAGAGATCATTCATACATTCTTGTTGGTTGTGATAGAGCTGCATGTAACTCCATAATAACATGTCTCGGTGCTTAGTAGAAGTACAATGTGAGTTCCCAATAGGTTCTACATGCTGCCAGGGGTGTGGAATGAAAATACAGCATTTTCTTTAGAAATTATATTTGAAGTAAAATATTATAAAATATTTATTTTGACGGGCACGACGTTGGCATTTTGTTTACATCTACCAGCCAATAGCAGACAGAGTAGCAGACACCATTTTGGGTTGCCTAATACGGTGAATAGTATGGCACAGCAAGGCTGTAGAGTCTGCAGGTCAAGCAGCTGGAAGCTCTGGGGAAATGTGGCAATTTTTGACCTTAATTACTTGCCATAGAGGATTCCCGACATGTGACTAGCAGGGAAAAGTCTTTATTAGCAGCTCACATGCTAACACAGAGCGGCAGGTGGTTGAAGTGTGGGAACTCCAGGGTTTGGCTGGAGGAGGACGGAGGATCTCGAGAAGATTACTGGAAGTTTTCAGTTTGCTTGAGAAGAGACGGACAGATACGTGAGCTCTTTGTCATGTACTGAATCAATGACTGAGCGACAACAGGAAGGAATTCTCTGCATTTATCAGTGTATTCAGCAGGACTGGAGAACATAATTAGTGAGCTGAACGTGTGATATTTTGTTGTTCTTCTTGAGGAGGATCGGGGATTAGAATGTGTTTGGTGAGAAATTTTGGTGGCATCTGAGTTCACACGGGGGTCACGAGCCCGGCACTCCAATAGCTGAAGGCTTTGTTCTGTTGTGGTATTCATGTTACATATTCCACCTTTAATTGTCAAATCTAAATTGTACCTTGGTGTGAGTGTGAGTGGTTGTTTGTCTATATGTGACGGACTGGTGACCTGTCCAGGTGTGACCCAACATCTTGTCCAGTGGACATAGTAGAGACCCACTCCCTGCGACTCTGAATAGAAATAATTGAGTACAAATAATGGATGGATTTTGAGAAACACTCTTATTCCTGTTTTTTATGTTGAACTGTTTTACAGTATTCAACAGCCTTGGTCTTGTTTTTGCTTGAAGTCTTGACTGAACTGTCTCAGGGATGTGATTTTCATGTCAGATGGAATATGAACCAAGGTTCCAGTTTTAAAAAGGCCATGCTGTGTCAGGACATGTCTGTCATACCAGGACAGTAGCCAGAGGGTTGAACAGATTCATCCCATCTAACAGCTCAGGCAGTGTCAGTCAAAGCCTGACTTTAAATGAACAAAGTTATGTTTTCCTTTTGTGAATTTCTTATCATTGCAATCAAACAAAAATCCTATTCAGCATGTCTCACATGGACAAGGCACAGAATTGCAGCTTGTTAACAAGTTGTAGTTTTATAGAAGTACTCAGAGTTTTCATTGAAATCCCTTTTGAGGTTCATTATATTTTGCTAAGAGACAAACAAGGTTGAATAAAACTTTTTTAAAAGGTCTCAAAAAAGATGTAATGCTCAGGTGTGTTGGGTAACATTAAGTTATCGCAACACCCCATTTTAACTCAATATCTAAAAAAAGACATAATTAAAGATTTTTAATTTTTGCTATGTCAGTTAGCTGTGGCAGCAATCTTGAACTTAGTTTTCACCAAAAGATAATCAGTTGTGTAACTATTTGTCAGATATTCTGGACTTAAATATGCATGAGACACACAGGAGTAAAACGATTTAATGATTTCTGTCTTCCACAGCATAGGATCCTTGGCCAGCTGGCACATAATTTGTCTCTTGTTAGCAGTAGTTAATGACAATGGCTGTGTCCAAATTCAGGGTCTGCATACTTCGAAGGACCCGGTTGAAGAGGTGCCACGTATTTGGTCGACCGAGTAGATCGGATGTTAGCAGCTGTGAATTTGGACAGTCTAGCCTTCAGATGAACTCCTGCCCCCACCCCCCCAAATGTGCTGTCACCTAGCAACCGTGATGACTCTGGCCTGAACAGAAGTTAGAACGGCTTAAAGAGGCCATTTCACACAAATGTCATGACTTTGTGGTTGTTTCTGAAGTATAAACCTGTAATATGAAACGTTTTATATCTAAAAAACATTAAGAAACACTGATTAACAGACGTTTCAATCTGTCTGTGTGAAGATTCGGCTGGCTTCATCTACAACTCATTAATATTTATTAGGTGAATTTGATTGGCTAACAAACTAGCCTATGAGAGACAAGCACCGCTATGCATGGCAACAGCGCACCGAGTCTCTTCCGGTTGATACGTGTTTATGCTAACAGCTTTTAGGGGTGGTTTCAACTGCACGAGCTGATCAATACTAATGAGCAAAGGAGTTGTGACGTAACAAGTACAAGCTGTTCGAACTCGGGTTTTATCACCACCTGCGTAGTTTGAGAGATTAAAACTGAAAGAGAAATTGTTGACCTGTTTTCACACCCACTATGAAGGTAAGAACACCTGTGGAGCTAAAATATTCAACAGAAACCTCAGAAAAACATTATTTACACGTCCAGACTTCCTGGTTCCATAACGAATCTCATGTGAGTCTGCAAGGCTGCCAAGTCTTCAACACAAGTAGCTGTAATTCCACAACGACCAGCAGCAAAAACTAAGAAACCACCACATCCTTCCAACTGAGCAGCCGAGCTGCACGTGATGGGGCGTTGAAACACACTTAGGAAAACTCAACGCTGAACAAAAAGGCCTTCAGATATTCCCAAAAATTGAACAAATACAAGAGAAACAAAAGAAGAAACAACATCAGAACTGGCAACCTTACAGAAAAATCAGGGAGGGCGTGAGTGGCTGAGAACAGACTTTTTTTTCTACATGAACTGCGGGACTCAGATTTGACGACAAGGTCTAATTCTTACATACTGTACCTTTAATGAGATACAGTATGTTGCTTGCTAGCCTTGAAAAAACATCGCCCACCTTCTTAGAGACAGGCATTAAACTTGAAGAAACGTGTTGCCTTCAAAACCACATTTTTAACCAAAAACATCATGCATTTTTTAGTAATACAAAGTTAGATCAGATTTTACAACATTACAAAGGCCAAAAGGAACAAGATAATACAGGTACTTGCTTGTCTCCAGTCCAGACCTGTCCCTGATAAACACTGAGTGGAGACGTTTTAATGAAAGAAAGAGATAAGAAGACATTAGTTCAGGCCTTTTGGAATCAGAGTGAGTCATATGAATCTGTATACACTGCTAAAAAAAAAGAAAGCGAACACAAATACATCCTAGAATGAAATATGAAATACTTTGTTCTTTACATAGTTGAATGTGCTGACAGCAAAATCACACAAATTAGCAATGGAAATTAAATGGAGGTCTGGATTTGGAGTCACATTCAAAATTAAAGTGGAACAATTCCAGGCTGATCCAGCTTTGATGTAATGTCCTTAAAACAAGTTAAAATGAGGCTCAGCTGGTCACCTGAACAGAGCGTGAAGGTCAGTAACTTCAGAAATCCAACAGGGTCAGGCAAAGGTGTCGGTCAGGTAAGCAGTCGTGTTCAGTACACAGTATGATCATCAGACAGCACCTGTGACTTGGTAAGGTGCAAAGAGTCTCTGCAGGACGCAAACAATCTGGCAGTCAGATGTAGACTGACAGCTTTTATATGGTAGGACACAGGTGATTAGCATGATCATATGATTGCTGAGAAATGCTCGACATGATCAGACACGGGTAGAGTGGCAAGATACAACCTGATAATGACACTGTTGTGATTTTAGGGTCTTATCGTGAGGTGTAAAGCTTTGTTTTGGTTGTTGTTACAGGTTTGCCCTTGTATTTTGTTTTCATTTAGTTTGACGATTGTTACTCCTCTTTTAATTTGATTAAATTAATTCTACTAGGTGTCTAGTTTATTCTAAGTTCTTATTTCTTTGTCATGTTTAGTTATGGTTTTTACTCAATATTCTTTTATCATAGCTGTAATTTTTCCTTCAGTCATGCAGATTCATGTAACCTCTCTGTTAGTTATAGCTTTATTTACCAGAATATTTTCCCTTTTACTTCTGCTGACATTTTCAGGTAATATTAATTTGGTCATAATGGTTTCTAAAGTTTTTCATGGTTATTGCATCATTGTATTTTCATATGATATTTTATATATCTAATATTTTACTATTTTCTTATGGTTTTGCCTTTGTAGTTCTTTTGTTTTTAGGTTTAACTCAATATTTGTTACAGTTTTTCTAAATTTTTCTCATAGTCTCATGTTCTGTTTTTCTGACTCATTTAAATTTTTATCTTATCACAAATATTATAATTGTTTTTGTTTCTACCTAGATTTAATTTAGCCTTACTCATATTTGTTTTACTATCATTGCCTTGCCATCAGTTTTCCTTGGTATTCCCCACAGCTACCTTTTATCTGTAATCATACACCAGTTTCTCATGCCAGAAATCAATCCTCACTGTACTTCTGGTCATTCAGTTCAGCGTTCTTTGTCAGATTGTTCTGGTCTCCATGTGCATGATGTGCACCATACCTGTACTTTGTCTTTGTCAAGTTGTACCCATCTGTCTGCTGCAAAAACAAACTGTAGAACTTTTCATTCATATTCTCCATATTTCGATGCTAGACTTTCTGTGTTAGCAACAGTTCAAAATTAAAAAAAAAAGTCTACCTCAGTGTTTTTGTGTTGCAGGTCCGAGACAGGGAGATGGATGAAAAACAACAAATGAGCTCAAGATGACGAAACTAAATAAAAAATACACAGGGTTCTTTTTTTCTGTAATGAACAGTGAAATGTGTCCAAATAAATACCATCTAATACCAACTATTTTTTCTCTAAGTTGTCATATCCAGAATGTTTATGCATAAAATAAAATAGAGACTCTCTGAGAAACATGCACAAGCTCTGTTTAATGTCCACCTTGAGCTCACTTTCAGCACAGATTGAGTAAAAATCCACACAGACAATCTTCAGATAAACCAACAGCCAACCAGTCTACTCAGTCCTCCAGTCAGTCCTCCAGTCAGTCCTCCAGTCAGTCCTCCAGTCAGGACTGCAGTCAGGACTGACGTTGCTGCACTGGGATGAGCTACAAAATGAAATCTATGTAAAGGGCGAGAGTCATGATGAACTCTCCTTCTGACACAGACACAAGAGAAATTGGTCAGCAGTTTATAAGACCAATGGAAATAAGAAGTAAAAAGAATCAGACATAAAAAGGTATCAAGAGATAACAACTGAATCTAAAGGTACTTTTTTAGCCATGCAGTATTTGATTCTATGTATCTGAAATGCTGACTCGTTGGAAGTTTGTGGTTTTCCATTAACTTGTTACCTGCATGTTCAATTTCACACATGCAGCTCTAAAACTTGTCTTAAGAGGATTTTCTACCTTCTTTTTTTACTTTTCGTGTATCTGTGATCGTGCACAGGCCTATATTAGCTTTGAAAATGCTATCAGAGCTTTCTGAGGCTAGAAACAAGATCTCATGCAGCAGCTGTGTAATGCAAATTGAAATGGCTTGCTTCAGCACCGTAATGCTTGAGTAGAAGTGACGGAGGGAGCTGAAGCGAGCAGAGAACAAACTGCCATGAAAAAGATGAAAATGTGAGTGGGAATGTGGAGGCAGTAACTGTCGAGTTTCTTTTTCTCTGTCAGCATGTTGGTGAGCACCGTCTGATGGAGAAAGAAGAAATCATTCTTACAGAATCCCCAAAGAGGCAAAGAGATTAGCAGCTTTTCATAATTAGCTGCATATGGTGTTTAAACATTCAACATTGATTTGCTTTCATTGGCATAAACTGATGAGTTTGGCCAAATAATTACTGTGATACTGTAAATTGTGTTGCTCATTTTAATAATACTCAAAATAGAACCAGATTCCCTCGAACCAACTGCTTCTTGTCACAAACAGGATGTCTGCTCTTCTGATCTATTCCTGCTGAGAGAGCAGAACCTTTTCCTCATTCTGCCTTCCAGCAATCCTGCCTTATGCTGTGCAGCAGCGGATATAAAGTAATGCACAATGTCAAATGACTAGAACAGCACTTGAAGACACACTTATTCCCTGGGGTATGTTTAAATTCAAGATAACCCATCAGTGTGGAATAATGGGGTAGTGCTGTCAAATTGTTGAATGTATCACCCACAGGTAGTTTGATAGAAAAGACTTTATTGCAGAGCAAGATGATTTTAAAACTGAAGTTTTGATCAATGCACATTTACGCTTTTTGCTTTGAGGAGATCGATATCACCTCCATATCTGAGCAGTGGATTGCAGCATGGAAGCCATTAGATTAAAGAGGCCATTTCATACAAATTTCAGGACTTTGTGGTTATTTCTTAAGTATTAACCTGTAATATGAAACATTTTATATCTAAAAAACGTCAGGAAACACTGATTAACAGACCTTTCAATCTGTCTGAATTAAAATTCGGGTGGTTCCGGCTCCTTCTGTTGTTCAAATTTGCTGGACTCAGATTGGCTAACAAACTAGCCTATGAGAGCAAAGAATACTGTTTCCTGCCCCGCTGCGCACGGCAACGTCAGACGTGTCTTCCTGTTTGCTACCTTATGCTAACAGCTTTTAGCCAGCAGCATGCTAGGCATGGTTTCAACTGCGGGAGCTGATGAATACTAACGAACAAAGGAGTTGTGACGAAACAAATACAGGCTGTTCGAACTCGGGTTTTATCACCAACTGGGGTAGTTTGAGAGATTAAAACTGAAAGAGAAGTTGTTGACCTGTTTTCACCCGCTATGAAGGTAAGAACACCTGTGGAGCTAAAATATTCAACAGAAACCTCAGAAAAAATGTTTTTAATGGAAGGGGATCTTTAATATGGTGAAGATACCCTTTCTCTTTTCTTTCTCTTTCTTCAATCTCTCTTTACTTTTGCGTGGAGTAGTCAAGGGTTTGTTAAGCCATAAGATGGTACTCTGGTTTTCCTTAGTTCTGCAAACACACCTTGTCAAGCCTCATCAAACTCTAGTCAACCATGAAGATCATTAGATGACTCTGGAGAGTAGTAAAGGGTTCCAGTCTAAATCTCTCATGAAACTTTAAGCAATTAATAGTAGGTAAAACTCATTACCCTGCTAAGATAAGATCTACAAACTTAGCCTCATGTTGGAAATAATTTTCCAGAGATCCTGTGTAACTTCATTAAACCATGACTTTTTTTACATCCTGGCGGTTCCTGTGTTTGCTCGTTGGGTCCAGAACTAAACCATAACAAGCTTTGACCTTCAATGTCTTCTGGTTTTATGTTGAGGCTTTGTAATCAGCTAATTCCTAATTTTCCAACTCAAAGCCAAGAGCTTGGAATTTATTTTTATTTTCCCACATTGGCAGTGGGATTTGAGAATCCATCTGGTGCATTAAATTCCTCACACAGACACACCTTTCATTCCTTGTTCCATTTGGTATCTGTTTATTCCCTGCTAGTTCTCACTCCAGCTGCCTGGAAAACATGACAGCATCTCCAGAGCCTCTGCAGGATCGGGGCTTCTCTCCTGCAGTGAGACTCATTAACACCACCTCTCCAGGGCTCCACAAACTCCAGATGGTCCACCTCTGACAGAAACACACTCGCTTCACATACGGAGTGTTTGCATATTTACATGTGTATGTTTGGGTGCCACCTGAACAGGTGTTAGACAAGAACACATGGCTAATCATTTAGCTAATGTGGCATGCAGATGTTTAGCATGTGTGTGTGTAAAGAGCTCTTTGTGAATACCAGCTGTATGTTCTACCATAAACACATTTATTACACACACACCCTGACAGTAAACATTGCTGCGGAATTGATTACAATGCTATGAACTCTCCTTTTTAAAACAGCCCAATTTCAATCATGTTTTACTGAATAAAATTGTTTTATAAAACTCCTCATCAGTTATTAGCTAATTTCAAGTTTCAAAGGTTTGTATGTTTAAAAACTGATCCAGTTAAAGTTGGTATTAGTGTCTTATAACAGGTTTTAAAAGGTTTATTTACAGTAAGTTCCGACTGTGCAGTGGAAGTTCTGGAGATTTATCTCTCCATCTTATACGGGATCATTCTAGGAAACAAGAGCAAAGTGTTAATTAATGAAAACTTTAGTTTAAATCACTGTTAGTGATTTAGAAGTAACATTAGACCTTAGTTTGTGTTTAGAACATGTTTGGCTTCATTATTAATTATTTCTTTCCCCAGATTGTTGTGGAAGACAAGGCGAGGATGACGTCAATGGAAGGATTCCAGGTGAGTGTTTGAAGAGATGATAAAACCAGAGGATCCAAGAAGAGAAGAGGTAAATTATTTAAGGGGGACTGGAGCTTGAAAAGGTAAATAGTTAGTTGATTTGAGTCTGAATGTAAACAGGAGAAGATGATTGATGATAATGTTATTAATATGTGAAGCAGAATCCAAAATCTTATATCTAGGTACACCGATTATTCCACTGGACGTCCAAATGACAATATTAAAATATGATGTGGATAATGTTCAAAACCCTTATCAACAATAAAACAGTTTATAGACTAATAAGGGAGAGACAAGTCTAAATCTATGCATTAAGATATGGTGATCTGTTGTATCAAATGCAGCACTCAGACCTAATAGGACAAGAACAGATTCAAGTCCACTATCTGAGGCCAGAAGAATATCATTAGAAACATTGACCTTCATCCTGAACAGGACAATGTGCTGATAAAGTTGTTTACAGCACCCTAAAGGTCAGTTAGTCATTACCAACACACACTTTTTCCATTCAGGGTCACAGGGAGCGGGTGATAATCTCCAACAGTCATTGAGTGAGAGGCGGAGTCACAAACTGGACAGGTCGCAAGTCAGCCCGACCTCATCTGAAATACGACCGCATTAGTCGATTTTGAAAACAACACTATATTCCGTATGCGACCCCTATCTGCAATCCCTAAACTTATCCAATCCGCTTTTTAACGTTAAATATTCGGCTTTACAGTATGTCCATATGTATCTTTACATTTTAAAGCTAACCGTTTATTAAAATGAGACATACTGCTGCAGAATTTTTGTTTTGTTCGGCTGAACAGAGTGAAACTTCGCACGTGCATATTTGTCAGCTTCTCTGGGAAGGTGCGCGCTGTCGGTAGTACGTCGTTTCGGAGCCCAGAAAACGCTCCTACAGGTCGTTTGAAAATGCTCTCACAGGCCGTATTTTTTGGAGCTTTCAAAATCGACCTACATGGTTGTATAGTGTGCGGACAGGTTGCGCAAGTCCATCACAGCAACCTAAAAATATTAGGTACATACAGTATCTATTCATTAAAGATATCTTGATCAGGTCTAAAGGGGTGAAGCTAATATTTCTGTTAACTTATTAATCTCAGCTGGACAGAAACTGTTTAAACAGATTATGATGCTGCTCTTAAAGCTGCTTCACTAGATAATGAACTAGACACAGTATTTTATATCTGAGCATAAATGTGATTTTGGTCAAACTGCAGTCAAAACTGACAGTTATTGAATAAAAAGTTGGTGTTGCAACAAATTCTCCAAATACTCATTTCAGAGTCAATGTTGTGTTGATGTTCTGTTCCGTTCCTTGTATCAGTCTCCTGCATCATCAGTCATCTGCTGCACATAGACATCCATATTAATGCAAATTTAATATAATTAACTGAAGAAACAAGTTTCTCTGGTCTCTTTTTTAGCTCTCCAGCCATTGCTGGGTTCATTTTCTGTGACATTGCACTGTTAGATTTTCATTAACTGAACATGACACTTTCTGTGTTGGTTGAATCTCTGCACTTCAATCTGCAGATTTGGCACAACCTTATTCCTGTTTCTTCTCTTGGCAGTTCTTTACATACAGAAGCTTGGGGCAGTTTAGGCTTTTGAAGTGGGTCTGTTATGTAGATAGCCTTTTGAACAAGCTCAGTTTAAGGAAAGAGATGAAGGTCTGGTGCGTGGTGACAGGAGAAGCACGTCAGAGGAAGCAGTGACGTTGAGTATGAATGATTCTGAGTGAGAGTGGTGAGCTGGGTTAGTTGGCAAACAGGAAAATGGGTTAACAGTGACATCCAAACCAGTTCGTGGTCAAACAGGCAATCCAAAAACTCAAACAGAAAAATCCAAATTAACAACACAATAATCAGTGTCAGGAAAAACAGGCATTGGGTCAGAACCTCTGAAAACAGTAACAATGAAAGACTTATAAAGCTTAGGTAACAGGCAGAAGGTGTAATCACAAAACAGACCAGTAAGTAATCCAAAAATGGTGTTTAAAGAATCCAAGAAATCCGACATTTGTCCAAAGATTTTAAAGAGGCCATTTCATACACATTTCAGGACTTTGTGGTTATTTGGTTATTAAGTATAAACCAGTAATATGAAAAAATTTATATCTAAAAAACATCAGGAAACACTGATTAACAGACCTTTCAATCTGTCTGCATTAAAATTCTGGTGTTTCCGGTTAAAGTATTCAACAGAAACCGTTTTTAATGGAAGGGCCTCTTTAATTTAGTTTCTGCACACAACTTCTAGAGCTGAGGAGACAGGTGCATGAGGCAGGAGAGGTGAGATGCAAGCAGGTGAAAATCCTGAGCACACTGACAGACAAGAACATGACATGATGAGATCAAAATAAGTACGTACTAGAAAAGCACTCAGAGAGCGCAGACCTCCGCCAAGGTGACATATCGTAGAAAGTACTATGTCTGTATCCTTAAAAAGATTCCTGGATCCAGACGGTAATCCAGATCAACCCCAAAATCTAATCAATTCTTCTTTGCATCATTTCCGACCTTTCCTGAAAATTTCATCAAAATCCATCCATTAGTTTCTGAGTTATCCTGCTAACAGACAGACAGACCCTCATTGGCGGAGGTAAATATATCAGCATCTATATGACCCACATTGGAACTAGCTCTGCTGTAACTAGAAACACACTGGTCAGATCAGAACTAGTTTGTTCTTTAAATTAGATTTAAAAAAAAAAAAACATCTACAGAAGGTGAGATAATTGTGTCACAGTTTGAGTCAAAAGTAAGTGGTTATCAGTAGCAGGTAAAACAGATACAGCAGAGTGTTGCAGATTATGACATCACTGATGTGGGACAAAGAGGGTTTAGCCAGGTAATTAAAACAGCTCATGCACAGGAAATCCAAAATCCAGGTAAGAGAATCCAGTAAACAGGCAAATGGTCAAAACCTCATAAAGCCATCTTCTGACTTACGGAGGAGAGACAGGAGCGTGTCAGGAAGGTCCAAACACAATCCGAAAAGGGCTGAAAAAAAGAAGTCGGGGACGGTCCAAGGTAGGTCCAAACTGTAGAAAAACAACCTGGGAACAGACTTAGACGGGCTGGTTAGCGATGACGAATATGCAACTAACTGGCAACAAGGGGAGGAGACAGGTGTTCACTGATTACAGAGGAAGCAGGTGAGAGCAGTAACAGCTGATTGCTGCTGCAGCAGGATAGAAGTGGGTGAGTAACAAAGTGACATGACAATAAACCAGTTTTCACTCCATCATTCAAAAGAACCTCAATATTTAGGCCATGTTAGTCAAAACTACTTTGTTTACTGTTTATACTGTAAACTTTGTTGTGATGGATTAGGGCTGAACGATTTTGATAAATAATCTAATTGCGATTTTTTTCCTAAATACTGCAATTGCGATTTAAATTGCAGTATTTTCTCAAGGAGCTTTTCTTGTGTATTTTTAAACTAAGTCAAGCAAAAATCTATGTACCGTATATTATAAACAATATGTGGTTCATTATACATTAATCATTCTTGTAGGCTAGACTTGTGTTAATGTTAAATGCTCTCATATATGGTCGTGTGGTGGTTCTTTGGGTGTTGAAAAAGGTTCGTAGTGTTACCTCGTGAGGTAGTAACGGTAGTAAGGTAGGTTCTGCCCAATACGACGTGACGTTGCGCATCATCTTTTTTAAATCCTAAATAATTCCACACAACTGATGTACTATTCCTCTTTAGTATCAAACTTTGTGCACCGCTAGATTCTGTCGAGCCTGTCGCCATTATTGTAGTTCTTGCGTCTACTTCTCTCTGCCTTGTTTGAGCCGTTCACAAATCACGTGACTTTCGTCTTCTTCTGTTGGTGTTTAATGGCGGTTGACAATCAACTTTTGGGTGCATTACAGCCACCTACTGGTAAGTAGGTAAAATCGCAGCCTTTGCGGTTTGAAAATGTCCTTTTTTCATATCGCAATTTTATTGCATATGCAATTAATCGTTCAGTCCTACCAGGGACCTTTTCAGGATGTAATCCCGCCTCTTGTCCAATCACAGCTGGATACAGGCACCAGCTCCCTGCAACCCTGAGAACAAACAAGCAGGTAAAGAAAACAACTAACTGACTTTTGAAGAAATGTTTTTCTGCCCAGCACCATTGTTACTATCATAAAGACTGACCTCAGACATACTCAGGCATGTACACGTGTCCCCTGGGATGTTTTACTTATTAACTTTATTACATCCCATCACTTTTATGAGCATTCTCCTCAGTAATTGGGAAAACAGTTTTAACATCAACATGGTTCAAGAATGTTTTTGTCAGAATAAATGCTGTCACGCGTGCACCAAAGAAAGTGTAAACACTTTGATTCTTGAGTAAACAGATGCAGCTGGGGAGATGATGTAGAATTTAATGACAACACTTCTTATGCTTGTTTTGCATATTATTCTCTACATTTTAATTCATGAGGGAGAGAGAAATCTCCATCTGGTTTAGAGGTTCCCCAAAGAATGGAGGTTTATTTAGGACACATTTAAATATGCACCTCATCACTGAATGAACTCAAGACAATAGATGCTTGTTTGTTTATATTGAGTTCTATCTTTCATGTAAATCATTATTAAATGAGACACTGCAATGCTATATGAGGAAGCAATGAGGATGTGACTACATCCCCTTCTGTAATTATGCTTCATCTCTCCTGAGTCTGCAGATGTCAAAGGTTTTTAACAGAGAGGATTGTGGGAAGTCGGTTTGTTCTGGAGGAGCTCAAAACCTTCTCTTAGGAAAAGGAAACAGACTGAAATTTACTTCAGCACAAGACAAACAAATTCAAATATACACTGTGAAGTTCCTGTTAAACTTAGTTTAATACATTTTTACCAGTTTTTCATCACATTTATGCCCCTTTTCCACCGACAAATCGGCACGGCGCGCTTGAGAGTGGTACAGTATAGCGCGGATCAACTCGCTTGAGGCGGTGGAAACATAAAGCGGACGTAAGTGGGGATAGGGGCGTGCCCATCTGGCTATGAAAAGTGGCGCGCAAAAGTCTTTGTCCGCGACGTCACAGCGCGTGAAACAACAACAACAATGGTGGATATACGTGTGTTTTTGTACTTTGCGCTCTGTCTATGGTTCATTTTGGTTGGTTTGATTTTTGGTTCTTGTGGAGGAAGTCGCCATTGTCCAAAGTCAAT
This sequence comes from Pachypanchax playfairii, assembly GCA_006937955.1. Taxonomy (NCBI): domain Eukaryota; kingdom Metazoa; phylum Chordata; class Actinopteri; order Cyprinodontiformes; family Aplocheilidae; genus Pachypanchax; species Pachypanchax playfairii. The sequence goes on from SSNP01000073.1 coordinate 281,507, forward strand.
TGTATTTTAAAATAAAATATTTGTGGTTGCTGGGAGTTTTTTAAAGCCTTTTGCGGGAGCGCTTCTATATCACACCACGTGAACACCACACACAGCCGGGCCAATCAGGGGCTACCACTACGTAGGTAGTCGTGTCACTGGTAGCAGTTTACTGGACCAATCAGTAGACAGGTGGGCGTGTGGGCCCTCTTTGGGCCGCTTCGGACCACCGAGGAGGTGGTCTGAAAAAAGAGGCCGGGTTGGCGTGGAATGACGCGGTTAAGACCCGAGAAAGGCGGTGGAAAAGGGTCCGCAGGGGGCTAAAGTGAACCGAGCCGCACCGTGTTCTGTCGGTGGAAAAGCGGCATTACTCATTGCTCTGCTTTCCATCTCAAGATAGATATAATTATTAAATTCACTTCATAAAAACACAGTAGAATGAATCTCATGATGCTCCAACGGTCAAGTTTTCAGGTTTCATGTTTTTCACCTGCACTTGTTGATTATCTCTCATGTGTATCACCTGTTTTTTACTGATATTGCAAAATCAAGTCAAGTTATTCAAGTCTAGTTAAATTTGTTTTGTTTTTTGAAACTTTGTTTACCCAGGTCTTATTTTACTCCTGCTTGTCTGCCTTCCTGCAGTTAGCATCCGCTACAGCCACACTCTCAGTCTCCTGTTCATGACACCAAGATTTATGTTTGGTACCCAAATATTTCAAGTTTTTACAGATTTTATGTTGTTGACAAAACTGTTTTTAGCATCAGATCATTTATAACTGAAAAGAACACGACTGTCAAGACTTGTTCGGTATTGCAGGTAGGACCCAAGTGCAGAAGGCAGAGAATGACAACGGATAAAATAAATGAGAAAAATAATAAGAGTTTTAATAAATAAAGACAAAGGCTAGCGGAGCAGCGAGACTTACATGACTGAAGACTGGGGTGAGATAACTCCAAACAGGTATGACCAAAACAATAACAATAATCCCCGAATAACGGTGAACTCAGACAAACCAACTTAAATACAAAACTGAACTGATTACAAAACTCAAAACACCTGGGACGACAATCAAGGAGAACACTGGGAGAAAACCACACAGGAACTTTACAGGAAGTGACACGACATGACATCAAGAGACCTAAGACAATGCAGGGAAAACAGGAAGTACAGATGACACCAAAATAAAAGCAAAACAGGAAACAAGTGCATGACAAAAATAAAAGCTGAACCTAAAGACGGGATAAGACACAACACAAAACTAGACATGGAACCACGAAGAGCTATGAGAAAAAAAAACAAAATCACAGATAAATCTCTGGACTAAAATACTACAATAAATCATAAATAAACAACCAAGACCTGACAACGACAGAATATTTCTATGGATGCTAGGTGATAAGTGCAGCTACTTGTCAAGAATGACATTCTTACATTTTTTTCACTGCCATGATACAAACATGTAGGACTTACAGTGCTGTATGAAAATGTAAAGAAGCATAAAGGATTAAGCTTTTTAAATTTACAAAATGCAGTTAAATGGATGTGCTTCAGGGTTTTATTTACTTTATATCCTCCAAAAACTGTAAAGACTGGGGAAGCTGAATCAAAAGAACACAGAGTTGTAAAAAAGTGTGTGTATAAACTAAAAACTAGTGTGTGGGAGTTTTTATCCCATTTGCTTTACTTTTTAAATCGTGACCCGGTTCTGCCAAATATTAGGTTCAATTAATTCCATCTAATCGGAGGTGTCATGTGATCTCAGTACATTTACACCTCATGTGAAAGGGTCACGAGTCTACATCACACAAAGAAAAGTGCACCATCGAGTAAGGAGTGCAGTGTGGGACAGGTACACCTGCAGGGTGTAAGGGTGTGCTGTAGCCACACCTTTCTCCTCACCAGCAGTTTACAGACATCGGGAGTGTCATGGTTCAAACTGAAACAACCTCTGCTGTGGTGATGTGTGCCAAAGCTCACACCAGAACACACTGAAACGATTACCTCTGCATTACCTCAGTGTGAAACATTACAAGGAGGAAAAACACTGAGACGAGGAAATAAGAAAAGGAACATTAACTGTTACAACACGAATTCTGATAAAGTTAGGATGCTGTGTAAACTGTAAATACATACAAAATAAAAAGATCTACAAATCTTAAACCTATTGTTCCCAATTTTGGGATTTTTATTTCATGATGGCCCAAATGTTTAGTACAGGTAAGCTGAACTGAGTTGATAGACAGTGATATATGGAACCCATGCAGAGACGTCAAGTAGAATCAGGTGACATGATTGTATGGTTTGTGTGAACTCTAATACTGTGCCCAGACTTCAGACCAACACAGGAGAAAGGTTTAAAATGTTTAATCAAGTTTGTACAGGGAATTGAAATGACTGAAACTGCACACTGGACTGGTTCACAGGAGTCAGAGGCGTCTGACAGGAAGACTGCAACGTGGATGGTCGGAAGAAGGTCGAGCTGGTTTGAGGAGGAGGTTGGTGACAGCAGCGGTGGTGGGGTTGGTGTGGCTGATGGATGGATGGATGGATGGATGGATGGATGGATGGATGGATGGATGGATGGATGGATGGATGGATGGATGGATGGATGGATGGATGGATGGATGGATGGATGGATGGATGGATGGATGGATCAGCAGCAGAATACATTTTACATTACATTACATACATTAGGGACTATTTGATGTAGAACTTGTGGTATAAAAACACAGTTTACTGAACACTGTGTTTTTATACCACCAAAGACTAAAAAGAAAAAACAATAGGAAGAAAAAACTAAGTTTGATTTGATTTTATATGATAAAATTTCAATCTTGTTTATCTTGTAAATGTGATATTCTCCTCATTAGAATTACTATCAACTTCTCCAAACATCTTTTTAACCACTATACAGCAGCAGGATGTGAGACATTAATCACTACTATATTTATTCTGTATTCAGACATGTAGGTGAAATAAAGCTGTTAAATGGTCAAAAGAAAGCTCATAAATACAATGTTCTGTTAAAAATGTCAAAACTATATTTATATTAATGATTTTTGTCTTTCTAGACAAACCTGAGTCTGTTTGGATTCAACATTCAGAATGCACAACAGGTGTGTATGTGCAGTAAAAACAGGAAACAGGTGACACAGCTGCACCACGTTCAAACACTTACAGCTGAGTTATTAACTGTACCTGCAGGTGGTTAACTTTCTGTTCTCAGTGCATGTGTGTGTTCTGGTAACATGAGCATGTGTTGTGTGGCTAAAAGTGAGTTAATTATCCATCCAGAGAGAAGAGAAGACTGCAGACAATAACAGTACTCCACAGGGTGTGTCTGCACAGCAAAATCCAAAAACCCAAATTCAAATGTTGAAGTGTTTCTATGGGTCCACGTCAGAAAGTGTTCATTTAATTCTGATTAACACTAATTTCAAGCTAACTACTGATTATTTTGGGAGATAAAAGTTTTGCACTTTCTAATTCTGACAAGTGTTAATTATTAGATTTCATCTCTTATACAGAATTTCTTTGTAACTATACAAGGGTTTTCCCATATTAAACATGCAACAGTGTAAATTTGGCTATTTAAAAATTTCTGTACCCGCCTCTCACCCAGTGACATCAGCTCCCCGCGACCTTGAACAGGAATCAGCTGGTACAGAAAATAAATGAGCAAAATTTCTAGAAACACCACGGGAAACACAAATTTAAAGAGTCCATGTTTAGTTTTGTGATCAAATCGAGGCTTAAACAACAACAAGTTATGGTTTTACATGCAGTGCATATTTAAAAATAGATAATTCTGCCTTCTTTGCAGCTTTACCTCTATGTGAGATGAGTCATTCAAACAAAACTGGAGAGACTGACTTGGTTTTAGTGTCAGTAGTGTGCCATAAAATATGGGATAGAACAACTACTGTATAAAGTGGTGGATTTTATGTAAACTGGGGTTTATCTTCTAATTTATCCAGAAATCAAACGTTCTGTTTCTGATCCTGTTTCTGGTACCTTCTACATGTGGAGTTTCCTCAGATTTGACGGGTGACATAGTGCACTTGATTTGAAATCTATTGATGGTTGTGTTCAGATGTTTTTTGTCTCCTCTGACACAAAGTGTTGCCACTTTGTTCAATAAACACGGGCTAGAAAAGTCTGATCTTTCTATGTATGATGGATTTTAATGATGATGAGTTGGATACTAAACATATGAAAATGTGGTCACACGTTCTGTTTCTGTGCACCGCTTCACTCCCACAGTCCAAATAGATGCATAAATTAATTAGTGATATCCAAAACAGGATAAGAGGTTAAAAATGAATGAGTGAGTGAGAATTAAGGCACAATTATGAATGAAAAACTGACCCCAGACTGTTTGGGAATACCTTCCCTGCAGCTTACCAGACTTTATGGTCTCCAGACCAGAACGTCTGTCTGTTAGATTTTAGTATTAATTCTATTTGGACTACAATCTTCTATATACATCTGTCTGATACAACAGCTGATCTAAAAGCGGGTAAATAGAACCCCTGGTTAGCTTGGAGTTGATGTAGGCAGAGGAAACGATGAGGAAACAGGTGGAACTTTGATTTGTCAGAATCAACAACTGCTTTGTTTTACAAATGAATCAAAAGTTTAGCTGTTACCAAACTCTTAATAAAACATTTTAGAATCTTTTGAAAACGTCTTCTAAATGTTTTCTAAAAAAAGAAACTTAAAGTCTGCTTGAGCTCAGCTTGATAACTTTGCTGAATTTGGGGAACTTTGTTTTAAACATTTGAAAGTCTTGACACATCAAAGTGACAACAGAAAACAAAATGTTTCTTAGGTTACTTAATGCAACCTGATGGTTTTATTACCGGCTTTTTATAATATCGACACAGAATTTGACTGAACTGAGTAAAAACTGGAGAATTTGCTCAAACTGGGTTTTATCAAGTTGTCATGTTTCCTGTTAAACATCCTGCGATTACTTTAAATATGAATTGACCCTGTTTATAATTAGAATAAATCAAAATTGATGTGAACCTATTAAAACATGTTTCTGTGATCAAACACAGCTAATGTTACAGGAAACGCCCGCAGCAGGGCCGTGCAGCTTTCACCGCTGCTTCCAATGTTCCAACAGCTGACTGCTGTCTTAACGTGTCACCGCTGCACATGTCAGCTGATGGAACTGTGTTCAAAAGAGCAGGAAAGTAATCTTAGATAAAATGAAAGCAAATTCATTCTTTCCTCCTCCACTTGTGCACAAGGCCTGTGTGAAGTAAATGTTTCTTCCTTGTTGTTTTTTAGAAAGCATGATTATTTTTACATATTTTTTTCCAAGTAGTTGAACTGTTTGTTGGGTGTTTCAATAATTCAGTGCAGAATTTAAATGAAGACAATAGAACTGGTGTGAGTTGTAAGAGGAAGTGAGTAGGTGTCACTTTCTTTTGCAGATACAAAACATCTAATTAAAGTGCAATCATGGTATTTGGATAAAATCCATGGTGGCACTGAGAACAATGAATTTCCTCTCCATATGACACCACTGCTTGCTCGCTTTCTTATTGGCTTTGGTTGCGGCGTGCTAACTTCCTCCCAGCTCACATGGCTTCCTGGAGCTCTGCCAGACTCCACCCCACATGACCCATAAGGGCATTCTACTGCCTGTCCCGTGTGAGACAGGAAGCTGGGCCTTTGGATGATGACCTCACCGCAGGAAATGTGGAAGGTGTGTGTACTATAAGTGTGTGTAGTTCTTCATTCTCCTCTGAAGAGACAGACAGCACAAAAAGCCGGAGACGAGCTTGAAGACGTTCTTTCACAGCAATTGTTTAATGTGTACATGTCCAGCATGGCTTGTTAACACACTCAACTAGAGGTGAACACACAACACAAAATGTATAAAACTTTAAATTTTCTAAAGAAAAAAAACACATCCAAAAACTGACTGGAATGTTATTAACAACACAAGAAATGTGTTTTAATTTCACAAACAAGGACAAAATAAGAAAACAACTATAGTAAAACAACCTCTTTTTATTGTGATCAACTGCTACATTTTTCCTTTTCATCTCATGGCAAGCAGAGATGATGCTGTTATTTAGTTTCCAGAATAAACAATGAAACAAATCCGTTCAACAAAGCGAACATGAGACGCCTGGTTCCATTAGTGATGGTCAGTCCCAAACCGACCGACTCCAACGAGCTCGTCTCTCTGCCGAAGCTGCAACTAGAAGATGAAGGCAGTTTCAGTATATGTGTGAAGCACAGCGAGCGCCGATCCACTCTCAAAACACCCAGAACCATCTTTTCTGTTCCATTACGGCGGTGAGTGGTTTGAGTTAGTCGAGTGGTGATTTAAAATGAGTGGTTTCAGAAAGCATGGGCTCAGTGAGCAAGCTGAAATGCATTCTGGGAAAAGAAACATCTGGACAACCCACAGTGCTTTGGGCTCAAGTTGATGTAACCTGCTGAAGTGAAACTAAAAGAGAAAATAGTCAGCCATGTTCAATCATTGCAAAGCTCCCTTTGTGTTCTTCTCTCTTTGGTTTTCACACGGTCCAGATGAAATAACTTCTTGCAGTTATCGAACAGTGACGGGTTACATAGTGAAAGCAGAAGGGCTGGAAAACCAAAACATACAAGCAGATGAAATATCTGACTTCTGAGTAACTGGAGATTTCAACACTAGTGTTAAGAAAACAGAAAAGACAAAAGAGAAAGGTAGGGAGTCGGAGCTGAGAGCTGTTTACACATACACATCCTGAGGCAGATGAAAGCTCAGCAAGTCCTAACCTCCCTTACACATGCATCAAGGAGCTCACACTTCAAAATGAGCATCAAAAACATGTTCGTTCTGTCGCAACCTGCTTCTAAATCCCAAAGAAAAACTATAAAACAAAATCATGTTTTCAACCAAATCTCTCCACAGCTGAATCAGGAGGTGAAGCTAAAACAGGCTTTGCTGTGTGAGGCTGGACTTCAGCCTGGACTAGTTTCCTAATGGGAAGGCGGGTGAGGCTGGGGGAGACAATAACGTGTTTGTGTGAGTATGCATCAGGAAGAGAGAAAAAAAAAAAAAAACAGGAGGAGGAGGAAGAGAGCTGGCTATTGTTGTTGTTATGATCCCCCCCAGGCTTCCAGGGCCAGGCTGAGTGTGCAGAGGGGGGAGACGGGAGATTTACAACCAGAAAACTGCCTGTTGACAGATAGAAGGACTGATTAACTGAACACCTCCTCACATGAAGGCTCACATCAATCAGCTTTCTTTCACTACTCTTCTCCCTTTAGCATTCTGAGACAATACTCATATACATAACTGTGACTTCAAGCAGAGCGAACTCCTGCAGACTCAGCGTTTTCATCTTTCAGGTTGGTTCCTCTTCTTTGATGTGGTTGTTTGGAGGTCACAGAGAAGCCAGGATGAGCATGTCCAGACGCTCGACTGTCTGAGCACCTGATGATGAGTCGTTTGAAACACAGGACGGTAAAGGACAATGCTTTTAACTCTGATTAGCTGCCTTTGCCAACCCCCACCCACAAAATGATGAGAAGGTGAGCAATGGACACGGGACACTGTTTCCTAGCAACCACGATCGACCTGCTTCAGATCAATCTCCAGACTTCTGTCAGTATGAGTGTCCTGTTCACTCTGACTGGTCAAGTGTTTAACCTCAATCCATCTTCACCAGTAGAAGCTTTACCAGGTGGTGTGCTTCACTGTCAACGCCAGCCTCTTTCAATTTTACAAAAAGGAAGAACATGAATATTAAATGTTGGCAACATGTTTCAAGCAAGCAATGACTTTAGATAAGTTACTTCAGGCAAAAGCTTTCAACAACATGTCTGTCACCAGCTCAAAGTTCCTGTTTCCTCCTTAGCCAACGATACTGCCGAGCTAGCAGGAGGATTTAGGTCACATGGGTCACTGCCAGTCTCCTCTTTCCTTCTCCCGTTCTCTTCTTCTTCCCACCCCTCCTTGTTCCTGAGATCCAAACTTTGCAAGCTCAGGAAGTGTCAAGCTCCGTCTCCCTCCCCCCTTTTCCCCGTCCCCCTCCCCGGCCACATCTCAGTAACCTGACCCCCTCAGATAAGCCTTTCCTTCTTTCCTGTCAAACTTCACTCAGCTCATTCTAACTTAGTTCTCAGGCATCAATTCATTAGAACTAAAATAATATTGTTGAATATTGTTTATGCAGCGTAAGTTACCATTACCGCCATCAGATTCAGCTTTAATTATAAAACAGCTAAATAAAGCTGAGTATCAGGTTGTAGGCTGTCAGAAAGAAAACAAGTTTTACTATAAAGTCTATAAGTATATTCTCATTTTGGGAAAAAAAAAAAACTTCGGATAATTCTGATGTATTTGTAATATAAACGTTGGACATATTAAATCATTAGTACAGGGTTAAAGTTGTGGGTTTGCGGGGGGGGCTTTCTTTGTTCCTGTAAGATGAAAAAGGAGAAGAGTGCTTTGATCTGGTGAGTTAAGTTTTAGGCTACAGGTCATCAGGGTTAATAGCATTTGCACACACCTGCTGTTTTAGATGAAGAGGATTAGTCCTTCCTCACATGAGTCTGAGGAAGCTGAGCCCACCCTGGTGCTTACAGATACCCCTTCATTCCAACAGTCAGACCCCCGACTATCACTCATAGATTATCTTAAGAAATACTCTGTGTGGATGACATCAGCTGCAGCCTGCAACTCATCCAAGTTTCTAACACAATGAACGTTCCTTCTGCTGTGTAACGTCACAGTGAGATGACTTTCTCCATTATTAGTCCATCTCCTACGCAGCACACAGAGAACCGCTTCCATGGCACGGAGCAAAGAAAATGATTCTCTTTTTATTTCTGTTTACTCTTCAGGACAGGGAGGCCTATGAATACCCTCCATATAAGGTGAAGAATGAAGATCCGACTGTGAGAACACAAGATAAAGAATGAAACTAAGGCCTTAATAGTCTGTTAATACAAAAACCTTTGGAGTTTATTGCAACCTACGTTTAATTTTAAAGGACACAGCTCTGTACTGTTACAGTCATATTCATTGATGTAACTGATGATCCATGTTTGGTAACTTTTTAACATCTAAATTGTAGCAGAACTACAAAATACAACATGCACTATGCGCACCAGTAAAATCTACAGCAACTACAGATGTTCTGCTGGCAGCTTCCTGTTTGTAAAGATTCATTTTAATTTCTTTATGGGGTGAATTACATATCATCTGTAAAATCAGATAATTGCTACATTGAGGGCTCTAAAGCTGGATTCATACTGACGCCTCCTTTCCACCGGAAAAAACCTACAACATGGCTCCAAAAAGTTTGTGTTTTATATTCTGTCCGTTTTATAATCGCCGATACGTTTATGTTGAATCAGGGAATATCCAAATTCACTAGGTGATAACTTCTCACCGGGCCACACAGGTTTTTAAGTAAAGCAACCGGAAAGCAGTACATTTTATTCTGAAAATCTCCAGAAGCTTCTCTTCGTTTCCGCATCTGATTTCCTGTCTTCCTCTTTCAAAAGTGTCAAACTTGACGCGTTTCAGAAGCGTAGCGCGTGGAAAATAGGACCGCCGCGTAAGGGCCGCGACATGTCGCTCCTGAGACGCGGCCGACTTGCGCTGCTTACGGATCCGGTGGAAAGGGTTCTACTGACTACAGCGGTGCCTATCAGCTGCGTATGACGTGCTGCTCCAGTAACGCTCTGCTTATGCGTCCGGTGGAAAGGAAGGGTAACGCAGCTCCGACGTGTCGGAGACACACACCGCCATGATACGACGTCGTACGGGCTCTCCAACTGCCTCAGATGGTCGGTTGGAGTCAAACTCTATTTCCTAAATTTCCGACAGCCGTGTTGGATACGCACGTCTGTGATTGGTCAGCCAAACAACCCAACATCATTTCCGGCACGACGTAGCTTCCCTTTTGTAAACAGCGCGAGTGTTGACAGTCTTGAAGACAAATTTGTCCACATTAAAAGAGGTCTGAAGGACAGCAGTGGCGATGCCGGTGGATGTAAAGTCCCTGCTTTTTATTTGTTCCTCTCGTGGTTGGAACCACAAATAAAGCACCAGGAGACCTCTACGTAAGGAACGCGCCTTCTTCTGTCCTGGTGGAGAATTTCTTTGCAACAGGGTCGGAGTAGGATGAACAGAAACTGTCTCTGTCAGTACACCGCCGTGTGGGAGCACATGTACCTTTACGTTAGCATGAATCCAGCTTTACTTTAAATGTTGTTGACTACGCAGAAAAAAAGGAGCTCAAACAGCTAAATGTTGGAGAGAATAGTTGAACTAGAAAACCTAACTTGTTTTTTAATTTTCTGTGGTGAACTTGTAAAGTAATCGGTTAACCCAAAGCTACAAGGAGGAAGCAGCAGGAAATGCTGATGGAGAAGCTATTTGGTGTTTCAGTGAAAGGTCAGTATCCCACCAGGCTGGGGCTGTTCACAGCAGGCTACAAACTGCATTCAAGAGGAAGTTTCCAAAATGTCAAGAAAAATGGACAAATATCTTCAATTTCCTTAATGTCATGTTGTTTGACTTTGACTTGCATGTAGAAGCAGACATGATGGTCAACTAATCTGCTATTAAAGTGTCTGTGGGGTTTAACCAGACCTGATATCCACATGCAAACACCACTGCACTGCAATGAGGGCTGCATGAAAATACATAAAGACAAAATGGGCACAAAACTGTCCTATTCCCAAAAAAAATCACTCACTGGTTCAACCATATACAGTGGGGCAAAAAAGTATTTAGTCAGCCACCAATTGTGTAAGTTCTCCCACTTAAAAAGATCAGAGAGGCTTGTAATTTTCATCATAGGTATACCTCAACTATGAGAGACAAAATGAGGAAAAAAAATCCAGAAAATCCCATTGTCTGATTTTTAGAGAATTTATTTGCAAATTATGGTGGAAAATAAGTATTTGGTCACCTACAAACAAGTAAGATTTCTGGCTTTCACTGACCTGTAACTTCTTTAAGAGGCTCCTCAGTCCTCCACTCGTTACCTGTATTAATGGCACCTGTGTGAACTCGTTATCAGTATAAAAGACACCTGTCCACAACCTCAAACAGTCACTCTCCAAACTCCACTATGGCCAAGACCAAAGAGCTGTCAAAGGACACCAGAAACAAAATTGTAGACCTTCACCAGGCTGGGAAGACTGAATCTGCAATAGGTAAGCAGCTTGGTGTGAAGAAATCAACTGTGGGAGCAATTATTAGAAAATGGAAGACATACAAGGCCACTGATAATCTCCCTCGATCTGGGGCTCCACGCAAGATCTCACCCCGTGGGGTCAAAATGATCACAAGAACGGTGAGCAAAAATCCCAGAACCACACGGAGGGACCTAGTGAATGACCTGCAGAGAGCTGGGACCAAAGTAACAAAGGCTACCATCAGTAACACACTACGCCGCCAGGGACTCAAATCCTGCAGTGCCAGACGTGTCCCCCTGCTGAAGCCAGGACACGTCCAGGCCCGTCTGCGGTTTGCTAGAGAGCATTTGGATGATCCAGAAGAGGATTGGGAGAACATCATATGGTCAGATGAAACCAAAATAGAACTTTTTGGTAGAAACTCAACTTGTCGTGTTTGGAGGGGAAAGAATGCTGAGTTGAATCCAAAGAACACCATACCTACTGTAAAGCATGGGGGTGGAAACATCATGCTTTGGGGCTGTTTTTCTGCAAGGGGACCAGGACGACTGATCCGTGTAAAGGAAAGAATGAATGGGGCCATGTATCGTAAGATTTTGAGTGAAAACCTCCTTCCATCAGCAAGGGCATTGAAAATGAGACGTGGCTGGGTCTTTCAGCATGACAATGATCCCAAACACACCGCCCGGGCAACGAAGGAGTGGCTTCGTAAGAAGCATTTCAAGGTCCTGGAGTGGCCTAGCCAGTCTCCAGATCTCAACCCCATAGAAAATCTCTGGAGGGAGTTGAAAGTCCGTGTTGCCCAGCGTCAGCCCCAAAACATCACTGCTCTAGAGGAGATCTGCATGGAGGAATGGGCCAAAATACCAGCAACAGTGTGTGAAAACCTTCTGAAGACTTACAGAAAACGTTTGACCTCTGTCATTGCCAACAAAGGCTATATAACAAAGTATTGAGATTAACTTTTGTTATTGACCAAATACTTATTTTCCACCATAATTTGCAAATAAATTCTTTAAAAATCAGACAATGTGATTTTCTGGATTTTTTTTCCTCATTTTGTCTCTCATAGTTGAGGTATACCTATGATGAAAATTACAGGCCTCTCTGATCTTTTTAAGTGGGAGAACTTACACAATTGGTGGCTGACTAAATACTTTTTTGCCCCACTGTAGATGCTAGTAGTGTTCATAACAGGACTGCAGAGTCCGTTAGGGTAAAACTGTGTGCAGTGGGTGTTTCAAAAAAACTTTGGACTGCCTGAAGTGGAGTGTTTTGCAAAGAGATATGCACCTTATTGATTTTATCAGAAAATAAAAATATACATTTCCCCAAAGAGCAGCTAAACCTGTCAGATCACCACTTTGTTAAATCCTAACGAGCTCACAGAAGGTCACCACCGTAAACTACAGTAAAAAACTGTAGTGATCATATTTAGTTATGCTCTAACTCACCTTCAGCTCTTTGACTTTATACACTGCAGGTAAACAAAATGAAAAGCCATTCATGAAATGAAACACTGCTCTGTGTACCAATCTGTGCTAAACCTTTGGTTTTCTTCCTGCTGTTGCAAGTACAAAAACACAAAGAGATGAAAAGTTGTCCAATAAGGAAAACGTCCCAGTTGAGACGGAGGAAAAGGAGAAGGGCAGTGCAGAAATGAGAAAAATTAAAACTGTCTTCATAACAACAAGAAAATGCCTCACACAGAATGAACCAAAACAAAACATAAAGAAAACAATGTGCAAAGTTCTCTATTATAAATAGACTACAGTCACTGCTTTGTAGAGCACCATGGGAGATGAGAGGAGGTTTAGGTGTGTATGTTAGTGTGTGTAGATGTAAGACATTATTTATGTTTGCTCCTAGTTAGTGTGTCTATGTGGCAGTACAGTATCAGTATGGATCTAGTTGCAGGAGCCACCGAGCACAGAGACTTGAGACAGATGAATCACTGGGGAGAGGTTTGAGATAGAGGAGGGGTGGTATCTGAAGTCCATGTCAAGTCCTCCTCATGTCCAGGGTCAGACCCAGTCCTGCAGCGAGCGTTTGCAGTGCACCAGCAGCCGTGGCGCCCCTTTGCTCTGCAGCGTGTTAATGATGGCATAGATCAATCCCAGGATGCACAGCACCAGGACCAGAGGGATGGTCACAATCAGGATGTTCATGGTCCGTTCCTTGCTCTCGTCCACCTTCAGCACCACGTCCACCTCGTTGGTGTCTTCTTCCCGACCCTCACGGTAGTCTTCATCTATGTCTTTGTCTGAACCTTTGCCCGTGTCTCTGTCTGTGTCTTCACGGTCCATCCCATCCCGACCTTTGCCCTTGTCCCCGTCACGTCCTGCGTCTGGGTTAAACGGTGGGCGGTTTAAGTCTGGGTATCTGCGCCCAGAATCAGTGTCTCTGTCAGGATCATGGTCCACATTGCAGCCCATGAAGTCTCTCAGGATGGACTTTGGATATCCTGGTTCACTCTTCATACGGTGGTTGTCAAACTTCCAGTACTTGGAACCCTTATAGAAGTAGGTGTACGCTGAAAAAAGCAAAGACAGCAAAACATGTAAGTTGTTATTAAAGATGTGGCAATGAAGATGAACACTGTGGTTTGTTTTTATTTTAAGCTACTACAGCAACGCTTCATCTGTCTGTAACTGCATGATCACATTCTGATTCTGTCACACAGACACTTTTCATGCTGTCTCACCTCCATCACTGCTGAGGAAGGCTCCTTTGGGAGTGGCGGGTACCGAGGTGTCCCACACGCTGACTGGTTTGGGGTATCCTCTGTCAGCCAAGCGTGTCTTCTCATTGAAACGCCAGTACCTGCACACAGCAGAGAGAACAGATTATTTATGCTGTTTATCAAAAGTCTAAACAGGAACACATCAGACGTCTTACTGAGTAAAGTATGTAGTGGAGCTCCGCGGTGTGTACATAAACAGTTTCAACAGAACACTAAAATCTGCACTTCAACATAAATACACTTACAAAGTTAAAGTCAGTCAGTTGTGTGGTGCTTACAGAAAGCTGAGCAGACTTCCACACAACAGTCAAGTTATTTTCTATGAATTTTGATTTTTTTTATATATTTGTCTTACAGAAAAGTCAAAAGAGTTCAGCCTGTTTTCAAGATGATCTCTGTAGCTCTGCGTGCAGAATCCGAAAATCCAGAATAAAACCAAATAACACTGTAAACACTTTCTGCATAGACGTACCGTAGTGTTAAATAGTAAAGTGAAATGCAACTTGCGAGCAAGCATTACAGGTTTTGAAGGAGAAGAGACATAATCCTGCTACCAAATTGTAAATGCTCAGTAAAATTCCCCCAAACTGCAGATTTAGATGTGGGCTGTAATGTTCTACAGGTATTTGTTGATAAAGCAAGTGGTAAAACAGATGATAAATGAAAAATAAATCACAAAAGTAACAACATTTAGTCCTGAATAAAAGTGAAGAATGTTGAAAACACATCACAGGAGCACCATGGGAAACAGTCTAAACACTGTGAAAGGACCATAGATAGCATCATACCAGTGTATTATGACATCACAGATACATTGATTCTTAGCTGCTGCTGTGGATAATAAAAGAATAACATGAGAATATATAATGCATTTTATATGTGTTTAATAGAATAATCAAGTTTGAATCAGTCTAACAGTAGTTAATAGACGTTTAACACAAGTCCGTCACTGGGTGCTAAAACCCACGTAGCAGGTGAATGATGGAGGTTTGATGAGAGGTTTCTTACTGGTCTCCTTGAAAGAGGTAGGTGGAGCCGGTTGGCTCCCACCAGATAGCGGTATCTATTCTGTCATATGGAATGTCGTAACCAAAATGAACCAGCTCCTGTGGATAGCCTGGCTCCAGATTCGCCTCCCTGAAAAGCCAAAATCTGTTTTCTAAGAAAAAGAGAGAAAAAAGTCTTACTTTGATGCAAACATCAGGTTTCTCCCATTTCACTGCCAAGCAATCATAAACCTTATGGAACAAGTTAATGCACACAGTTATATGGTATAATGGCGTGCACTTGTTGTGAATAGATGCACAAATTCCCATTCTGACAGCCAAAGAAACACATGTGCACATGCGTTTTATTCGCTGGCAATCCCAATGAAAAGCAATACTCTCAGAAACCAAACCTGCCTTGTAAATTATAGGAGTGAAGTAATGATTTGTTGGCAAGCAATCAAAACATTCAGCAACAAAGTTTGAGTTTTGGTTGTAATTATTTGTTAAGAGTTGCTGGTCTTGTGTCAGGCTGAAGCACCATTTCTTGCTAAAGGGAGAGTTTTATTGTTTTTCACTGGTTTAGATTGTATGTATGTATGTATGTATGTATGTATGTATGTATGTATGTATGTATGTATGTATGTTTGTGTTTGAAGGAATTCTTGTTTATTTTAAAAAGAGAAAAAAGCTTTTTGTTGCCACATGAATCAAACACATGACTGAACGGATGATCTCCATATTGAGCGTGATCCATCCATCCAGATGGTCTATCTAGTCCTCCATCAATATAATCCTTTTACATCTAACAAGGCCTTTTCTACCCAGGATACACACTAACTGCATGTTTTAATGAATTAATATAACTGCAGTAAAACACTAACATATTTAGAAACGTTTTAGAATAGAAACTAAAAGCAGTTCAGACACAACTTCCAACATGCGTCCAGGTATTTCTTCTGTTGGTTAGTAACAGAACTCCATTCAATACCACCAGTTCATTAGGACATTTAAAGAAGCCATTCTGTTGAATATTTTAGCTCCACAAGTGTTCTTACCTTCATAGTGGGTGTGAAAACAGGTAAAAAAAACTTCTCTTTCAGTTTTTATCTCTCAAACTACGCAGGTGGCGATAAAACCCAAATTCTCCCGAGTTCGAACAGCCTGTATCTGTTTCATTACATCTCCTTTGTTCGTTAGTATTCATCAGCTCCTGCAGTTGAAACCACACCTAGCATGCTGCTGGCTAAAAGCTGTAGCATAAGACGTAGCAAACAGGAAGACACGATGTCTGATGTTACCATGTGCAGCGGGGCAGGAAACAGTATACCTTGCTCTCATAGGCTAGTTTGTTAGCCAATCAGAGTCCAGCAAATTTGAATAATGAATATTAACGAGCTGCTGCTCGAGGCCTGACGGAAGGAGCCGGAACCACCCGAATTTTGATGCAGACAGATTGAAACGTCTGTTAATCAGTGTTTCCTAACATTTTTTAGGTATAAAATGTTTCATATTACTGGTTAATACTTTAGAAATAACCACAAAGTCCTGAAATTTGTATGAAATAGCTTCTTTAACAATGAAAAGCTAACTGTTAAAGCTCAGTTAAGCAACGAAAAGCAAAAAAGTATCCGGCTGATGATCAGTATCAGTAGATACTTCATCTTAAAAGACTAGTATTGGAGGAAAAAATAACCAGAAGACTCTGTTTTATCAAGAAACTTGGAGAGGTCTGCTCTTCCAAGCTAGCCTAACCTAACACATATGCATCAGAGGGTCTAAAACAGTTTTTTATTTTTTAGAATATTTTTTTTTATATATATTTTGTCTCCCCAAAAAATATCTGATCAAGGTAGAAAGACACTTCCAGAATCCATCACCAGCAAAGAACAACTGTGTCATGTGAAATAGTCCTCTGTGTCCACTTTGCAGCCATGACCTCACTCTTTACCGTATTCCAACATATTTAGATAAATAATTTTCAGTGTATAATAGTCTGTTTAACAATTTACCAACAGACCGAAAGTCACCGTCCACCTTTGCAACAATTAAATACTTGATGTAAAAATGTTTTTCAAAGTGTAAAAAGAAACCCAACTGTTGGTTCATTTCATATGAACACAGACAGAGAAGAAAAACAACAGCTGTGTAAAAATGATTGAAGTGATGGGCTCATTTATTAATACCAGACATCCTTCTGGTGTCCTGCTCGTTTTCTCTTGTGTCTTCAGATCTGCTAGTTCTCACTTTCTTCCCTCCTTCTCTTTCCCTTGTCTGGCCCTTCCTTTGTTTTTTGGCTTGTATCCAAGTGCCACATTGAGGGCCTTGCCAATGACATCATTCTCCACATTATCAACAGCTGCCCCGAAGCCTGAAGCTCCCAGAGAGTCAGGCACAATTAGAGGCTGGGCTCTTCCTTTTTCATTCAACAACTTCCATTGGGAGTTATAAAAGACGATCTGGTCTTACGGTATAAAATAACCGTCTGTGCTAAAAAAGATTTATAGTCTGTATGTGGAAGACATTATGAACTGCTGCCTTCTTATGGAGGTGGGGCAACATTATCTGCAAATGATGGACACAGATCCAGGATCTGTTTTACTGCCACTATGTGACAGCATTAGGACATGACGGGTTGGAATAACCAGAAAGAAATATAACTCTATTTGGATTCTAAGGGAGAAAACAGATGGTGGATCTATTTCCTTTATTTAAAAGCCAGAGAGCACATAATGTTATCTAACAGATATTTATGTGTCCGATCAGAAAACTGCAACGTAAGAATATAGAAATTGAATAAAGAGATTTTTTTTTCTTTATATGGCTGAGTTATGATTATACAAGTAAAACTATGTGATTTATAAGATCTGAATCAAACATCTAAATATCGGTGTCCACCTCAGAGTTTCATATGGTCTCTTTCATAAAATAACAGAAAACACAAAAATAACTTAGATACCTTTAAAGAAGACAAACATGCCATCATGTCTTTCATAAGCAGCATCGATGTCTCCGGGGAGACCCCTCCAGAAGTGACCGATGGGCATGGGGTAGTTATCCAAAACCCTGTTCCTGCGCACCCTCCAGAACCAACGACCCTGAGAAGACAACAGGAAGACAGGTGTTCATTTAAAGATAGAAATCCCCAAAAATATTCAAAGGAAATCTGTAGCAGAAGCTGTTGGCAAACTCCCTGAATCATAAGAGACACTATGAAAACACAACTACAGAATATAAAGTATTGATCACTTTTTTACAGACTTCAACAGAGAACACAGCGCAGTTGTAAAAGCCAGCGATTATTATCCCAATTAAAACGGTCTCTGTTGTTGTTTTATTGTACTTTCTGGTGTATTTATTCTTCTGAGGACTCTGACAGGCTCATAACAGCAGCCATTGCTCGGAGGGGAATTCCAGGAAGAGGGTTATGTAATTAAGTTAACCCTGAGTTTAAGGAAACACGGTTTTCTGCTCTGGAAAGAGGATTACGTGATGTTCTGAGTGTATCACCAGGATAAAAGACCAGAGACTAAACCTGCTCACCTTGCAGGTTTTCTAGGTATATGTCCGCTTCCCTCTGAACCAGCTGTCCGACACCGCGTTCCCATTTTCAAAACAATCAGGATGATATCAAAGAATTTCTTTGTTCATCAGGAGAGGGTCTTCCATCCTGGATTGAATCTATTTTATCTAGTTATCTCAAAAACATTCTGCAGCCAAACATTTCCACTATCCCACACTACAGACATGCTGTCACACTGGATCTCATTTCAGCATGCTGTGGGTTTTTTTTGTTGTTGTTTATCTGGGAGTACGGGGAATTTTGAGTGTTTAATATTTCAATATTGTAGTCTGCAAATCAGGGACTCTTACAAAATAATATTTGTATTAGATAAAATGTTGAAATGATCATGTTTAGGCAGAATATTATGAGCTGTCAGGAATTTAATCTGCTACATGTTGAAATAGCATCATTATTTAATCTAACAGGTTGTGAACTATGGATAAAATCCTTTTGGAATTACAATCCCAGAACCAATAAATTTAGAACACTGTGTAAAATGTAAATAAAAAAAGAATGTGTTAATTTGCAAAACTTAAAAAACAAAATTTTGTTTCCAATTAAGTATAAACAACATATCACATGTAGAAACTTTGAACATTTCATTAGAAGTGTTCACTCATTTAAACAGGTACACAAATATTCTTCCATATTGAAATTACTATCACACTGCGCACTTCTTTTTGGTTTTTGTACTAACCAGCTACTAAAACACTGAACTAAAAGAATTTAACTCTACAGTGTTTAAATCCATCAATGTAAAGACCAGTGTGCCTGTCAGAACCTGATCACAGCTATAAGTTAAAATCTTTAATGACAGAATATATTTTTGGCCCTTGTTTATATAGGAAACAAAAAAATCCTTAAAAATTAACAAGCGCACTTTAAACTTCTAATAAAACTGAAACTGTATTACTGCTGACGTCCTCGGGTTTTTGTGAAATTAAAAGTTTGTGTTTCCGTTATTTTTTTAATCAGCTACTTTATTAAAATCGGTATTTTTTTACAGCTTTAGTTGAAAGTATTATGCTTGTTAATTTCTCCACATACATCATATCAGCTCAGTTTAGAGCAGAGCCCACCAAACTTTTGAAACTAAGAGCTACTTCAGAGATACTGAGACATATGAAGGGCTTCCAGTTTGATATTTGGGGTTATTTTATCTAAACTTTATGTAAAATAAATGTGTTTTTAAAATTCTTTTTAAGATATTGCTATTATTAAATCTATATAAATGCAATGTCATAAAAGATGAATAGCTACAAAATAAACTGTATTTTAATGGGCTGCCCATCAGTGAGTTGTGTTATTTTTAGAACAGGTCAACTAATGTGTTCCGGGGGGCGCCATGTTGGTGACTTCCTGTTTAGAGTAATAATGAAATCCAGATTTTTCAGCTGTCAATCAATCCAACAAACTTCTCTGCCCCATACTTAATGCGTATGTGTATCACCACTGACCTGTGATTGAACCATCAATGCATGTGAAGTCCTATGAAACATGTAAAGTTTTCTATTTCTATATTGCAGTAAAAACACCCGTACAGTTCATCTTCATTACTTTCTGAAACCACGTGAATATTCTCTTTTTAACAAATGAAACAGAACAACGTTTAAACTAAACCGGTAAACACTAACATGTTACCAGTGACAGGTTGGTAAACAAATCAGATCAGTTTCTTTCAGATTGATTAAACTCTACCAATGAACTGAAACTTTGAAATACATTTAATGATAATTCATCCAGAATGAGTCAAGCCTTAACGGTGATATACCCGATTTCTAATAGCCTAGCTTAGAATGTCAACAAATGTAAACAAAGTCACAGAACTCTAAGCCCCTCCTGTCAGGTGGAAGTCCTAAGCCCCCCCAGGTTTGGAAAAAACACGCGTAGCCCCAGAAGACGACCGAGTGCAAGACACTGGTCCGCAGTTCATTCAAGTACCGTAACATGGCGGAATCACCGGTAAGTGAAAACAATATAACAACAAACAACTGACATTAATTGTTACTTTGTCCTGAACCTGACGTGGAACCAGCCGGCGGCTGTTTCTCCTGCTGAGACATGGTAGAGCGGCGAACACTCCCAGCAGTGGTGTGCTGCGGTAATATGTCTCAGTTATTAGGAGCACAGAAACCAAATAAATGCAGAAGTCCGTATGGCTGGAGAGACTGTCCAATCATTCCTTTCGGACTGAACCATTTGATTGTTTGATGTTTTTAGACAAATATGGGAGAACCACTTAATTTTTTTTTTAATTTCTTTTTTTCTTCACAACATATTTTTCTCCATGCTGTGTTAAAACGCTTTTAATGGGCATGAAAAAAATATGTTAAGCTAATGTGTTATGCAAATTAAATATAGCAGCTTTAACTCTAAACACAAAGATGCATCTATAGAAGATTAATATCATGAAAGCAGGACTCATCTGCTGAATCACCTAAAATATTTAACATATAAAATGTTTCAATGCAACCAATTAAAATATTTACATAAATAGTGACAAAAATGTAGCTGCTTGACAAACCAGCACTTCTATTACTAAAATACAAAGAATGGATTTGAATGATATTATTTTAACAGAATGAACCATCTACAGCATGTTTACCTTCTGATCTACTCTCACCCAAGTCATTTGTACTTTAAGAAGTATTTTCCATGAATTTGTTGATTTTGGATGGATTCATGTGGTTCAGATAGGACTTCTCGATGGAATCCAGGAAACAGAGATGTAACATCCTGACCGTGGGCAGCACCTCTTCATTCAGCAGGATGTCAAGTGGTTTAATTACAGGTCAGTGTCAAACACACCGACCCGCTGAGATAGAAGACATTCAGAGACTGATATGTGTGTTTGGAAGAACACGCTGAAACGTCCCAAACAAGAAGCAACACATTTGTTCTGCAGCTGTTCTTATAATACATCACTTTTCATCACTTTCTACAGTTTTATATTCCAAAGTAAATATTTAAATGTGAACATTTTACATTCCTACATGGTTAGATATATACATCCATATCGAGTTCTTTCATTTCAAATGTCAAACGTTTAGACACAACGGCAACATTTCAAAGTAAAACTAAGTCCTTGGGTTTGTAAACCCTTTAGCTGTCCAACACCTCCTGAACGCTCATGATTCACATCATTACTTATCTTTAAGCTGTGCTCTGTTTAACTATCACCAAATAAGTCCTGCACAAATGAAAACACACAGGAAGAAGATATGCAGTCAGATTGCAGTAAACTAAAATCCTGCTCTTGCATCACTGACCAGTAAATGTTACCTTCATGATAACTGAAAACACACTGCAGATGACAAACATGCATGAGACTGAAGTGCATAACATTTAAGAAACATCTATCCTTGTAATGAATAATCAAAACCAGCTGAAATTAAAAGCATTAAACAGCAAATATCAACCATTTTCTGTAACTAATCTGTTAAAGTCTGTTGCTTAATGCCCTTTAAATGTTTTGTTTGGGTCGAGAGGCTCTTAAAGACAAACACCTGAACACTCCCCCCCCTGTCTCATAAAACAACACCAGCCCTGTTCCACAAGAACCTGATTGAAAACAGACCCCTTCTAGGCCACTCACACGCTCATCTATGTCTTAAACAGATTGTTAAATGACAGGATTCATCAGTAAAGCTGACTGACTGAATCTCTAAGCAAAGATAGACCTCCCTCCCCTCCCCTCCCCTCCCCTCCCCTCCCCTCAGGTTGATCCTGAACATGGACCTTACCCAGTCTTCCTGATCCTCAAAACATTTACCTTGAAAACAAACATCTCTCCTCGCAGCATAGCAACAGAGTCGAAGTTGCCTTCGCAGATATTTGGCCCGTAGTGATCTGGTCTGTCAGTGGTCCTGGGTGGATCAGGGTGTCGGGGTGGAGGCTGGGGGGGCCTGGGCTCGGGGCGGCGGGGGGGCACTGTGGGCAAAGCCTGGGTGGGGCCTCCGTCAGGATGACCTGAAAGTGTAAAGACATGATACATAAACCCTCATCAACAGTTTGATAAACATCTAAACTAATTTGTTTACTTCAGTAAATAAAACAGCATTTTTAATCGTTAAACATATAATTAGATGAATGAAGTAATTTCTGGCACACAGCCAAATGTACAACCACAGACTTTACAGATGTAGCCGTGGGTTTTATAGGAAGTCTTTCTGCACAGGTAAATTATTGTTATGGGTGTTATTGTGTTGGGGTTTGAGGTTTTTGCAGTTTTCCAGTTCACTCATTGCTCCACAGCTGATTATCGTCTGGTGATTTCCTCCTTCTGCCAAGCTGCCCTCACTCAGTAATCAACCTCCCAGCTGACATATTCTTCCTGGTTGTTTGATGAGTTGTCAGCGCCTCCTGTTTGGTTTGGTTATCGCATCGCCCTGTGTCCTGTACCTCACCTGTAAGGAGCCTTTTGCCAGCACACCAGGGTTTTTTAAGATTAAAGTTTTATTTTTGTTTGAGCTCTTCATGTCTGCCTGATGTCACCACACATTATGACAACATATTGTTTTAATATTAATGATGTATTATCATTTAAATGCTCCATTAGAAAACTATTTGAATTGTAATTGTAGATAATTTCCATAATTCCAGTATTCAAACAATTTCACACAAGTTTTAATGGGTTAAACAGTATGTTACTGATTAAAAACCACAAACGTTAACTCGTGAAAATAACAGGGACAAAATCTGAACCTACCATAAATCTGTTGTATGCCTTGCCGGTCATCCTCAGGCAGCTCAAAGTTCTCAGTTTCCATCCACTGGTAAAAGGGAGCCATGATAGCCAGAGGGTTACTGGAGTGTTCCAAACCGAGGGCATGTCCCAGCTCGTGGACTGCCACAAGGAAAAGGTCATTCCCTGGTTGAACATACAGTAGAACTAGTTAGAGGAAGACAAGCTTAATTTTGAACGTCTTGACTAATATAAATATGTCTGACTCTCTAGTTTTACTAACACGTCTTGCATATACAGTATAATTCTGATAATTCTTGGACAGGAAACTCATAAAATGTCTGTGTGACATACGCGTCAGTGAATAGGAATGTTCATTGTTTTATCATCTGTGCAATTTCAGCAAAAGCCCCACATTATGACATCTGTCACACATAGACATGCTAATGAGAGCTGATATCAATCTGTGCACATTCCCGTCACTTGTAACCAGTGAAAGCACCGTTGTCCATGGCAGCAGTGGCTCATTGACTCTAACAACCCTTTCATCACATCTGCACAAAAAATACCTCAGTAAACTTTCTTTAGAAAATTAAAACTACAGCCTAAATTCTTGAGGATATCCCCATAGGTTCATATCTGAAGTGAAGCTAGCAGCTAGCAGTGGGTATTTCTTCTTGGTCAATAACTCTTTGTAGTTAAGACACACATGTCCATGACCCCAAATGAACTTTGAACTCTAAAGCCATTCTGTCTGCCCCATAATGAGATACACTGGTCAGATTCTTAACCAGTGACATCATACAATGTCTTTCTCTGCACATCTCCTTATTTCCTCTTTGAAACTCACACAAGGATACACATAGTCGCCCCCCCATCACCTTCTTTACTTCAGAGTCACATGAATGCCCTCGGCTGCAGCCAACACTCAGGGAGAGAAAACAGCAACAGACAAGATAGAGTTCTACAGATATGGCTGAGGATGGATGAAGTGAACACTGAGAGCAGATAAAGAGGCCTTTGTGGTGTAACCGTGACAACGATTCAGCTGGACAGAATAAAGCAAGTGTAAACCTCAAAAGGCTTGGATCGGTTAAAAGTTCAACCAATCCAGCTACTGCAATCTTTGATTTCTGATGCATTTTGTCAGTGATGTTTTTATTTGGAATCCCTGAAGATTTCGTGTCTTGGTTGTCATGTCTCTCAAATTATTCGTTACCAAAGGGAACTCCCAGAGAACAAAAGACTGAAAAGGCCCCTTGACAACCCAAACACACTTTCCAAGCTCGCTCTGCCTTTCTTCTTCCTGTAACTTCCTGACATGAATCTCATCTAGGGACAAAAGTGTGAGATGTTTTTCTGTAAGCACCCAAAAGCCTTTCATATGGGTAACATTTGCTAGTATTTTTGAGAATAAGAGAAGTTCCTACTGTGTATTACAAGCTTTACACAAGCTTTTTATATTTATGGAAATTGTTTCTTATAGAAACTGGGATGAAAGGGAAGAGAAAAATACACTCAGGTCTGAAAGAGATTAAATTGCCTGCTAAGGTAGTTTACAAAAGAAGGTCAGAACTCATTCTGCATCAAAGTCACTTCAGAGCAGATGTTCCGTTCTGTCTTTAAATTAGGCTTGTGTGCTCCCTTAGTGTTTGTTTGAAACAGTGATAGCTTGACTTAGAACTCAATTATATTTTTATAAGCAAAATACAGTATTATATTGTTAAATATCCCGTCTTTATAACTACATGTGTGTTCACAAAATACTTCTGTACATGTTTTTTTTAAATGGAACAGAAACTTAGTTTGTTTGTCTAGTAAACAGATACAAGAACAAACAAAAACAGTTCTGTCCCTTCACTGACATTATTAATATATTTAGAAACTAAAATTGTTAAAACAAGAGGACAAAGTCAAAGAACACTTGGCAACAAAAAAAAAAGGCCAATGACTATTTTAGTTTATTTTTGTTTTGTTGTTTGGTGGTTGTTTTAGTCAGCAAAATATTTTCATGAATCACTAAAATGAAACGCTATTCCTTTCAAATTCCATCTGCTTATCTATTTGATTAAGTCCAATTCAAGATGGCCGCCACGGTCAACTGACCTTAGAAGAACAAAAAAGGTTCTGACGTCCTCAACTTGACAGATATTGAGCTAAAATTTATTGTATTGTAGTAGTTGAGAGTTTCCCCAGCATATAAACCTGAGTGCTACATATTGCATAATGATTCTTGCCTAAAATATTGCTGTTACCCTTTAAGAGTGTGTCGTACAGGAGCACATAGTGAGCCAGATGTCAGAGGGCTTTTGCTTTCTGGGGTTAGTTTGCTGCTACCTGCTGGTCTAATATATCCCAACATTAAAAATCGTCTTTTGCTCCGTCACCTGTGCCCTGCCAGGTGTGGGGGAAAGCTGGGCTTGCAGGTTCCTGGTGTCACTGCTGTTTTCGGAGCATCCAATCACCCTCACTTCTGATGTAATAGTAATGAGATCTCTGACTTGGATGGGTCTTATGTCTTGTGTAGGTGGACAGTGGTTTGGTCATTGCCTAGCCTTGTCCCATGTGGGACATGAAGGGATTTTGTTGGTACCTCCCTATTGTTCAGCTCCCCACTTCGACTCTTGCCAGGATAGCCTAGACTGTCTGTTGCTTCTGGTTTTCCTAGGCTCCTGCCTTTTATCTAAGTGGGCTCCATCTGGGGGATCATTATTCTTGAAGGAGCCTGCATTTGTAATTGAGATGTGAGTATCTTTTTCTATCTGCCTCTGGTTTCTGGAAGATGATGGAACTGTTCCTTCCCATTGTTATATACATCCCAATACATGTCAAGTCACCTACACAGACTAGGGTCGAGTCAGCCCTGAACGGGTCTGGTCAGCACGGTCCATAATAGGATGATTGTGTTTCCATAACCATATCGGGAATGGGGATGTAAGTGGGGGCATGGGCATGCTCAGCTTAGCTTAGCAACAAAGTCGTGATGTCATTTGTAATCACCACAAGAGTAGTAAACAAACGTGGACATGCGCATTGAAAGTGAGAAACAACAATGGAGGATGCAGAGTTATTTTTGTACTTTGTACTTGGATTGTGGCTCTTTCTAAGAAAAAAAAAACTCCATTAACAACGTGCCATTGTTATTTGACGTTGATCGGGTGCCACTCTGTGACATCACTTGCATGCACACCGCCAGGCCAATCAGTAGCTACCACTACGTAGGTAGGCGTGTGACTGACATCACTTCATTGGACCAATCAGTTCATAGATGGATGTGTTGGGTTGCTTTGGACCAAGATAGGGACAGTCAAAAAAGGGGGTCGAGTCAGCGTAGGCAAAGGTAATGGAAATGTGCCAAAACGGGTCTGAATCTACCCGTTCCAGACCGTGCTGACCCTAGTGGAAAAGGGGCAATAAACTCATGCAAACACACAACTACTAAGTTGATATGTATACCTGTGCGTTTTGTATTTTTCTCCTTCAGGTGCTGTTTTTGTTTAGCTGATTTTTTGTCTTCTTTTTACGGATACAGCAGCTGATGACTCATTGTTTTATCTACCTATGTTCTATCCTCTAGTCCTATTCCTATCTTATATTTTTACCCCAGTCTCCAGATGAGAAAAACCATAAACCTTTGGCCTGCTTGGTTTTTGACAACATCAGTCAAGTTTAAGTAAAAAATAGTTAGAAACAAAGTGAAAACTGAAAGAAATATAAGAAGAACTGTACAGAAAACCATCACAGCCAAGAACTGGAGCAGTTACCATGACACTTCTGAGATAAAAGAGTGACAACACTTCAGATTCTCAAAGTTTTGGCTCTGTGTTATATCCCTGACACTGGAAATCAGCAAACATCCCATAATTAAAAGGAGTCTATCTCTGTGTCAGCAGCAGATTGTAATTTGGTTGCACTTTGCTTTTAAGCTGTGTAAGTAGCATAACACAACAAGGAGACTAGTCTCTGAATCTTTCCAAGTGGAACGTTCACCCACTTGCTGTGGCATTCCACCATCTCTGATCTGCTTTGAAGCAGATTCCCCCCCCCCACACACACACACACACACAGAGTAAGTTAATGGGTTGGGTGTGCTTGTAACACTGTCTGCAATGCAAATACAGATAACAGGAGAGAAAGGCTTGTTGTCAAGAGAAAAGTTCTCCTCTAGTCAGTTCAGTCAATGCATAAACAAAAAAAAATAAAATACAGCAAAATGTGGATACTCTAAAGTCTTGTTTTCGCCAAAGGATGAGTTTAATATTAGACAAGTGTGTTGAGATTAGTAGAAGCTGAATCCAAAGCAAGGAAAAATGAGGTAAAGTTCTATGGGATAAGGTTTCTGCCAAAAAGACACATTTTGTTCTTAAACAATTCATGCATGACTAGGACATTTTAAATTCTTGTTCCTGCCCAATCATATATACACACTGTGTCGCTGTTCTCTATGAAAATACAACTAAAAAGGTTACAACTTCTCAAGAATTCTCAAATACAAAATACAAATTTACAGTTGTGGTTTCTTCTTTTTGACAGTAACCTTACCCCATAAGATCTAGGCAATAAATTAAGACCCATAAAAATAGAAATATCCTTATCATGTGTGCCTTCTGCAGTTTGTACAGGTTAATTATTAACAACCCAAGCTGGGGATACATTTGAGAACTAAAAATAGGTGCAGCTGAGGCAGGCTGTAAAGTCAACCAAGTGAGTACTTTGAAAAAGTTCAAAGGTAGGTATCATAGCAAATGATGAGGCTGTTTGTTCCACACCAGCTCCAGTAAGCTGTAGCTCAAAGCCACCAGGACAGCTGTTTGGAATTTATTACACAGCCTATCTCACTCACAGAAATCCCTCAATCTTCCATTCCACTGAAAAATGTAATAACTAACTGCACTATCCACGTTGTTTAGACAAACTCCAACAATTTGAGTTGTTTTAGTTTGTTTTAATTTTGTAAAAATACCCTGAAACACAAAGCATATACAATACTGCAAATATTTACCATGTACATTGTGGTTTCCTATAGTCCAAGGTTCATCTGAGTCGAAATGAGTGTCCCCACCCATTCCAGGTCCAGGGAAGTAGGCGTGAGCCAGGAAGCCCCCCTCCCCATCAAAAGGAGAGCTGTCTCCATGAAAACCTGAGGCAAAAAATATCATGATGTCAGGCTCCTTACGGCGTCCATATTTGATTTCCTGGTAAGGGATTTCATCAAAGGTCAGCGGGGTGACCCTCTCCCAGACGCTAAAGGCCCGCCGGATGGCCTCTAATGAGTTATGCTCTCCAATTTTGGGAGTGTGGTTCTGAATACTGTAGAAACAAAGAACAGAAGAGAGAAACAAAGGTCATCTCTAAGACTGTGTATTGATTTGAATTAACACACAAGCTGTTTGATTCAATTCCTCAGTGTTTACAATTTAAGGAATAGGACTGAAGAAGTTTCTTGGAAAAGCATTTGGGATTAAGGCTCGGTTCAACATTTCCAAATCATAGTGTTTCTATTTCCCTGTAATTATTGTAAGGTATTTAGTTTTAGAACCCTTTTTCACACAAAGTATAAAAGATTAATACTGATTTATTTCAAGCCTTAATAGTTTAAAATCAGCCATCAAAAACTATGTTTTAGTGTTATATATTTGTGGCAGTGTAGATTCCTTTTACCTGTAAGTGAGATGACTTTTGTTCCATTTATGTCCAGTGAGAGCATAGCGCTTCCGTCTAACGTTGGTTTTGATCTGCCCTCCAAACTTGTCCGGCACACCACAGCGGGGTCTCTTCATGGCGCTGACAGTTGAAAGAAAAGAGAAGGAAAGCAGGGTGTGTTTAAAGGATGGAGCATCCAAGAGAGAAGACAGAACTAAATGTGGTCTGGTGTTGTGACTCCTACTTCCACTCAGATCTGTATTACATCTGTATATATCTGTAATACAATTGTACTTCATTAAAACTGTGGGGAACGTCTGCCTTTCTTTAGTTATGTTGCTGAAGAAGAGATGAAACAGACGTTTTTCTATAAGTCAAAAAAGCAACTATTTGACCAAAAGAATGGGTTGACAGGTGGTATATGAGAATTATTCCAAAATCTTTTCATGAATGGGTGCTTGTGTACAGATTTATTACAGCTGAGCCCTGCTGACCTGATGGTCTGAGCATCCATCTGACCGGTGACCTCGAGACCGTAGAACTGCTGCATGTCGCTGATGGCGTTAGACAAAATCTGAGCTGATCGCATGGTCGACATCTGCCGACTGGCCTGGGGCAGGTAACCATACATTTTCAGCCATGACTGCAAACACACAAAGAAAACAAAAAAAAAAAATCCTGTCATGTAACTTTAAATGTAATTTATTCAAATATTCAGATAAAACAAAACATGAAAAACACTATTATCTTTTATTTTTGGAATAAAAACTCATATAAGAAGTTGCTTACAGATCTGTAAAACAGAAACTTTTCATGTGATTCTGTTAATGATGTCAGAAATATGCCGGTTTCCTGGGAAAACAGTCATGTGTGAATGTATTTTCATATTTTAAGAGTCCAGGGAGGAGAAAGCAGTGAGGCTCGATGCTCTGGCTGTACTGTGGGAATATGGGAGCCAGTAGTCTGATGGGGGTGGGAGTTAGTGACAGACTCGGGAGAAAAAACACGATATTTGACCCAATCACAGATGACGCAAAGCCTATCCCACCTGTCATGTCGAAACCTAATACAACGGGCACATGCACTTACAGACGGTCTCACAGGAAAGCCAGAATGTCATGGACAGCCCGGGGTACCAGATACTCCTACACATGGACACACACCCAGGGGCAGCAAATCAAAAAGATGAATGTTTGTGTGCAAGTCCCAAGTTCACACCCATCTGTCACAACAAAAACCAGTCCTTAAGAAAGGTCTGTATTTACCTACCCACTCCTTTCAAGCCATAAAACCAACTCCCTTCTTTTGTTTTTCTCTCTAAACAAGGAAGAACGCAGATTAGGTGCTGTGATATTGAACTGGTTAGTGAGGAAAACCCACCCTAGTGAAGCATTTTATTTGTTTAACAACCACTTAATCTCTCACATCTCATGTACATGCCAATAAAATTTGCAGTATTAAAAAGCTGAAGGTGTTGAGATGGAAGAATATCACCAGCAATTCACCAGCTATCAAAATAAAAATATCAAGACCGTAACATCAATGCAAAACTTAACATCCACAAAAAGCAACACTTTGCCTTCCAACATTAGAGGAACTACTCTGCACCTCGAGATATCTTGATCACATTGAGTCTGACAGATCCTAATGGAATTTTACCCTCCATTATCAATTCAGAAAGTTAATTATCTCCGCTGGCTAATAAGTAAATTTAGTCTTCCTTTTTCTTTTTTAAAAAATGTAGAAAACAAAGTCTTTAAAAGTAAAAACTAAAGGAATACTGTAATGTGTGATAATACTTTGTGTTTTTGAACAACCTTATACATAGACATTAAATTAGGAAAAGCTTGATTGTCCTGTGTTTTCTTTTTTTACAAACTCTCTCTGGAAACAGCTTTTATATGTAGAAAACCAGCTAGTCTCATCTATATTATTTTGCTTGATCAAATACATCTGTTGTTGTGACTGATTATAACACAGGTATACAAGCAAAATGCTTCCAAAATAAAAATAGTAAAACTTTTTAGTTTTTACTTGACTAAGAAAGGAAAAGTAAGAAGTGCTGATTTCAAAATACAGCATAGGATCATATTTTCAAATTCCACACTAATTCATGAGAAAACGAGTGTTAATGGAAGATTCATTCTTGTGTCTGAGCTTTCATTCCCATCAGCAAAGTAGAATACATTCACCTTGGGGATGGCTGTGATAGAACATGTTCTGTCTGATAAAACTACCAGAAATTTGTGTCATCAAGTGAATAAAATACATTCTCATAAAGATATTTCATAAGAGGTGATATAACCTGTCATATGAAGCTCGGGTCAGGGTGCCTGCCAGTACACTTTATACATTCCCATTTAGATTATTTTCCCATTGAACTGTGGAGCAGTAAGTGATGAGCATGGTGAGTGGTTTTACCAGGACTCTACAGCCATGGAGATAAGATACCAGGGCAAATGGAGTCCATCTATGTTCACTGATTGTTGTTGGAATGTGTCAAGGGAGGACCCCAATGCTGTGTATAAGAGACAAGCCAAAAACCTCTGTGACTTGTTTTAAAGATGCCATTTCATACAAATTTTTTAGGACTTTGTGGTTATTTCTTAAGTATTAACCAGTGATATGAAACATTTTATATCTAAAAAAATGTCAGGAAACACTTATTAACAGACCTTTCAATCTGTCTGCATTAAAATTCTGGTGGTTCCGGCTCTTTCCGTCAGGCTGCTTCGACTGCTTCGTCAGCAGCTCATTCATATTCATTGTTTGAATTTGCTGGACTCTGATTGGCTAACAAACTAGCCTATCAGAGCAAGGTATACTGTTTCCTGCCCCGCTGCGCATGGCAACATCAGACGTCGTGTCTTCCTGTTTGATACGTCTTATGCTAACAGCTTTTAGCTAGCAGCATACTAGGCGTGGTTTCAACTGCAGGAGCTGATGAATACTAACGAACAAAGGAGTTGTGACGAAACAGATACAGGCTGTTAGAACTCAGGTGTTATCACCACCTGCGTAGTTTGAGAGATTAAAACTGAAAGAGAAGTTGTTGACCTGTTTTCACACCCACTATGAAGGTAAGAACACCTGTGGAGCTAAAATATTCAACAGAAACCTCAGAACAACCGTTTTTAATGGAAGGGCCTCTTTAAGAGGATGTTTAAACCTGAATTATATAATGATTTTAATGCAAATTCTTTCTATCTATCTATCTATCTATCTATCTATCTATCTATCTATCTATCTATCTATCTATCTATCTATCTATCTATCTATCTATCTATCTATCTATCTATCTATCTATCTATCTATCCATCCATCCATCCATCCATCCATCCATCCATCCATCCATCCATCCATCCATCCATCCATCCATCCATCCCACTTATTGCAACTGTTTTGTTCAAACGTGTTATTTAATAATTCCTTTGCTGTGCCATTATTCTTTTTGCGAACATTTTTCCATTTAAGAGATATAATATAGATATAAGGAGGCAATCTTTATCACAATTTACATCTTCTCTCCATTTCATTGTTTCATGAGGTTTAACCAGCTAGCTGATGGAAACATGGGGATTGTTCCGATGCTTGTTGAAGTCCACTTCAGTGCTGCACCATTGACCTACTATAACCGCAATGTATCAGCAACTTTTTGCTTATATTAAACAGAATAGTTGTTGAAGCATATTTTGCAGTAAAAGTGCGTCTGTGAATGAGTCAGAAACTCTGAGTGGCAATAACTGATGAATCAAGCACTTTTAAAACCTTGAAAATGTCACATTAAAATTCATGCATTTTCTAAAATTTCAAGCCCCCATACACACGCAGCTATTTTTTCAACTTTTTAGCAATCTGCTTGCATGAAGCATGTGGAGATATAACGGCTGTCAAACAGGAAGTACTCCAAGCTTGTTTACTTTTTAAACAGTGGAGTGCAAGAAGGTAACAAACATCCGAGGAGATGTAGCAGACTGAAACAACCAAGGCACAATGTGACCTATTTTGCTGTCACTGTAAAGCCATCAGTCTTGGCAAAGGTTGAAATGTAACTAGAAATGGATATTTGTGACCAAAACCCAGACACTTTTTAAAATTTATGTTCAGGTGAATATTTGTGGCAGAAGTGACAAATCTCTGTCCTTGATTTGTCTCTTTCAAAGAATAGATGAAAGTAAGTTCTCTGTGACTTTAACCTTAGACTCAAGGACAAATAAATTTAATGTCAAAGAGGTCAATTAATAAAAAGTCAAAGACGTTCCCTGAAGGCAGTCAAGGGATATGCTGTTACAACAACGCAGTGCATGAATAACTCATGCATGACCACATACCTTACAGCCAATTGCTACTGATGCAAGGGAATTTTTCTTTAATGGAAACCATTAAAATAGTTAATGGAAAACAAAGAGCCGTACCACATTATTTGTTGGGCTGAAGATGAAGTCCATCTGCTGATCTTCACATAATGCAAGCTCATAACTCTGCCTGAGGACCTTCTTAATGCTCCAAACACATTAGTGGGCAGCCGTGAAGTGAAAGCTTTAGTCTGGGATTCTCTTCACTCCTCAGTTTTAATTCAACAAACAAATTAGTAGAAAAGATCATAATATTCAACCCCCTGCTGAGTCACAACCCATTATCCTGGAGGCCATGCTGTCAGGTGAGCGGTCAGACTAAGAACAGTTCAAAAACCTTGATGATACTCTCATCATGCAGAAACCCTTACCAGGACCAGGACACCCCCATAGAGCCAGGCCCAGGGGGGGAATACCATGTGGTCAAGCATGGCTCCTGGAGCTTGACTTAGCCCTCGAAGGCTATAGCTACAGATAAAGGTAGCCACCTCTGTGTGTGTGTGTGCAGAATCGCCATTGTGCATGTGTTATAGTGTGTTTGTGTGAGTGTAAATGTTGGAGCAGGAGGAGATAAAGTAATGACTGAACTGGACGTGACCCTGACCCACCTCTGGTTCAAGATAAGGAAATCTGAAAACATGCTGACACACCACCAAACATGTGCAGGCAGGAACTGACAAGCAACTATGAATCTCTCTTCACCTTTCTCACACACTCAGTCACGACTAGTAGCATCGGTACAGTTTTTATAAAATGGATAAAAACGCTTATTTTTTGTAAACACCTACATGTTTTAGGACACTCGTTCCTCTGGGGATGTAACATGATATTGTATGGTTGAATGAAACCTTGGGGAAAATACTTCCAGGTAAATATCCTGTGAACTCATGAGATATGAACTGAATGTTATATGCTGACAGTCTAGTATGGTGGTGGTAGTGTGATGGTCTGGGGACGTGCCGCTGCTTCAAGACCTGGACAGCGTGCTGCCCAAAGATCCTGCAGGAGAATGTCCAACCATCAGTTTTAAGCTCAAACGTACTCAGCTTTTTAAAGACGGGCTTGTTTTGGGACAAGTTTTCAGCTTTGATTTCTAACCTAACTGGTTACAAGTTCAGCTGAATAATGTTTAAATTTAGGACTGAATACAATCTGTATCCTCTGAAGGAAATTTCAAGGAAAACTCAAGCTGCAGTTCTGAGAACAGTTTTCTTATTTGTCTGTATCTCTACATGGTTGTGTTCTTGCTGAAAGCTATAGATCTTTCCTTCTTTAAACTTTGTGTATTTATGACGTGTATGTGCCTTTGTGCACACCTCAGCACCTGATGTTGTGTCTCCACTCTCTGCCCTGTTCCCTCTAGGATCAACAACAAGGCTGCTGTCAGGTACAAGGGGAGAGTTGCAGAGCTGTTAGGAAGATGTATTGAAGAATATGAACCCCCACTTCCCTCCTCAACTGAAACAGTAAAGCACCTCAGTCAGTCAGCTCACCTTCCATCATCAGCTGGGCTGAATACAAAACAACACGAGTGTGTGTGCGTGTGTGTGTGTGGATGCTGGCCTCGTCTATTAAATGGACTTTCAAAGAGTCCTTGAGCTTACCTGCCAAAACCAGAGGCAGCAATATACAAGGAGTTGTAAAACTTGCCAGTGTGAGCTTGTGTGCATTATTGTGTGTGTGTGCGTTCGTCACAATGTCAGCCAAGATCCTAACAGAGCTTTTATTTTGAGGCTTGGTCAGCTGCCATGTCTTAGCCATGGAGGTCCTGCTGAGGACAGATCAGTAAATGGACTGGTGAGATCGAAGGGGAGGCAGAATTTTGTTCAGTTATTAAGATTTTTTTTTCTAAATGCTAGTTAGTATTTCTGTCTGAGTTTCCCAACCTGGTCCAACTTCATACATGACTCAGAGCCTATGCCTGTCCATCTGTCCATCTGTCTTGTTCACTACAGCCACGTTAAAGCATTTTGATTTCTGGGAACTGGACAAATAAACATGATCTAATTATTTTTCTGAATTATCTAAGTGTGTTTGCCCACTGCATCCTGATGCTGATGTCAGCTGTTCAGGCAAACAAACCAAACAAACAGCTACAAGAATCCAGAAATGGCTAAATTTAACAACAGGAGCCGAGTTAAATCCAAATAATTTCTACGAGTCAGAAGAACATCTTGTCAACCTGTCAATCACACCAACAGAGAGGACGTGGTCCAGCGTTAGCAACATGTTCCTCCATGTGTAAGCATCATTATCTGAAACAAGACATGAGATTTTCTTAGACTTTTAAGAGCTGAATCAGATATCCTTCTTGTTGAAATGATGAACTCCACATTTCAGTTGAAGCGTTGCCAGAAGACGAGCGTAGCATCAGTCAAACTCGTTTAACCCTGTGGGTGAGCAGCATGAAGGCTGACTTGCAGAAAATATATGCTGTTGTAACAGAAGAGATGAGAGACTGCAGCATCCAGATCATGTGTGTCAATGAATCAAACAGGACCCAAAAACAAGACTAATGCAGTAACGATAACATACTGGCTCAGATTTACATGTGAAGGTCTTTTCAGAAGCACATACAGGTGTTTTAACTCTCCAGAGAAACACGTATTTTAAGCTCTTTTTACACAATGATTAATATTAATGATAACATTAATTATTTTTAAAAACAACTGTCGTTTTGACTTCACTAAAGCATTAAATGTTAAACTGAAACATGTTTTAATGTGTTTTTATGTGGATATTTTTTCTACTAAATGACTGAAATGTAATTAATAGAATAAAAACTTTGAAAAATATGAAATAGAATTTGGAAACGTGTAAATCGTATCTCCCTGAGCTGCAGAACGGGAACGTTTGAAGACATGAAGATAGCCACACATGTTACAGTATGTGGGGGCGTGGCTGGAATGTGGACGGAGGGCGAGTTGCAGATAACATGGATACAAAGAGAATACTGACTGTGGAACAATAAATCAGTAGTTACCCCGTTTCTCCAACATCTACTCTGTTTTCATTACAGCTGAGCACTTTTCACATTTGCCGGATCCAGCTGAACTTTTCATGTCCATGTTTCTGTTTCTGAGCTTCCCAGTTCGCTCACAGCTCTCCTTTTCATACAAGAGAGTTCATTGTACTTGTTTGAATGCCTCAGAGTCTCAGGCCCAGCATGCCCGAGTACGCTGTGCACATCCAAGTTAGAGAACAGCTGTGACAGTCAGACATCACATGCTGCACAGCTGAGGCTGACCACCATCATCCAGTTTATCTTTGCCACTCTGTCTTTTGTCACAGTAATTTGTTACAGTTCTCTTTCCATCGTTACTGTTTCCTTCTTTAATTGAAGCTTCATTGTTTCTCGTCACAGACACTCTAATGATCCCTCTCTGTTCCCAGCACTCTCTGAACCTCCTACTTGATCCTTTTTCTCTAGACAGAGTAGGAGCTCAGACCGCAGGCCATAAAGTGGACTGAGTACTGGTAACCTCACTTCCTGATCACACGCATCAGTTTGTGAATACAGTGTTATCTGAGTGTTTGTTTGTTGCTAACGTGCACTTCAATCAGCTGTCATGAATATGCCATGTGGTGGAAGAAAATCAGACTTTTTGTCTTGGATTTAGTTTTTTTATTCGAGTAATTCTTAGAAAAATGTTCCTCTTTTACAGGAGTTTCCCTTTGTGTTTTGCTTTTCCTGTTGTGTTCCGTCAACACAGATACAAAGATACAAGGTTGGTACTGTGTATATTTTACTGCAGATCTGATTCAACCTCTTTTAAAGAGGCCATTTCATACAAATTTCAGGACTTTGTGGTTATTTCTTAAGTATTAACCAGTAATATGAAACATTTTATATCTAAAAAACGTCAGGAAACACTGATTAACAGACCTTTCAATCTGTCTGCGTTAAAATTCGGGTGGTTCCGGCTCCTTCCGTCAGGCTGCTTCGTCAGCAGCTTGTTCATATTTATTATTCTAATTTGCTGGACTCAGATTGGCTGGTTTCCTGCCCCGCTGCTCATGGCAACAGCAGACGTAGTCTCTTCTAGTTTGATACGTCTTATGCTAACAGGTTTTAGCCAGCAGCATGCTAGGCGTGGTTTCAACTGCGGGAGCTGATGAATACTAACGAACAAAGGAGTTGTTACGAAACAAATACAGGCTGTTCGGACTCGGGTGTTATCGCCACCTATGTAGTTTGAGAGATTAAAACTGAAAGAGAAGTTGTTGACCTGTTTTCACACCCACTGTGAAGGTAAGAACACCTGTGGAGCTAAAATATTCAACAGAAACCTCAGAAAAAAACATTTTTAATGGAAGGGCTTCTTTAAAAGATGCTCAGGTGCTGTTGAAATGGAAACGTGTTGGACTTCCAGTTAAATGAGAAGTAGCAGCAGAAGGATGCAAGAAACAAACTTTGTTGTGTTAATAACATGAAGTCTGATTGGTCAGATTTGCTGTTGTTCTTCCATCATTACTTGCTGAAACCAGGGATAATAAATACTTGGGACTAACCAAAGATTTTAATCTGAAGATGGATGTCAGTCTAATTGGAAACAGATTTAGAAGCTTCATGGTGAGTTTGTCCATCATCAAACAATCCCCAAGTCTCCGTCATCACTGTTAGATCACTGCTGATTTTTAAATGCAGCTGTTGATGTTTTAGTTGCTGCTCAGAAGGGAAGAATCAGTAAATTTTTCTCCAAAGCAACATGCAGATGACGCTTTTATTTGTTTTGGTGCTCAGGTTTTAATGTGAGCTGCATGAGATTCAACACAGGATGAGAGTGGAAGTTAGGTGTTCTGTCACGGTGGAATCTCTGATGAAAACAATTCAACCAGAAAACCAAAAAGAGTTAACTGCACTTTAAGATAAGCAAAACATTTAGTTAGTAAATAAAACAATAACTGTTTTTATACACATGAAATTAATTTCAATCACGTCTTCAACATTAAAATATATAAAAAACCTGCATGTCTGCAATCCAAAACATTCCATGTGCAACAGATTGGGTCAGATTATCTGTCATCACCTCAGCTGACACACACATTTGCACATTTAGCCACAAGTATTTAGAAATTCCTGATCTGTCCACACCGCAGAGAGCCTTTGTCTCCTGTCTGAGGAAGACACATTACACACACTGCTGTGTTGATAGCCAAACAAGTAACCTGCCTGCCATCCTGAGCTCCAGGTCATCGAGTGTGTCATGCACGCTCACCTCTAATGACCAGGAGATCTCTCCATCTGTCAGTCTGTCTCTGTGTGTCTATCAAACAGTAAACACAGTTTCCATCACCATTATCTGTGTGTGAGATCAGACTGACATAACAAAAACTACAAGAGGCGCTGGTTCAAGTCCCAGCGTGATGCTGCAGCAACAAACATTTTGTCTATGGGATGGATTAGAGATGTGAACTAACCAGGAGAGAAAAACACTGAAACACGGAAGGTTCAACATGAACAAAAAAAGATATATTTCTCTGAACTAAAAGAGTTAACGGTGTAAAATCCTTCTGGAATAAGAGACTGTTACAGAAACTGATTATATGTTTGTTATTTAACACAGCTGGGGGACAAACTTAGACTTGTTCATCAACTACATATTCTGAAAACCCCTCGCGCGCTCTGTGGGACTCTATAACACGTTTCGGTCGTGTGTCACCTGGACACGCAGAATCTGGATTATTATCCTGTTATACGGTTTAACCGGATTCATTGTTGTTATTGTGGAGAGTTTTTACCTCGGCGTTGAAGCCGCTCTTTTCCTCCGCTGCGCGCGCACAGACCGCGCACAGCCACAGCGCGAGCAGGGTCCGTCTCCAGAGCAACCAGAAGCTGCTGTCCCGTGAGGTGGTGGCCATGGTCCGGTCGTTGTTCTGGGGAACCAGCCGTGCTTCTTCTGGTTTAGTCCCAGGTGGCCACGCGGACTTTGGAAGAGTTGCGACTCGCAGTCCACCAGTTTAGTGTCACGCCCTTCTCGGAGCTCCAGAGGACTCGGATCTTATCAGTCTTCAGGAGCGCGCTTGTGTTCTGTGGAAGAGCTCCATCCCAGATTTACATATGGACCTGGACCTTATGAGTCCGCAGCTTGTCTCTGTGCAGGATGCTACTCTCTCACAGAGATCTACTCACATGAGCGCATGTCAGTTCATTTATACATCAGCGTTATGATCCACTAACCTTCAGCCTGATCTTTTAAACTTCTCCTGCAGTTTTAACACACTGTGTTTAGGACATGACTTCCTGCTGACATGTTAAATCCAGTCAGATCACGTGTGTTGTGGTAATAAAGTCCAACAAAAACCGGTGGTGAAGTTTCAGGAACAAAGATGAGTGTTAAAGATCACCGAAGCTGTCGGACCGACCCAGCTTTAGGAAACACGCTTCAAGAAGATCAAACGGTTTGTAGCTTGAGGCAGTTTAGTTTAAAGTGCTGATCCCCTGCTACTTTGACACAGTTTCCCTTTAACCGGGTCAAATCCACCCGGAGAACGGTTCTAAAGTCCTGAGGCAGGTTTGGCGTTGTCACCCCACCGGAGCAGGTCCGACAGTGGCGCTCAGCGCGCAGCTTGGAGTGAGGATTCAGAATCCTGTGAGTCAAGTTAATCACGTAGCTCGTTTAAAAGAATTTCAAAATAAAATCTGGGAATCTTACAATGAAACCAACATTAACTTCTTTCCAATCAATGCTTTTCTTTTCTGGAGTTATAATACCTCCTTATTCATTATCACTTGTAACAACGCATCTTCATCTAATCCAACAATAGATGATTAGTTAGATTAATCTCAACTAGCAAGAAGAAATTACATTTTTGTTATTTAGTTTTTGTAATTGTTGAAAATTATTTGAAAGAATTGTCTACGTTTCCCGCGAGGTTGGAAAACTTCTGTCTCTCTTATTTTATTTTGTGTTTGACGGTGAACATTTTCCGGTATTGTGGTCCAAACAATGAAGTGCGTCTGTCAGCCAGAGTCAAGGAGGATGAAGTAGGAGAGGAAGAAGAACCGGACATGAGCGCCCTCCTCCTATCACCGTTCAACCACACAGAGCTCATATCTCTTAATGTAAATAAAGAATTTATAACATCAGGGAATTTCACAAATTACTCATTATCGAGTTTGGACGTATTGTAGGGTGACTGACTTTATTTTATTCACCCAAACAGAGCATCAGCTGCACTATTAACCAATATCAATGTAAATAAAAATGACAAAAAATCTGTTTGGTGTTAGAAATCCGTTTGTGTTCAGATGAGATGGAGCAGCTGTCGCTTAAGATGAGGACGGAAAAGTTTGTTTCTTTTTGTGTTTCCAGTCTTTCCAGTGAATGTCTGGACTAATTAACCTGCAGCTGACAGAACAGTTACCTGCACATGAAAAATGAACCAACTCAAAGCTAAAATTAACATTATTAATGGCCAGTGACCAAAATCCATCTCCAGAATTAGTATGTTGGCCCCTTCGGGATCTTATGGTGTTTGCCAATATCACTTCTCTCTTAAAATTTTATATTAATTGTTTTGTGTCAATAAACAATCTCATACTATAGAATCAGATGGTGTCACACCTTCTCACTTAGAAATGATAAAAAAACGACTCAATAGAGAAATTAAGTAAATAACGGTTGTGACATTGAGTTAAAGCCCCTCTTTTGAATCCTTTCGTCCCAAAGGTCTGTCTTACCCCTACCCCCCCAACCAACCCCCCCAACCAACCCCCACTCATATCCCCATTCCTCGGGAATAAATTGGGGAATAAAATCCTTTATACGACAGTAACAATAACAAAAGGAAACTATCAAATCATTTAGTATGAGGTGTTCATTTCTTTCTAAGAAAAAGAAAAAGAGGAAAAACATAAAACAAAATGAAAAAAGAAAAGAAAAAGAGGGGAGTAGCCTAATCCTACATTTTCGGTGTCAATAATAAAGATAATTAACAATTTATAAACAGATTTCTGTTCTTGTACAAGCTTTGCATTGTATGTTTAAATGTAGAGCTAATATTCTTAAATTAACATCAGCAACATAAAACATATTGTTTCTGATCCAGTTTTAAAAAATATAAGTTTTAGTTTAATTCCAGGAAAAAAACATCCTGGAACCAGTGAGATAAACACCGTTTATGGTTTCTAACAGGATTCTGACATAAATCCATAAATAAAACTTCTGGGGTCAGGGAGGATATTCATTTGAAATACCCATCCATCCATTTTCTGAACCTGCTTCTTCCTGGTCAGAGTCGCAGGGAGCTCCAGCAGTCTTTGGGCGAGAGACGGGCGACACCCTGGACAGGTCACCAGTCCATCACAGGGCCACACAGAGACAAACCACCACTCACACACACACTCACACCTAGGGACAATTTAGAGTCACCAATCAACCTCATGCACATTTTTGGACTGTGGGAGGAAACTGGAGTCCCCGAACAAATCCCTCACACACACGGGAGAACATGCGAACTCCATGTAGAAAGACTCCAGCCGGGTTCGAATCCGGACCTTCTCGCTGCAAGGCAACAGCTTCATTTGAAATATTTTAAATGTTATAAAAGTGTGTTCAGTTTAGGACAAAGTGAAAACATGTGTATGATCTACAGAATGATCAATGAGTCTCCTGTACTGCTCTGGTCCTGTGAGCCTTAAAAGAATCTGAATCTGAATAAGACTGTGTCTAACAAGGAGAGAAAGAGTCAGAATGTCCTCCAAAGCAAAATGTACACAGTGGTCGTATGTCCAGTCATCAAATTACGACCAAGGGTGACGTATTTAAAGCGACCTCTGGCGGTGGTTGTGCTGACTGCAGTTTCTCGCTGGCAAAATGAGAGAAACATGGCGGCCTTCCCCTCAATTTTCGGCAGAAATTGTTCTATTTCAAAATAGACAGTGGCTTTAGACTTGTTTTGATAACATTCCTAGCGAGAAATATAAACTTTATTTTCATAATATTTGTTTGGTTTATGGAAACGGTACATAGTTTTTTCGTTTCAACGTACATTTTCTCAGGGTTGAGTGGTTACTAGGTTGTTGCTAGGGACGCCGGTGGAACAACGGGCCGGAAGAAAAGAATCAAGCCGCAACCCAGC
Organism: Pachypanchax playfairii; assembly: GCA_006937955.1. NCBI lineage: Eukaryota > Metazoa > Chordata > Actinopteri > Cyprinodontiformes > Aplocheilidae > Pachypanchax > Pachypanchax playfairii. The sequence continues at coordinate 323,719 of SSNP01000073.1, forward strand.
TCGACCTAACCCTAACCCTAACCCTTTGTTAGCTCATTAAGGGCGGAAAGCAAGTTTTCTGTTGTTCTGTAAAAGTATCTGTTCCCATTTTACCAAAAGGGGGCGCTGAGGGTGGTAAAACCATAGAAAACGCTCCATGGGGTCGTATTCGAGTGCATGGACAAACGTCAACTATGGGCGTATGAGTACCTACATCAATTTTAGAAACATAATTGTGATCAGATGGTATTTCTTTGTCAAAAATCACTCAACAAGTTTTCTAAGACCTGTAATTAAATTAGGAATGAAGACAGAATGTAATCAGATGTGCTGGTAGCAGGAAGTAGTGGTTTGGAAATGTCAGCTAAACTAACCCTTTTTAGATCCTTCACAGTTGGATGTTTCGTTCAGTAAAGTTTTCTTGAAATCATTTAAATATAAATAAAGACGACTGTGTAAATGATCCAAATCTGTCATCCTGTTATAAACTGACGATTGATCTGATTTACTGCTCAAAATCAAAACCTTTTTAAATTAAAATAGAGTTATTTTGAAATAACTTGATGGATTTTGGCAATGCAATTATTCATTTTCAAGAGGATTTTCTCCCAGTTCATGATCATTGTAGAAGGTTCAAATAAGGATCTTAGACAAAAAGCAACACGTCCTGAAGAAGAAGGAAAGAAAATCTGAGAAGCTTCTTCAGTGAGCTGGCTCATAGATCACCTTCTCCTGCCTCCTGAGAGACTTTGTTGGACTGTTTTGCATGTTCACGTGCCTGATGATGTGAAGTACAACTATTGCAGTATGAAGGAGGGAATCTGCATCTAGCTGGATACAACTGAAAATCTGAAAACTCTTCATATGAGAACAGAAGAAGCATCTTGGAACATCTTCAATAACCAAGAAGGAAGTCAATTTTCTAGAACTTCCCTGTAGTTCAGTATGTTTGCATGTTATTCTTTGGGAACCAGTAGTTTAAAGGTTACTGAAGATTCTGCAACAGATAGAGATGAAGAGACATCTTAATCTATGATGCTCAAAGATCTCTGGTAAGAATGTTGATGTTATTCTATTATTTTACAGCTCCAGCAGCAGATGCAATAAAACACATTCATATTTCACACTTTAAGTTAGATTGAAATAACTTGTTTTTATTATTTTATTCTAAAGTGACACAGTCAGGTTCTGTCTGTTTGCAGGAAACATGAAGAGCTTGATCTGTGAGTTCTTCACTGACCTCTCGTCCTCCAGGCTCATGTCCATCAACTCTTGTATTCACTAAATTGATTTGAAGTTTTACTGTCTGATACAACCAAACACATGATAATCTCCAGCCAGGCCTCATCTGAACTCTCATTTACAGTAATGACATTTGTTTCCCATCAGGAACAGAGTGGAATGCATAATGATTTGTGGCAGTTACACATGTACAGGTATTTACTGAGTTTAGAATTTACATCCCAGACATTAATCTGAGGCGTTGTAATATTCATCAGAGGGCTGTTCTTTAACAAGTAAATTACACATGGATTATTGTGACAGGGTCATCGGGGTCTGTTTGTCTGTTAGCAGGATAACTCTAAAACTTATGGATGGATTTTGATGGAATTTTCAGGAAAGGTCAAAAATGATACAAGAAACAAACAGTTATATTTTGGGGGTGATCCGGATTACAGTCTAGAATTAGTGGAGGTCTGCGCTCTCTGAGTGCCTTTCTACTGTAGTTATTTCTCAGTTCTTTCTGATTCTCTGCACTAGGATATATTTGCTTCAGCTGTTTGTGTGAACCACCTGGCAGGAGGTCCAATAGACTAACAGATAAAACACAATATGAATAGTACAAACATTCAGTCTTTCACAAGTCACAGGTGAGACACAAAATGTTGTATGGGCTCATAAAATCAAATTAAATCAAATCAAAAAATAATGAAGAATTTTTGATTTATTTTATTTTATTATTCATTTATTTAGAACACTAACAAACAAAAATTAAAATAATAAAAAAGTGACATGCACACAAATAACCAGTACATGTAGATTACTCAATCATTTCTAATGCACAGCACTAGAACAAAATACTATTACATGTTCTAAAGGCAGTAGGAAGAAACAAAGCTTATTTTGATCCTACTAATCTTTTACGTCATTCATATATACTGTACATTATTATCATTGTTCCTTAAGAAAGTAATTAAAGAATGAACAATCACATCCCTAGTTACAAAACACAACACATCATATTAGTTCATTTTATGATACGTTTCTAGAAAACAATGTTTGTATATATTTTTTTAAAATAAGATATAGCACAGTTCTGCACAGATTTGATTTAAATTGATTTGTATTGAATTGATAATGATGACACCAGCAATAGAGATCAACATTTTTCTAATAAAATGGACAAAGAGGAAATTCCATTAGTCTGTAGAAAATGCAGATAAAAAAACCATTAAATTATTTGTTTTATTTTCATGTTTTATCAAAGTAAAAAAAAAAAAAAAAAATTCATGTAAAGGTTTGTTTTGTCTGATTGGGAGAGATCTGCTGTTTTGTTTGTGTACTGCTGCCCTCTGCTGGCAGAAGAAGAGATTTACAGTTCATTTTGTTTACAATATCACTGCTGTCAAAGTGATAAACAAACACAATCCTTGTATTTCCTCACTTTTTTTTTTTTAAATTAATATCTAATCAGATTGAACTGAATGTTTCATATTGTTTATATAACACCCTTTCATAATAAAAGTCATCTTAAATCATTTTACAGTTAAGAAACAAGTCCAGTTCACATCAACTGGTCCAAAGTTGATAACCAGTTAAATACAACAGTTGAATCCAACATGATAGTATCAGTTATAGCTGGTTTTAAAATGTCAATTAGTAAAAAGGTTTCCAACAGATTGGGTTGAATATTCATTTCAACACAATCCTCCATCCTGAACAGCACAAACTGATGATTGTGGAAAGGAACGACTCCTTTTTAAACGGGAAGAAACCTCCAGCAGAACCAGGTTCAGAATGAGAAACCTTCTGAGACCCACAGGGGTCTGAGAGGACAGGAAACACAGATGGGTTGAGCCAGTCTTCATTTTTATGTTTGTATTTACTAATATTGCTGCCAGTAACTTTAACTCTAAAGTGAGTAAAGACACAGATTGATTAAATGTGGCCAGTGTTTCCAGCACTCCAAGCTCATGAGATCCAGATTACATGATTGATCAAAGACGTCTTGAAAGCAGACTGTGTGTCTGTCTGCAGTCTGAGAGAAAGTGCTGGTATATGAGAAAATAAGATCCTCAGTATACGTATGATGGAACTTTGTTGTTTGCATACGGAAATAAAGGGCAAAGCAACAGTTTTTTATTAATAAAATGTGCAAATGAGCCGGAACGCCATCAATCTCTGAAACCTCTGTGATACGGACAGGACACGTTAGCTTCTCACAAAATGAGTTGATTGACTGGTTACCTTTCTCTTGAAGGTGAGTCACACAGTGAGACAGCAGGTCATTTCCAGAAGTGGAGCTAGACTGTTGCGAGAGCCAGGAGAGGTAAGTGTACACAGGTAGGTATCTGGCTGTTCATAACCTAATTGAGTTGATGGGTAATAGTGGAGGTTTTTCTTAGTAAATCCAGCAGTACTTCCTCTGTATCTACCTACGTATTACATGTGGTATTTACCCCTTACATGCTATAACATGTGTATCAAGTAAATGCTGAGTAAATTCTGTTGTTTCTCTGTATTTACCTCTTTAAAACACATGGTGTGTTATTGGTAATTACTAAGATTTACCATATAAGTACCAAGTATTTTCTTAGTAATTAGGGGACTGTAAAATGATTTACATGTGAAATGCAAACATGTACACACTGTAAACAAACTCACAAATAATATGCAAATTCATGGTTACTATTATAGTTTATTTCACTTTTGGTGGAATACAAATAACACACACCATGAACACAGACCTGTACAGTCCTCTGTCCTACTCATAATGTTTAAAATCAAAATAACTTTTACTAAAACTGAAAACTGATCTCTCAGAAAAACACAATCTTTCTGAAATCTTGACATAAAATATAAAAACTACTTTAAAAGCATGTTTTTAATTGACTTCTTTAATCCATGTAGTTGTTGACTGAGTGAAATGGAGCAGAAGGAACATTTAGATGTAGACCTATTTGCACATTTCCTCTTGTCTCTAGAAACAAAATTTACATATTTCTATTCATGACAACTCCCATAAAACTAATCAATTAATCCCCTGACCTCATCAGTATTTATGTCCTGTTGTCACATCGGTTACACTCACTTCACATCACGTACATCTCAGCAACATACAGAGGTAAGCTATGATTCTCTTTATGTTTAAAACTTTAAATTAAGTGATTGTTTTGATTGTTTCTATTACCAAATTACTAATATAAATAAACACTTTGTCAAAATTTTGCATTTTTTAAACCAAGATCAGAACAAGCTATGTGAGCCTACCTTCAATCTGTGACAGGGGTTAGTATTTTTAATGAATATCAGACTGGAGCTGTTTCTTTTTGTGACTAACCACGTGCTTTGATTTCATTATCAAATTCTAAAACACTGTTTGGATGTTATGTTTGGGAAAGTTGTTTCGTTAAAGCGGTACAAAATAACTTTTACAAATGTAATCTACTGTTTTAAAACTTGTCTAAGTGAATACTCACTGAAAAACATGTTCATCTTCATATGAGACACTCTGGACGTCTCTGGTCCTCCTATATTACACTTAATAATTTCAGTAATTCAGGTCGCAGCAGGAAGTGGTGTTCTGATGATTTATGCTGCCCTGATGAAAAATGCCTCCATAGGACAAATTAACACCTTATTTCATAACAAGATGTTATTAGAAGTTTATACAGTATTCTTGTTTATGGTGAGTGTTTCCTGTTAATTATTTAAATATATATTTTATGATCCTTCCCTGATATTTTCTATATAAAAGCCCTCTGGGTCCTTATCGGCCATTGTTGGGTCCTTCTCCTCTGGGTGTATCCAAACATTTGCCTGTTGCTCTGACTATGCAAAGAAAGTAAAAATAACATCATATTTAGTGTTTCTGTCCTGAGAGAATTTATTTTATAGGTAAGATGTATTTATGGAAAATTATAGAAACAAAAATAAACAATAAATCTGTTTATTGAAGTCAAGACTGTAGAACGGCACATGTGCAGAAGGAATCGGTAGCACATCTCAACAGGGAGCATATTTCAACAGAGCACCGGTTCCAGCAACGGCCATCTGAGACACGGCTGCAGAAAAGTTATTTATTACTGATTTAAAGGGCTGACCAGCATTACTTAATAAAGACAAACATATCAAAGAGATTCCTCCTCGAAGTAATACTCAGCCGGAGGTACTTGTCCCGTGACCCTCTCAGACTTTACCAGAAAAAAATGGAAAAGAAAAATGAAGCACAGTTTCTAAATTTTACATCACAAACTAACGTTTTTATGACAATCCGTTAATATTCAGTGTTACAAAAGATGCTTTCAAAATGTGACATATCTTTACAGCTAGAGTTCAGCTAGAATAGTTTTGGATGTTTCTATCCATCTGATTGTTTTCCAGGGAGGTCAGATACTGTCCTGCAAACCAAATTCTGTCAGCTGTCATGACAGGAACATGAATCTGCTTGGAGGTGGTCTAGTAGTGTTTACCTTTAACATAGGGAGCTAAAATCTTCTCTCTGTGTAAAGTGGGTTTCTTGCTCGACCCCAAATGCACAACAACTCAGACTTGTGAAAAAGTAAGTCTTTATTGTGAAATGTGGAATGTGACATGATGCTTCTGAAGGTTGTCTGGACAGCAGCAAACCTCTGGACTCCAGAACATAAGACCGGTTTAACTGTTCATTAAAGTGACTGCAGTGGGAAAGAGATGGTGTGCAGGGTGGGAGGGGTCCTTTACTATGTTCACCCTACTGAAAAGTTCAGGGTGTTTCCCAACCCTTGCATGCTGACTGCTGGAAACAAGCACCAGCTCCCCATGATCCTAAACAAGATCAAATACAGAAAATGTATGAATTTTTCTTTGATTTTTCTAATCTTTTTTATAAAGCAGCTAACAGGCATTTTGTTTCAGTAGCATTTAGAGCTACTGAATTGAACTGACCAAAAATAAGCTGTAAAAATGATAATGATAAAAAAAAATGATAATATATAAGAAGTTGTTGAATTCTATTTAACATGTAAGTAAGTCAGTAAATAAAGAGTTTATTTAAGTGTCCTGCATAACAGGGTGCCCAGCCCTCATGGGCTTACAAGACACTCGCACACAATATACATTAAAGGGACTTAAGGCAAGATTTGTGAAAAACTACACATGTATTTCCAGTTTATTCAATGCTAATGGGTCATGAAGCATTAAAAACCCAAAATAACGAGGCCATCCGCATATATGTCTGTTGCCTTGGAAACGCTGTGTGCTACATAATGCGCTGCAGTTCGACGTCCGAATTTCCCGCGCAGTTGTAGGGATGTGACGTAAATTGACGCTGCATGCGCGTTGCCGACAGCTCTTGAACAGGAAGTACATGGCCGCCGTGGACTTGGATTCAAACACTGAAGGTATACTTATGGATGTTTCTTCAGCCAGCAAACGACCTGCATCCACTCTCACCCCCAAAAAAGTGGCACCACGAAGAAAAAAAAGACTTTATCAGTGGCATCTCGTGAGTCTAAAAAAAAATATGACCGAAGCCGGGCAGGCACCCGCATAAATATTGGATATGCGTTCGGTTCATGGAGGGAACTTCAGCTGCATTTGGGAGTGAAAACGGATGCTGACATGGCTCATTTCCTTGTGACCAGGTGAGAAAACATTATAGGTCGTGTTTAGAGCCTGATACAGTATGAAAATTATGAGATCAAATCAAATAACAGAGTGGAGAGACCTGACGTGAAGTATGTTAGCCTCCCCGGTGCAGTGCTGTGAAGACGAACAGTCTGTAAAGTGTCTGTGCGCGCTCCCGTGCCGGCTTGACTGGTGGCTGCAGTTAGCCACAGCGCCTGTCGCGGCAGCACTGAGTCAGATTTTGTAAAGCTGCCTTAAGTCCCTTTAACTTACAAGATGGTCATCCAAAAAAAGTCAGAATCCATTACCAATAATACATTCCCATATTATTTTACAAATACAGGGTTCTCTTACACAACATGACATGACATAACATGATTTTGTTTTATTTTGGTTTTTTTTATGACATCATTCCCTGTTTTCCCATGTTCAGCTTTTCCAACTAAATTATTTTCTTATTTTCAAAGGATGAAGTGCTGGATCATCTGGTGGTTGTTACTGTGTTTCGTGTGGGGAGAATTTGGACCTCAGACTGGACCGACGTGTTCTGTTAGACGTCCAATATGTGATCCTTTGATTTGCTGTAATAACCCCACAGGGAAGTTGCTTTATATATGCAGATACTGTATACAGTGATGTGAAAAAGTATTTGCATCCTTGCAGATTTCCTTTTACCTTCACTTAGTTTCAGATTAGCAGAGATGTCAGAAGTAGAAGTAGAAAGTAGAAATCCAGTCCAGGAGCTATTCCAACTATCAATAAACCAGCTGAATTCAATTAGCACAGCTCGTTTACCAGGTAGATGAGCTAGTTGGTGAAAACACCTGTTCTAGATGTACAGGCAGATCCAAAAACATGCAGGATTTCTGCAGGATTTGTGCTTTTTTTTACTTTCTACTTCTACTTTTGACACCTCTGCAGATTAGCAAACAAACTTTAATATAAAAAATAACCTGACTAATTTCAAGATGCACATTCTAAATGTTTGATTTGATCTGTCAAAGATAAAATGTTTCTAAACCATGTGTAAAGAGTAATTGCCTCAGATGCAAAAACTAATAAAAAAACAAAGTCATTAACTTTTATCAATCTCGAAAAAGTTGCAAAGTCATTTCTAGATCTTTCGGACTCCGGTGAGCCACAGTGAACCGCATTACCCACAGATGTAGAAAACATGGAACAACGCTGATACTTACCAGGAGTTGCCAGATCAAAAGAAATGCTGTTATTTAAATCAATGACTCATCCAGGAGTCACTAATTTAAATGGTGTGAATCCTGTTACATCTTGTTTGGAACCAACTGGATTTCAGAAAAATAATAAATCACACTGACAGTTGAACATGATGGTGGTAGTAAAATGATCTGGGACTGCTTTGCTGATTCAGGATGACTTGACATAATTATCTGAACCATGAATTCTGCTCCTTACTTGAATATCCTGAAGGAGAATGTCTTTCCAACTGTTTTTCAACTCAGGTTCAAGCACACTTTGGAAAGGGTTCTAACATACAGTGGGGCAAAAAAGTATTTAGTCAGCCACCAATTGTGTAAGTTCTCCCACTTAAAAAGATCAGAGAGGCCTATAATTTTCATCATAGGTATACCTCAACTATGAGAGACAAAATGAGGAAAAAAAATCCAGAAAATCACATTGTCTGATTTTTAAAGAATTTATTTGCAAATTATGGTGGAAAATAAGTATTTGGTCAATAACAAAAGTTAATCTCAATACTTTGTTATATAGCCTTTGTTGGCAATGACAGAGGTCAAACGTTTTCTGTAAGTCTTCACAAGGTTTTCACACACTGTTGCTGGTATTTTGGCCCATTCCTCCATGCAGATCTCCTCTAGAGCAGTGATGTTTTGGGGCTGACGCTGGGCAACACGGACTTTCAACTCCCTCCAGAGATTTTCTATGGGGTTGAGATCTGGAGACTGGCTAGGCCACTCCAGGACCTTGAAATGCTTCTTACGAAGCCACTCCTTCGTTGCCCGGGCGGTGTGTTTGGGATCATTGTCATGCTGAAAGACCCAGCCACGTCTCATTTTCAATGCCCTTGCTGATGGAAGGAGGTTTTCACTCAAAATCTTACGATACATGGCCCCATTCATTCTTTCCTTTACACGGATCAGTCGTCCTGGTCCCCTTGCAGAAAAACAGCCCCAAAGCATGATGTTTCCACCCCCATGCTTTACAGTAGGTATGGTGTTCTTTGGATTCAACTCAGCATTCTTTCCCCTCCAAACACGACAAGTTGAGTTTCTACCAAAAAGTTGTCCATTTTGGTTTCATCTGACCATAGGATGTTCTCCCAATCCTCTTCTGGATCTGTCTCTTATACACNATCCAAATGCTCTCTAGCAAACCGCAGACGGGCCTGGACGTGTCCTGGCTTCAGCAGGGGGACACGTCTGGCACTGCAGGATTTGAGTCCCTGGCGGCGTAGTGTGTTACTGATGGTAGCCTTTGTTACTTTGGTCCCAGCTCTCTGCAGGTCATTCACTAGGTCCCTCCGTGTGGTTCTGGGATTTTTGCTCACCGTTCTTGTGATCATTTTGACCCCACGGGGTGAGATCTTGCGTGGAGCCCCAGATCGAGGGAGATTATCAGTGGTCTTGTATGTCTTCCATTTTCTAATAATTGCTCCCACAGTTGATTTCTTCACACCAAGCTGCTTACCTATTGCAGATTCAGTCTTCCCAGCCTGGTGAAGGTCTACAATTTTGTTTCTGGTGTCCTTTGACATCTCTTTGGTCTTGGCCATAGTGGAGTTTGGAGCGTGACTGTTTGAGGTTGTGGACAGGTGTCTTTTATACTGATAACGAGTTCACACAGGTGCCATTAATACAGGTAACGAGTGGAGGATCGAGGAGCCTCTTAAAGAAGTTACAGGTCTGTGAAAGCCAGAAATCTTACTTGTTTGTAGGTGACCAAATACTTATTTTCCACCATAATTTGCAAATAAATTCTTTAAAAATCAGACAATTTGATTTTCTGGATTTTTTTTCCTCATTTTGTCTCTCATAGTTGAGGTATACCTATGATGAAAATTACAGGCCTCTCTGATCTTTTTAAGTGGGAGAACTTACACAATTGGTGGCTGACTAAATACTTTTTTGCCCCACTGTACATCTGCAAGTCCTCATTTGAACTGCCTTAAACACAAAAAAGAGCTTTGGAGAACACTAGTCAAAGTTTGGTCTTTAATCCAACTGAGATATTGTAGCCTGACCTTCAATGGGATGTTCATGTCATGGATCGCTGTTATTATGGTCTGTATATGCTTTGTTTACATTCTTTTCACTTTCTCCCTCTTTATGCCACAATCAGTTGACGCCTCCACTACCAGGTGGACTGGGAGGGCTACAGACATGGAGGAACAGTTCCGGGTCCTTACTCGCCATATCTTGAACTCCAATATGATGAGGAGGTTTAATTATGACTCCCCAGAACAAACTGGCGGGCCATCAGGAGTCGTCCCTTGAGGAGGGGTTACTGTCTTGGATGGCCAATATCAGATAATGTTACATTTTTGCTAACCTTCTCCCTCCGCATGCTGGTATCAGCCATCATTCTGCTCACATGGAACCGTTATTATCATCATCTTCACCTCTTCCCTCCTGAATACGATCCCTCTCTGGCCACAGTCCCAATGCCAGATCGTCATTTGACCTTGGTGACACAGTCCAACGCATCATAGTTCTTGCATTGCCTTGTCATGTTTAGAAGGTTTCTTTGACCCTTTTTCTGTCCATGGTTTCTGTCTCTTGTGTGTCCCCTTGGATTTTTGATGACAAATTCTTCAGATCATTTGAAAGCCTAATGGTTCCCTTCTCCCACTGACCATGCCTCCTACCTGCTCCTTTGGTTATCCTGAATCACAGATTCACAGAGGTACTGACTCACATCTACAAGTTACATTTTGACCGAGACCTGGATCCGTCCTGACAACACATCAACACCGGCTGCCCTCTCTTCTCATGCAGAATTCACACACACTCCTCGTCCTGCTGGGCGAGGAGGCGGTACAGGCATCCTGATTTCCAAAATGTGGAAATTTTCTTCCTTGCAAACCACTACTACCTGCTCCTCATTCGAATTTCATGCATTACGAATCTCTAAGCCCGTCGCTGCTTATGTTTTGGTTATTTACCGCCCTCCGGGAGGCAACATGGAGCAATTTATGGACGAACTGGACACAATCCTATCCGACATTCCAGATGATAACTCCCCTTTAATAGTTATGGGCGACATGAACATTCATATTGATAAAACGCAAGCTCATAACTTTCTGGCCCTGGTCCACTCCTTCAATCTCAATCTGGTCCAGACTCCCCCAACACACAGAGCTGGCAACACACTCGACCTGGTACTGACCAGAAACTGCACTGCAGGTAACGTGCAAGTCACACCGCTGCACCTCTCAGACCACTTCCTGATTAAATTCTGCATCTCCATCCCTTACGTACCTAACGCAAAAGTAAAGACTGTCTCCTACCGCAGAAACCTTCAATCTCTCACTCCCTCGCAGCTATCGGAGCATGTCTGCTCCTCCCTCCCTTCCTACTCGGTGCTCTCAACTCTGCCTGTAAATGACGCAACAGAGACGCTCTGCTCCTCACTAGCTTCTTCTCTGGACGAAGTCTGCCCTCGTGTGTCAAAGCTGGCCGCCCGGCAGCGTCCTAGTCCGTGGCTCACAGACACTCTGAGGGATCACAGAGCTGGTCTGAGAGCAGCTGAAAGGAAATGGCGCAAATCCAAAAATCTCTCTGACTTGTCCGAATACCAGCAAATGCTCTCTAGCTTCACATCCTGCTTAAAGGCTGCCAAGATAGCTTTTTATCAAAACAAAATCCAAAATGCTCCTAGCATGGGAAAACTATTCAAGACATTCAATACTCTTATCCGTCCTCCACCTGCTCAGCCACCCACCGGGCTGACTGCAGACATGTTCGCCACCTACTTCACCGACAAAATCGCCTCCATTAAAAATCAGTTTTCTGAGCCTGACAATCCCAGTCTGGTCCATCCTTCCTCCGGTCAATCGCTCTGCTCCTTCCGCTTACTGAATGAGGACGAAGTCTCCCGACTCGTAGTGGAATCTAATCCAACCACGTGTCCTCTGGATCCGATTCCTACGGATATCCTGCTGAGCATTCTTCCTGCTGTCAAACCTGCAATAACCCACATTATAAACTCTTCCATGAAAGCTGGCATCTTTCCTTCAGTTTTCAAGCAAGCCACTGTCACTCCGCTGCTGAAAAAACCGTCGCTCGACCCGGCCCAGGTAGGAAACTACCGGCCAGTCTCGCTCCTACCGTTCATGTCCAAGATCCTAGAGCGAGCCGTTTTCACTCAAGTCTCACAGTTCCTCCACGACAACGACCTACTTGATCCTTATCAATCAGGCTTTAAGCGAGGCCATTCCACTGAAACCGCTCTTCTCTCAGTTGCAGAGTCACTACGGGTTGCCAGATCGGCTGGTCTCTCCTCAGTACTCGTACTCCTTGACCTGTCTGCTGCTTTTGACACCGTCAACCACCTCGTTCTCCTCTCGACGCTATCTAAGCTTGGCATCTCGGGACCGGTCCTCTCGTGGTTCACCTCGTACCTTGCGGAAAGATCTTTCAGAGTCTCGTGGCATGGACAGATGTCCAGTCTGCATGAGCTGGCGACGGGTGTCCCGCAGGGCTCGGTCCTTGGTCCTCTCCTCTTCTCTTTATACACCACCTCATTAGGCGAGATCATTCGCTCCCATGGCTTCTCATACCATTGCTACGCTGACGACACTCAGCTCCTCCTCTCGTTCCCTCCAGACGATACATCCGTCTCAGTGCGGATATCTGCTTGCCTCTCAGATATCTCGGCGTGGATGAGGGATCGCCACCTTCAGCTTAATCTGTCCAAAACTGACCTCATTGTCTGTCCTGCCAGTAACTCCTTACCTCCTCAGATAAGCGTGCAGCTTGACTCCATCACGCTGTTCCCCAAAACCTCCGCCAGAAACCTTGGTGTCATACTGGACAACCAGCTGTCCTTCAAAGAGCAGGTTAACTCCGTAGCTCGCTCATGTCGATTCGCGCTTTACAACATCAGGAAAATCAGAGCCTTCCTCACAGACCTGTGTGGTGTACACAGCTTCTGGTCCAGGCCCTGGTCTTGTCCCGGATCGACTACTGCAACTCATTGCTGGCCGGTCTTCCGGCGTCCTCGGTTAAACCTCTGCAGATGATTCAGAATGCAGCAGCACGTTTGGTCTTCAACCAGCCCAAGAGGGCTCATGTCACTCCGCTGCTCATTTCCCTGCACTGGCTTCCAGTTGCAGCACGCATCAAATACAAAGCTCTGCTTCTGGCTTACCAGACTCTAACACACACAGCTCCTACCTACCTTCACTCCTTCATCCAAACCTACATTCCCACGCGTCAGCTACGCTCAGCCGCTGAAAGACGCCTAGCGCTTCCACCACAACGTGGCATGAGATCATGTTCCAAACTCTTCTCCTCTGTTGTCCCCCGATGGTGGAATGACCTACCAAACTCGGTCCGATCCTCAGAGTCTGCAGCTACTTTTAAGAGCAGACTTAAGACTCACCTCTTTAAAGAACACTTTCAGTCTTAATGTAGGAGTAATTTATGATTTATGATATCGATTTGAGAATTTATCTCTCACAAAAAAAAAAAAAAAAATTGATACACTTGAGGTATCAGCGTCGGAATTAAACTGGACTCCAAACAGTCCGCCTCCTTATATTTTTTTCCTTCTCTTTGAATTCTTGCTTGTATGTTCTCTCAATGTAAGTCGCTTTGGATAAAAGCGTCTGCTAAATGACAGTAGTAGTAGTAGTAGTAGTACATTTTGGATTTGGCTATTGGATTACTGATTTTGGACGTGGATTTGTTTATGGATTGTCCCGCAGTAATCTATTTGTAATTCCATTTTAGTCTTCCCACATAACCAATTACGTCTCTCCTGCTCCAACCATCTCACCTCCTTTGCTGACGTCATTTAAAAATAGCTCTCTGAATACACCTCTCCATCTGTCAACACAAATCAAACTCATTCATGCTCTTATCCTAAATTTACTGGCCTTTCATCAGAGACTAACCCTCATCTGTTATGCCACAGTTGCTGACACTTATTCCTTACTGTCCAGAGAGTGAACTACTACCATTTTAGCCATATACTATATATCATTAAAATGTTTTACCAAAGAAAGGTAGGCAAAAATTTCCCCCCAGAGCTGTGAAAGATTTATTGCTTATTATCACTAATATTTGCCTGGAGCTGATTTTAAATGTCAGCGATTTGGTTTCTCATTTGTTGTTTTATGGGGAGAAATGACTCTTTTTATACAGGGTCAGGTTGGCTTGTGTAACTCTTTTCATTAATAAAATGGTAAATGGCGTGCACTTGTATAGTACTTTAATTAGGTCCTACGACCCCCAAAGCGCTTCACACTACAGTTTTTTGTTTTTTTTTGCCATTCACCCATTCACACAGGAGAGGGTAGGGGCTAACATTCACACAACCCAATACGCAGATCAGGGGGCAACATGGGGTAGAGGCCTGCAGCGGGACGGGACTCCCATGGGAACCGCGGGACGCATAGCAAAAGCATGTGGCGCAGGTCATTATTTGACACAGCCTCTTGCGGGAGCAAGCGGGAATGGAGGGGTGTGGTCGCGGGAGCAGGACATAAACATGTTCTCTTGAGTCCCGCAAAGTGTACATTTGAATTAAATATAATTCACAAAATGATTTTTAAAAATATTTAAAAAGTGTTAAACGTTATGTGTGCATTTTTTTTTATATGGGGAAGAGCTAAACTTGGGGTCTTTAAGCTGCGCCGGGTGGTAGTTCACGTGGACGCGTGCTCTCCGAACTCACTCTGAAAGCATGGCAGAGGAAACGAGTGCCCTTACTGCTGAAGCTGTTAGTGCGCTTGTGAAAAGGGGAACTTTTCATACCAAAAAGCCCTCTAAGGGTAAGTCAGATACAGTGGGGCAAAGAAGTATTTAGTCAGCCACCAATTGTGTAAGTTCTCCCACTTAAAAAGATCAGAGAGGCCTGTAATTTTCATCATAGGTATACCTCAACTATGAGAGACAAAATGAGGAAAAAAAATCCAGAAAATCACATTGTCTGATTTTTAAAGAATTTATTTGCAAATTATGGTGGAAAATAAGTATTTGGTCACCTACAAACAAGTAAGATTTCTGGCTTTCACAGACCTGTAACTTCTTTAAGAGGCTCCTCGGTCCTCCACTCGTTACCTGTATTAATGGCACCTGTGTGAACTCATTATCAGTATAA
>SSNP01000073.1:338854-353620 GCA_006937955.1 Pachypanchax playfairii
AAAAAAAAAAAAAAAAAAAATTGATACACTTGAGGTATCAGCGTCGGAATTAAACTGGACTCCAAACAGTCCGCCTCCTTATATTTTTTTCCTTCTCTTTGAATTCTTGCTTGTATGTTCTCTCAATGTAAGTCGCTTTGGATAAAAGCGTCTGCTAAATGACAGTAGTAGTAGTAGTAGTAGTACATTTTGGATTTGGCTATTGGATTACTGATTTTGGACGTGGATTTGTTTATGGATTGTCCCGCAGTAATCTATTTGTAATTCCATTTTAGTCTTCCCACATAACCAATTACGTCTCTCCTGCTCCAACCATCTCACCTCCTTTGCTGACGTCATTTAAAAATAGCTCTCTGAATACACCTCTCCATCTGTCAACACAAATCAAACTCATTCATGCTCTTATCCTAAATTTACTGGCCTTTCATCAGAGACTAACCCTCATCTGTTATGCCACAGTTGCTGACACTTATTCCTTACTGTCCAGAGAGTGAACTACTACCATTTTAGCCATATACTATATATCATTAAAATGTTTTACCAAAGAAAGGTAGGCAAAAATTTCCCCCCAGAGCTGTGAAAGATTTATTGCTTATTATCACTAATATTTGCCTGGAGCTGATTTTAAATGTCAGCGATTTGGTTTCTCATTTGTTGTTTTATGGGGAGAAATGACTCTTTTTATACAGGGTCAGGTTG
Source organism: Pachypanchax playfairii (assembly GCA_006937955.1). Lineage (NCBI taxonomy): Eukaryota > Metazoa > Chordata > Actinopteri > Cyprinodontiformes > Aplocheilidae > Pachypanchax > Pachypanchax playfairii. The sequence continues at coordinate 339,554 of SSNP01000073.1, forward strand.
GCTTGTGTAACTCTTTTCATTAATAAAATGGTAAATGGCGTGCACTTGTATAGTACTTTAATTAGGTCCTACGACCCCCAAAGCGCTTCACACTACAGTTTTTTGTTTTTTTTTGCCATTCACCCATTCACACAGGAGAGGGTAGGGGCTAACATTCACACAACCCAATACGCAGATCAGGGGGCAACATGGGGTAGAGGCCTGCAGCGGGACGGGACTCCCATGGGAACCGCGGGACGCATAGCAAAAGCATGTGGCGCAGGTCATTATTTGACACAGCCTCTTGCGGGAGCAAGCGGGAATGGAGGGGTGTGGTCGCGGGAGCAGGACATAAACATGTTCTCTTGAGTCCCGCAAAGTGTACATTTGAATTAAATATAATTCACAAAATGATTTTTAAAAATATTTAAAAAGTGTTAAACGTTATGTGTGCATTTTTTTTTATATGGGGAAGAGCTAAACTTGGGGTCTTTAAGCTGCGCCGGGTGGTAGTTCACGTGGACGCGTGCTCTCCGAACTCACTCTGAAAGCATGGCAGAGGAAACGAGTGCCCTTACTGCTGAAGCTGTTAGTGCGCTTGTGAAAAGGGGAACTTTTCATACCAAAAAGCCCTCTAAGGGTAAGTCAGATACAGTGGGGCAAAGAAGTATTTAGTCAGCCACCAATTGTGTAAGTTCTCCCACTTAAAAAGATCAGAGAGGCCTGTAATTTTCATCATAGGTATACCTCAACTATGAGAGACAAAATGAGGAAAAAAAATCCAGAAAATCACATTGTCTGATTTTTAAAGAATTTATTTGCAAATTATGGTGGAAAATAAGTATTTGGTCACCTACAAACAAGTAAGATTTCTGGCTTTCACAGACCTGTAACTTCTTTAAGAGGCTCCTCGGTCCTCCACTCGTTACCTGTATTAATGGCACCTGTGTGAACTCATTATCAGTATAAAAGACACCTGTCCAAAACCTCAAACAGTCACGCTCCAAACTCCACTATGGCCAAGACCAAAGAGCTGTCAAAGGACACCAGAAACAAAATTGTAGACCTTCACCAGGCTGGGAAGACTGAATCTGCAATAGGTAAGCAGCTTGGTGTGAAGAAATCAACTGTGGGAGCAATTATTAGAAAATGGAAGACATACAAGACCACTGATAATCTCCCTCGATCTGGGGCTCCACGCAAGATCTCACCCCGTGGGGTCAAAATGATCACAAGAACGGTGAGCAAAAATCCCAGAACCACACGGAGGGACCTAGTGAATGACCTGCAGAGAGCTGGGACCAAAGTAACAAAGGCTACCATCAGTAACACACTACGCCGCCAGGGACTCAAATCCTGCAGTGCCAGACGTGTCCCCCTGCTGAAGCCAGGACACGTCCAGGCCCGTCTGCGGTTTGCTAGAGAGCATTTGGATGATCCAGAAGAGGATTGGGAGAACATCATATGGTCAGATGAAACCAAAATAGAACTTTTTGGTAGAAACTCAACTTGTCGTGTTTGGAGGGGAAAGAATGCTGAGTTGGATCCAAAGAACACCATACCTACTGTAAAGCATGGGGGTGGAAACATCATGCTTTGGGGCTGTTTTTCTGCAAGGGGACCAGGACGACTGATCCGTGTAAAGGAAAGAATGAATGGGGCCATGTATGGTAAGATTTTGAGTGAAAACCTCCTTCCATCAGCAAGGGCATTGAAAATGAGACGTGGCTGGGTCTTTCAGCATGACAATGATCCCAAACACACCGCCCGGGCAACGAAGGAGTGGCTTCGTAAGAAGCATTTCAAGGTCCTGGAGTGGCCTAGCCAGTCTCCAGATCTCAACCCCATAGAAAATCTCTGGAGGGAGTTGAAAGTCCGTGTTGCCCAGCGTCAGCCCCAAAACATCACTGCTCTAGAGGAGATCTGCATGGAGGAATGGGCCAAAATACCAGCAACAGTGTGTGAAAACCTTGTGAAGACTTACAGAAAACGTTTGACCTCTGTCATTGCCAACAAAGGCTATATAACAAAGTATTGAGATTAACTTTTGTTATTGACCAAATACTTATTTTCCACCATAATTTGCAAATAAATTCTTTAAAAATCAGACAATGTGATTTTCTGGATTTTTTTTCCTCATTTTGTCTCTCATAGTTGAGGTATACCTATGATGAAAATTACAGGCCTCTCTGATCTTTTTAAGTGGGAGAACTTACACAATTGGTGGCTGACTAAATACTTCTTTGCCCCACTGTATATGGAAAACATTTTCCGTGGTTGTTGACAGTGATGGAACTGAACAACGGTTTGCCTGCTGCGATTCATGTAAGAAGGTGCTTGTTTACGAAGCACACAAGTCAGGAACATCTGGCCTGAAGCGACATACATGTGCCGTCATGAAAGGACAGACATTACTGGACTTTAGAGAAACTATGAAAATAACTAATGCTCTGAAAAGCAAAACCATTGATAAATGCATAGACTTTGTTGCTGCTGACGTTAGGCCATACGACAGCATTGCTGGAAAAGGGTTCATGAACATGGCGCAGCACTTGGTGGATACAGCAGCTGCAATAGGCCGATTCAATGTCAAGGAAATTCTACCCCACCCAACGACAGTTTCCCGACATCTGGATGAAACACTTAGAAAGGCTCTCGTCGATGACATGCTAGCTACCATAGAGAAACATGGATGTGCGGTGACCACCGATATCTGGACGGAAAATTACAGGAAAGCATCTTTCCTATCTGCCACCATCCATTACATCGACTCCGAATACACATTGGTCTCGAGAGTGCTCTTCGCTACTCCATTTGAAGCAGACACTTCAAAAACCGGAGAAAACATTCGAGCTTTACTGTTCCAAAACCTGAGAGTCTTTGGAATTGATTGTGCACACATGGGGAAGAAAATGGTATTTGTTACTGACAGAGGAGCGAACATGGTGGCTGCCTTACGTGGTTCCAATGCTGTGGTTGAACAGGTGCCCGAGACCGCTCAGCTTCTTAACGATGTGAAAAAACTGGTCAGCTACTTCAAACACTCTGGCCTGCAAACACTGCTTGGTTCATCTCTTAAACAAGCCGTGGAGACCAGGTGGAATTCGACCGTTGATATGTTGGAGTCTGTCTCAAAACAGTACGATGCCATTACAACCATTCTGCTGGAGAAAAACCAGTACGACAAAATAGGGCGCATAAACAAAAACACTCTGGCTTCGGTAGTGGCATTTTTAAAGCCATTCAGAGATGAGTCAGATAACACGGGGTTGAGTGCAGCTCTAGTTCTGCCGTGGTCTGTCAAGCTGAGAAATCATTGTGAAGTGGGCCAGGCAGACCCACTCCTAGCGCCGATTGCTTCTGCCTGCGCAAAGCGCTTGGATGACCTGTTATCGCCAAATAGCCTGGTCCTGAATGGGATTAATATGTTGTACAAAATGGCAACATTTCTGACTCCTAAACTACGTCAGCTCAAGATGCTAAATCACCACGAGAAACAACTTGTGATTGACGGTGCAAAGGAGCTGATTGATGACCTCGGACTTAATATCCATGATGCCGAGGGAGATTCAGAGTCACCTCCACCAAAAAAGGTGACTTTTCAGGAATTTGCAGACTGGGAAGACGCAGGCACTACAAGCCAGTCGGCGATACCTCTAGACACGGAGATAGAGGACTATTTAAAAGTTCAGCTCGACGGAGAAGGATCACACAGCTCAAAAGATGTTCTCCTCTGGTGGAAGAAGCATTGCCACAAATTCCCTACTCTGAGCAAATTGGCACGCAATGTGCTCTGTGTTCCAGCATCCAGCGCACCATCAGAACGTGCTTTCAGTATCTGCGGCCGCATTCTGGAGCAGCGACGCAGTCTGCTGAAGCCCACATCGGTGAACAACATTCTTTTCCTCCATGGACATGTGTAAGTTAGCAGCACAAGACACCCTTGGGAATATCAGGTGCAATTATTTTCGTTTTATTAAAATTATAGGCAAGCTGTAAAAATAATTGTGAAGTTCCTTTTGAAATAGACATTTAAATTTATAATGGGCATGTTTAGCCCTGCCTGCATAGCCGCAGCATTTTTGTGATTATTTCAGATTTATTTGTGTTAATTTAAGTATATGTTAATTTATTAGGCTACTGTTTTGATATCGGGTGCAATTTTTTCGTTTTATTAAAATTATAGGCAAGCTGTTAAAATAATTGTGAACTAGTTCCTTTTGAAATTGACATTAAAATTTATCATGGGCATGTTTAGTTGCCAACAGCCCTGCATAACAGCTGCATTTTCGTTATTTTTTCCAATTTATTTGTTACTTTAAGTAGACCTGTGTTAATTTATTAGGCTACTGTTTTCAGTTTGTAGATGAAGTTTCTTTTTAAGTTAACGAGTAGGCTATACATGTAAACATTTTTTTGAGTGAGAATAAATGCACATTAGAAACAAATTGCTGTTATTGTTTATTTTGGTGGTTTTAAATTTTATGCATTGTACAATCAGTGCACACATTGTGAGGTAATCTCTGGCAGGGCAGAATAGTAGCGCACAACGAACACTTGGGGAAAAATGCAGGATTTTAGCGGGGCGGGAGCAGGACATATCATAACATCTGCAGGCGGGAGCGGGATGTAATATTATATATATCTGCGGGGGCGGGCTGGAGCGGGCTGGAGGCTTGCGGGTGTGAGCGGGAGCGGGAGGGGAAATCAGTCCCGTGCAGACCTCTAACGACATGTGGCGGTGGAAGCCGGGATTGATCCACCAACCTTCAAGTTGGAGGACAACCGCTCTAACCACTGAGCCACAGTCGCCCCATGGAATAATACATGGAATTGTAATTTAGAAACTGGATTTTACATTAAATCAAACTGTGTTTGTCTTATAATAAAATGCTTCTGATGATTTAACATGAGTAACAAAAAGAAAAAGACTGTTCATTTTTCAAAGCACTGTACATTAGTTTGATTCACACATTTTACATGACACTATAGCCTACTATGTTTAGACTTTCATTTAAAACTGTATGTCACTTAAAAAAAGTTTCTAAATTAATAAACCATATCTCAACACTACAGGAGTTCCAAGAGAAAAATGTGTCTTGACAATTGTCAACAAATTGTCGGGGAGTGTAAACCAGGATGTCTTTGTCAGGTAAGTCTTTTTATTTCATGTCACAGAATAAAAACATTTTGTGTTAATGTGCAATTGACTGTGTTTTTTTTTTCTTTTGCTTTTTCCTCAAGATTACTCCAAAGCATGGACAAGATTTTTCATGAAATGGAATTAAACGAGACGACATTCTTATCAGACAACAATGTTATGGCTCTTCTGTATCGGCCCACTGGTGCCTTCACTGGTCTGGAGTTCTATGCCAGCGACAATGAGGTATCCAATCTGACAGACAATGCAGATCAAAAAGAATTCCCTTTTGAATTTTTTTTTTTATATATATATAGATATTATCTGTCCTGCTAAATATGACATCGCATACAACAACCTTTTAGATGAGTGAGGTATAAAACAGGATGGAAGTAAAACAAATAAGTAAACTTCAAACATTGATGCTCATATCAAACACACACACATATACAGTATAAAAAGTTATGTGATAATTTATAAGTTTTATTGACATTATTTTGATTGGCAAAGTAATTTTTCCTTTTTTGGTGTTGATTAAAGACACAAAACCCAACATCATGCTGTAACATTAATTTTACTTTATAATTCTTCTTCCGTTTCTGGCACTGATTTAGTCAACATATGGAGTGGATGTGTCCAACAGAAAAGTGAGTGCTTCCCTGCCAAGAGAGCTGGATGTTCAGCTCAGTAACACAATTGTGTTCTGCACCATTAACCTTCTATCTGAGGTGAGGCACTACACTTCACATATAAGTAAAACCCACATGTCCCTCTATGCGTTGTTTTAGAACAATGTTGTAAAGCATCAAAGTTAGATTACTGTGTAAAACACTAACAAAATAAGATGAAAGAAATAGAAAAAATTGTTAAAAATCCAGTTTTAAAATATTATGGAACAAGAATCTGTATTGAAGAAGCCATTCTATTAAAAACGTTTTTTTTCTGAAGTTTCTGTTGAATATTTTAGCTCCACAGGTGCTAACAATTTCTCTTTCAGTTTTTATCTCTCAAACTACGCAGGTGGCGATAAAACTCGAGTTTAAAATGCCTGTATTTTTTTCAAGCCACAACTGCTTTGTTCATTAGTATTCATCAGCTCGTTCAAATGACACCACACCTAGCATGCTGCTTGCTAAAAGCTGTAGCATAAACATGTATCAAACAGGAAGATACTTGGTGTGCTGTTGCCATGCACAGCGGGGCAGGAAATAGTATACCTTGCTCTCATAGGCTAGTTTGTTAGCCAGTCTGACTCCAGCAAATTCGCATAACGAATATTAATGAGTTGCAGCCGAAGTCTGACGAATCTTCACGCAGACAGATTGAAATGTCTGTTAATCAGTGTTTCTTAATGTTTTTTTAGATATAAAATGTTTCATATTACTGGTTAATACTTAAGAAATAACCACAAAGTCCTGAAATTTGTGTGAAATGGCCTCTTTAAGCAGTTATCTGTACCTGCACAAAGCATGTCAATTATTGTCAAACATTGTCATGAGAAAAGTAGTTTTTGAGAAAAAAAGGTAAAATTTTTTAATGTAGTAATATTACATCATCACGGACTGTAGTAGTCATTTACTAGGTGCTATTACTCTACCACATTACTACAACATCAGTTTATAGTGTAAATGGCTGTTCTAAATAGTTTGAAACAAACCTTTTAAATAAATAAATTGTGTGTATTTTGTATTGCAGACTGCTTTGAATGGCTCAGCTAAACTATATGATCGCAAGCTTATTGGCCTCAGTGTAGGTGGCAAGAATATTTCAGGACTTCAGGAACGAGTCAACATCACCATAAGTACCTCAACAAACATACATGTAACTTTATTTCAGTTTGTCTCAATTCAGATTATTTACTTTCATGTTTGTTACGTGTTGATATTAAAAAAGTGCAATGATGTGATTTCTTAGTCTTATAAAAATAAGTGTGATATTCCCCCCATGTAAACCACATATGTTGCTATATTATAGGAAACCCAGACAGTCCAATGCGCTTTTTTAGATACATCAGCCAAAGGTGAGTAAACCATTACATTTATCATGGGAAAAGAATAAAATAATTTTTTTTTCTTTTTGACAGAGAACATGTCTGGTTTTGTAAAGTTTTATAGATTAGTTAGTCAGTTCAGTCCAGATGTGACAGCATCATATCTGACTATCTGCCTCACCTGGTCTTCCAGCATTTAGGAGTAATGGCTGTGAGACCCTGTGGGAACGTGGGTGGGATAATGTCACCTGTTCCTGTGACCATCTCACATACTTTGGTGTGCTCATGGTAGGAATGACCTTCTTTATTGTTTTGAACTTTAGGGAACTGTCTTTACAAACAGAAACCCTTTTCCTCTGCTATGAGTTTTTTGTGCATTGTGTACATATAAAAGAAACATGATTTCATCACACATATAACACATTAACGCTTGCATACTTCTTTTGTTCTTATGCTTTTGATATGCAAATAAACCAATCAGATTATCTCATTCCAAAAATATTGGTCTAATTGCTCCTTTCTTACTCTGTTTATTTAATTTGTTTTATTTTCATTATTTTTGGCAGTCCGTTTCAGTTGCCCTACTCACATAAATTAACATTAGGCAGATCACCCGTTAGTCCGTTTACTGCTGTAAAATGTTTGCTGCTGTAAAATGTTTGCCGCCGGTTTTTTTGCTGGTGATAAATCACCGAAGATTTTGTAAATTGGGTTGCTTAGCCCTGGCCTGTCCCTGTAGTGAGGGTGGAGGCAGCATGCTGGTTTCTGGAGCTTCTTGGCCCTCTTGGGGTGCCCTCCTGCTGGGGACGCGAACTGCTCTGCTCTCTTGCAGACATGGCGTGTGGCTGCCTTCTGTGCCTGTCAATGGATGCAGGTTTGGGGCTGCTGTGCGCCCTGGTGCACAGACCCAGTGCACTCTGCCCATTGATCTTGGCTGGTGGTATGTTAAAATCACACTCTAGGTACAAAATTGCGCAAATAAAAATCAATAAATCTTTTTAGTTTGTAATGCCTCAATCTAATGCACACTTAATTGTCTTAAACTATCCAGTTAGGTGCTTCTTTGATCCCCAGGATGAAGATTCATTTTTCAGATCTTGGACGTAAAATTTCAAATTCGATTCTATTCTAGCCAATGTACGAAGGATACAATTGGAGAAAGGGGAGCTACCAGATTCAGCTTTGTCTCTTAATAAATCAAATCCTAATTTTAAAGAGGCATTTTATATTCACTCGGGTTAAATCTGTTAGCCACCAACATTTTTTTAGAGTGTCATATATAGATGGTATAGATTTGTGTACCCACTCTGTAAAGATTCAATATGCCACAGTAAAATTACTGTGAGCATTAACCCACAGCATAGTAATAGTGTATTTTCTCCACAGGTGCCTGTGTCTCAGACAAACCTCTCACCTAAAGACCAGGAGATCCTCTCATACATCACTATCATTGGCTGCAGTATTTCTCTGTTTGCTCTGGTCATCACTGTTTTAATCTTTATTACAAACAAGTAAATATTCATCCAATTTCACTGACGTCCTTCCTAGAGCACAAACTGTTGTTCTTAATTACGTCCTTTAAGTTATATAATGTTTATAATGTTCAACTATACATCCTCTTATTACTTCACATTCACTTTAAGATTTGATGATGATGTCAAGGGTTGGCTCTAGAGCCTTTGGAGGCCCTAGAAAAATTATCCACCATCCCAGTAACATCAGACACTTTTTAGTAATAAATATAAATATTACCATGCCAATGAATACCTTGAACTTACTGTATATGGTAACAATCAACTCTCAAACACAGGGCCTTATAGGAACAGAATGTGTAAACAAGACAACATAAAACTATTGTCCAACACTTAAAATCTCTCATTTATAGCAGTCACACTACTTGATATGTTCAACATAATATATTATATACATAATATATTTATATATAGAATAGCGCTATAACTGGTGGCAGCTTGTTGGAGTAGCTCTGTGACTTAGCTAGCATTTTTATTCTTTGAGTATTTCTTGATGGTTTTTTCTTCTGGAAATATTTTCTAAATACTTTTCTTCTGATTTGGGTGCTGTGCTGATCGAGTTTTTTGCTGGATTTGTCACTTTTTTGCCACTTGTTATGATGCGTAACCATGGCAACCAGATACTTGTTTACAAGTAAGAGCAGCTAACTGACCTTTCTAAGGCTGAAATAATCCTCAAATTGAAACTCTGGATCCCTGATGAGCTCAAAAGAAGAAGACATGGATGCAGAGCAGGAGCAGAGTGAAGAGAGAGAAAGAGGAAGTTTAAACCTTCACTTCCATCAGTCATATTGACAAATGTGAGATCTCTTTGTTAACAAAATGGATGAACTTGAAACTCTGTTGAAATGCAGCATCATGTGTTTCACTGAGACATGGCTAAAGGGACATATCCTGGACTCCAGTGTGTCTCTGTCTGGCTTTCAAACAATACGGACAGACAGAGATTTGAAGAGGAGCGAAAAAAGAAAAAGAGTTTGTCAGCTGATCACATCTGCAGTCACCTGTTGGGGGCGGAGCATCAGAGCAAGTGACATGAAGAGGCTGAACAGATTGATAAGGAGGGCTGGTTCTGTCCTGGAGACTGAACTGGAGTCTCTTGAGTTGATTGTCCAAAGGAGGATGAAGAACATGATGGAAAACCCTCATCATCCTCTTCAGAACACAGTAACTCAACAACAGAGTGTCTTCAGTCAGAAGATTCTTCATAATCGGCTGCAGCACAGACCGTTACAGGAGATCCTTCCTGTCCACAGCTAGAACCCTCTACAGGAGATCCTCCCTGTCCACACCTAGAACCCTCTACAGGAGATCCTTCCTGTCCACACCTAGAACCCTCTAGAGGAGATCCTTCCTGTCCACAGCTAGAACTCTCTATGGCTCCCTGAAAAAGAACTGAGTTACAACAACACTTGAATTTCCCTTCGGGGATTAATAAAGTATTTTTGATTTGATTTGATTGATAATATTTTTTATCAAGTTGTTCAGATGTATTATATAAGAGGTTGTGTTAAAAGTACATTGTTATAGTATCATTAGCCAACAGATGAAAAGGCAAAGCCCATTTAATTTAATTTGATCAAACATCATACCTCTTGAATGGGACGTTTTTCCCTGTTTTCATCTGATTATTCCATCATCAGCGTGTCTTATCATCCTCCATTTCATGTGAAGCACAAATCAATCATTAAAATCTACTCAGTTGTCTCTTGTAATAGATCTTATCTTCTGTCGGACAGGAAACTCAGGCAAGATGATTCTAAGAAGATCCACATCAGCCTCGCAGTTGCTCTGATCCTCCTCAACCTTCATTTCCTTCCTAGTCAGGCAGTTGCAGCAGGATCCTCCACCCAGTTTTGTCTTTACATGGCTCTTGGTCTTCATTACTCCCTGTTGGCCACTTTCAGCTGGATGGCCTTGGAGGGTTTGCATCTCTATCTTCTGTTAGTCAAAGTCTTCAACATCTACATCAGGAGATACCTGCTCAAACTCAGTGTGGTGGGATGGGGTGAGTGGCGTCATCAGAACATGAAAGAGAAGTGAATCCACCTTTATGTTAATTAACCAGATCATGTGTTTCAGGTGTTCCTGCAGTCATCGTGTCGGTGGTGGTGATCATAGACAGAGACTATTATGGCCACGCCCCTCTGGACGTGTCTAAACCTAATGAATCTGCAATGTAAGAAAATAACGGGCAGACATGTTTGAACCAGGAAAATCTTTAAGTCATGATCTATTCTGCATATTTATCTGAGCCCGAGTATTTCATTAGTATATTTAACTGAGATAATTACAGAAGTTTTTTTTTCATTCTTTTCAGTAGTTAATGTCAAATTAGTGTCTATTCTTTCATTCTCTGTAGATGCTATATAACCAATGACACAGTGAAGATAGTGACGACAGTGGGAGTGTTTAGCTTGGTGTTCCTCTTTAATGTGATCATGTTGGGTGAGACAGCCCGATGGTTTGTGGGTTCCCCTCTCAGCAGAAAGGTAATTGCTACTCTATTTTTACCAGAAAATATGATGAATAGGCTATTGGGATATGTGGTGCAGGACTGTGCGTAACTACACCTTCTTGTTTTAAAGAGGCCATTTCACACAAATTTCAGGACTTTGTCGTTATTTCTTAAGTATTAACTAGTAATATGAAACATTTTATATCTAAAAAACATTAAGAAACACTGATTAACAGACCTTTCAATCTGTCTGCGTGAAGATTTGCATGACTTCGGCTCCAACTCATTCATTTTCATTATGTGAATTTGCTGGAGTCAGATTGGCTAACAAACTAGCCTATGAGAGCACGGCTTCCTGTTGCCTCCCCCTGCTGCACATGGCAACAGCAGACGTAGTCTCTTCTAGTTTGATACATCTTATGCTAACAGCTTTTAGCTAGCATAATACCAGACGTGGTTTCAACTGCGGGAGCTGATGAATACTAACGAACAAAGGAATTGAGACGTAACAAAATACAGACTTTTCAAACTTGGGAGAACTCGGGTGTTATCACCACCTCCGTAGTTTCAGAGATTAAAACTGAAAGAGAAGTTGTTGACCTGTTTTCACACCCACTATGAAGGTAAGAACACCTGTGGAGCTAAAATATTCAACAGAAACCTCAGAAAAACCGTTTTTAATGAAAGGGCCTGTTTAATAATATTTTTCTTCAAACTGGTCAGATGTTTAATGATGGTCAGTTTATAAAGGCTTTTTTTCTTTTTAGCAAAGACTGACAGCTTTTGTTTGACAGAAAACAAGAATATTACAATGGAAGAAAGCTTTAGCATCCACTTAGGGTTGAATATGTTTAAGGACCTTTGTTCTTTTAATTGTGTTAAATTGGCTTTAACACATTGTCCGCGATTTTCTCTGTATTTGGTGTCAGAGTTCAAATCGACAGACAGAGCGTAATGCATCCATGCCACAAATTTGCAGCCTTCTGGCAGTAATGGTTCTGCTTGGTATCACCTGGGGCCTGGTCTTTTTCTCCTTTGGCCTTCTCACCACTACTGGCCTCTACATCTTCTGCATTCTGAATTCACTGCAAGGTCTGTGCTTCCGTTTTATTATTATGCTCTAATCTTTACATATACATGTTTTATAATAATGCTTGTTAGTTAACTGAATTTACCTTATTTGCCTTTACTCATTAGCCTATCACAGTTAAAATGGTTTATAGAGGTTGGAACCCATAACTTATTCTTTGTAGAACGTCAGCAATACATTAGATGCTTAAACTTAGATATTTTACCATTTCTTAGAAAATATCAGCTCATTTTGTATTTGATGGCAGCAAAACATTTCAAAATAGTTGGAACAGTAGCAACACAATTTTACAAAAGTAATTGGCAAAATTCAGGAACAACTAGAGGAACATTTAATCACTAATTATGTTAGCATGATATGAAACTTCCTTCTAGCAGCCTTAACGGCAAAAATGCTGGCCATATACAAACAGTTCCATCCACTGGCATGTTCTCTTTTATTTAATTATGAAATCCCAGTTAGTAAAAACGTCCACACTAAAGAAACCAGAAGGTTGTGTTGAGTCTTTATTTCAACAGATATTAAAAACAACAGTGTAGAAATATGTTCAGAATGTCCTCTGATGGTCTAACCCTACAACAGCTAAAGGGATGGATCAGAATAACCCAAAAAGGAACATTTTAAATCTACCTAGTCTTAAAAGTAGACACAGAGTCTGTCTTACACATGAAAATTGAAAGGTAGTTCCACAAGAGAGGAACTTGATAACTGGAAGCTTTATCTTGACTTTCAGAAACTCTATTGTGTGGAGTGTTTTTAGAAGATAGTGATTGCAAAATTAAAACAATGTTTCAGAACATACTGAAACTTATGTAGAACATCTGACTCGCAACATTGTTCCAAGCTCTGTCTTGAGCAGAAGAGGTCACATGACTGTTTCATATTGCGTTCCATTACATCACCAGATATTTCAAAACTTCATGGGTGCTGAATATACAGTGGTTGTTATTGTTATTCCAAAACAGTCATTCCAAAACAAGATAATAAACAAATATTGTAATAATTTTCTCACAAATAAAATAATTTCAGCACTGATTGTGTTTCTTAATAAAAATACATAAATGTACCAAAGCACCTTCTTTCCAAAAAAATAAATTAATTGATAAATACATAAATTATTTTTTTTATATATATATACAGTGGGGCAAAAAAGTATTTAGTCAGCCACCAATTGTGTAAGTTCTCCCACTTAAAAAGATCAGAGAGGCCTGTAATTTTCATCATAGGTATACCTCAACTATGAGAGACAAAATGAGGAAAAAAAATCCAGAAAATCACATTGTCTGATTTTTAAAGAATTTATTTGCAAATTATGGTGGAAAATAAGTATTTGGTCACCTACAAACAAGTAAGATTTCTGGCTTTCACAGACCTGTAACGTCTTTAAGAGGCTCCTCGGTCCTCCACTCGTTACCTGTATTAATGGCACCTGTGTGAACTCGTTATCAGTATAAAAGACACCTGTCCACAACCTCAAACAATCACGCTCCAAACTCCACTATGGCCAAGACCAAAGAGCTGTCAAAGGACACCAGAAACAAAATTGTAGACCTTCACCAGGCTGGGAAGACTGAATCTGCAATAGGTAAGCAGCTTGGTGTGAAGAAATCAACTGTGGGAGCAATTATTAGAAAATGGAAGACATACAAGACTACTACTACTACTACTACTACTACTGTCATTTAGCAGACGCTTTTATCCAAAGCGACTTACATTGAGAGAACATACAAGCAAGAATTCAAAGAGAAGGAAAAAAATATAAGGAGGCGGACAGTTTGGAGTCCAGTTTAATTCCGACGCTGATACATCAAGTGTATCAGTACACTGTACATCAATTTTTATTTTATTTTATTTTATTTATTTATTTTTTTTTTTTTT
>SSNP01000073.1:354776-367359 GCA_006937955.1 Pachypanchax playfairii
TTTTATTTATTTATTTTTTTTTTTTTTTTTTTTTTGTGAGAGATAAATTCTCAAATCGATATCATAAATCATAAATCACTCCTACATTAAGACTGAAAGTGTTCTTTAAAGAGGTGAGTCTTAAGTCTGCTCTTAAAAGTAGCTGCAGACTCTGAGGATCGGACCGAGTTTGGTAGGTCATTCCACCATCGGGGGACAACAGAGGAGAAGAGTTTGGAACATGATCTCATGCCACGTTGTGGTGGAAGCGCTAGGCGTCTTTCAGCGGCTGAGCGTAGCTGACGCGTGGGAATGTAGGTTTGGATGAAGGAGTGAAGGTAGGTAGGAGCTGTGTGTGTTAGAGTCTGGTAAGCCAGAAGCAGAGCTTTGTATTTGACCACTGATAATCTCCCTCGATCTGGGGCTCCACGCAAGATCTCACCCCGTGGGGTCAAAATGATCACAAGAACGGTGAGCAAAAATCCCAGAACCACACGGAGGGACCTAGTGAATGACCTGCAGAGAGCTGGGACCAAAGTAACAAAGGCTACCATCAGTAACACACTACGCCGCCAGGGACTCAAATCCTGCAGTGCCAGACGTGTCCCCCTGCTGAAGCCAGGACACGTCCAGGCCCGTCTGCGGTTTGCTAGAGAGCATTTGGATGATCCAGAAGAGGATTGGGAGAACATCATATGGTCAGATGAAACCAAAATAGAACTTTTTGGTAGAAACTCAACTTGTCGTTTGGAGGGGAAAGAATGCTGAGTTGGATCTAAAGAACACCATACCTACTGTAAAGCATGGGGGTGGAAACATCATGCTTTGGGGCTGTTTTTCTGCAAGGGGACCAGGACGACTGATCCGTGTAAAGGAAAGAATGAATGGGGCCATGTATCGTAAGATTTTGAGTGAAAACCTCCTTCCATCAGCAAGGGCATTGAAAATGAGACGTGGCTGGGTCTTTCAGCATGACAATGATCCCAAACACACCGCCCGGGCAACGAAGGAGTGGCTTCGTAAGAAGCATTTCAAGGTCCTGGAGTGGCCTAGCCAGTCTCCAGATCTCAACCCCATAGAAAATCTCTGGAGGGAGTTGAAAGTCCGTGTTGCCCAGCGTCAGCCCCAAAACATCACTGCTCTAGAGGAGATCTGCATGGAGGAATGGGCCAAAATACCAGCAACAGTGTGTGAAAACCTTGTGAAGACTTACAGAAAACGTTTGACCTCTGTCATTGCCAACAAAGGCTATATAACAAAGTATTGAGATTAACTTTTGTTATTGACCAAATACTTATTTTCCACCATAATTTGCAAATAAATTCTTTAAAAATCAGACAATGTGATTTTCTGGATTTTTTTTCCTCATTTTGTCTCTCATAGTTGAGGTATACCTATGATGAAAATTACAGGCCTCTCTGATCTTTTTAAGTGGGAGAACTTACACAATTGGTGGCTGACTAAATACTTTTTTGCCCCACTGTATGTGTGTGTGAAAAGACACAAAACTCCAAGGAAAACATTGCAGTTCATTGAGTGGTATTTCACATTGACATTTATTTATCCACCAGCCGTCACTGTGGTTGTTTGTTCATTTACTGGAACAATTGTTTCAAATGATTCAATCTCCCAATCATTAGATTTCTGCCATCACTAGAGAAAACCCAAATGCAGATGAAACTAAGGAGACTCCAGGATAAATGTATAAAAATACTTTTAATGCTGACCAGCATAAACAGCTGCGAGCCCTTATAGACAATGAACACAAAAACACTGAGGTAAAAATACGTGGGGAGATGACTGACAATGAACTGAAGAATCTATGGTGTATTTAAATAGAGAACAAGTGATTACTGAAGTGATGACAGCTGGTGAGGCAGAGCAAGAACAAATTAGCAGAATGATGAAAAGGTGCAACAAATTATCCAGACAGAGAAAAACTGAAGAGCATTGGACATGAGGGCAAGTCATCACAAAAAACAAACTGAAAATAAATTATACAAAGGATCGAAAATACCCCACAGAGGGTATGAAAGACAAAAACAAGAAGAGAACAAACATAAAGGAAAACTCTAAACAGAAATAATAAAGACAAAGAAACTCAATAAGAGGAGGGACTGAGAAACTTATTGAAGGTATAAAACAAATGGGAGAACTAAGAATTGCTAAAGCAAAACACACAAATCACCAGAGAAAAAATGAAAAGAAATTAAAACCAACAAAATAAAACTGAAATAAACAGAAATGGAAACATAACACTGGAGGCTGACCGATATTAGTTTTTCTAATGCCGATATTTAGAGCTCATAGTAGGCCGATATGTGCGACTGATATTTGCGGCCGATATCTCAGCACTTTCTATTCGTTTGCATGCTAAAATATCGCACTAGTTTCGCCAAATTTCCTATTATAATTTTGTGTTCTGAACATATTTACAATCAAACATCTAATCAAAGTTAAACAAATCAAATTAACCAATTAGTAAATAAAACAAATGAAAAGAAATTAATAAAGTCTAACCGAGTAAATAATAATAGTTAATTTAGTAACAGCAGGGAAGCTAACATTAGCTCCACAACACACACAGTAAAATAGCATGAACTAATGTTTCTGGGTCACTTTGGGCCAGAATGCTTGTAATTAGAGCATCACTATAACCCCTCCTTTCCACTGGATGCGCAACAGCCGCGCAACATTAGTGACGCGTAATACGCGGCTGATAGCCGCCATCATAGTCAATGAAACCGTTCCCACTGTGCGCGAAGCAATACATATGAGACTCGTCCCAGAAGAGTAATATTTTTTACGCGGTAAGAATCTAAAACACATCAAGTTCAGCAGTTTAGTTTAGACCAGACAGGAAATCAGGTGTTTGTACCCGGAAGTTTCAAAATAAAAGGACACGTGCAGATTTCCGTTCCGACTACGAGAAAGTACAGTACCTGTGACGGGTTTGAAGTCCGTAGGTGGTGTGAAAACAAGCTTCATACCTTCTGGATACATGTTGTCATCTTTCTTCCTGCTTGTTGTTGTGTGTACTGGCAAAATTAGGCGTGTTTCCAATATTGTCATGATCATCCGGGACCAGCTGGATGTATGCACGAGTGATTAATGCTTGTGAAGCGCTCTCGGTAGGAAGGGATGCACTGCTGATTGTGAGAGCAAAATGTTGCGCGCTGCCGACGCATCCAGTGGAAAGGAGGGGTAATTGGAAAAACAGCAGTTCTAGTGTTAAAGACCATATCCTTGTCCAAAAAAGATACTCCAATAATGGGTGTTGAGTTAATGTCATCAAAAGTGAAGCGGTTGCCTCCACAACCTGACGATGGATGGATGGATGGATGGATGGATGGATGGATGGATGGATGGATGGATGGATGGATGGATGGATGGATGGATGGATGGATGGATGGATGGATGGATGGATGGATGGATGGACGGACGGACGGACGGACGGACGGACGGACGGATGGACGGACAGACTTTATAATACAGCAGATACTGGTTTTGCTGTGGCCCTTTGGCTAGTGTAAGCAGACCAAGTCTTGACCTATTTTTTCTGTCTTTTACAGGTGTCTTCATCTTCATTTACTTTTTATTGACTTTGAAGAAAACCAAAAGCTCAGGTGCCATTTTGAGCAGCGAAAGACGTACTGTCACCAGTAAAACCTGAACTCACTCAGCATTCCCTCCAGAAGGATTTGTTTTGTAATATAAATATTGTAAAAATGTTTTTAACATTTATGTCCTAATTTACAACATTGTACCACATGTTTTTATTCAGACTGTGATAAAAAATTATTTTATTACATAGTACAAAGTGAATTTGAGTAAAAATTACAGAGTTTAGTTTTTCAAGTATGATTTTAAAAGACTCAGCTGAGTCGTTCAGTGCTCAAATCAAATTAGATTTTAACCACTATATTACCTGTCCTAAAGTTTTTTGCTCTGTGGCAGTCCAGAACTCAGATGAGTTCTGCATTCTTTGAGTCACATCTTAATCACAGCAAATAGTTTGTTTGTTTTTTTAATTCCATGATACAACAACTAATAAATCTCATGTTCTCTGTGTGGTTTTACCATTTCAGATTTTTTTACCAAACTCAACCTGGGATAAATGTTTATATAAAAAATGACACTGCTGTATTTTAAAATCACGGTTTCCTAATAATAAACTTCAATATTATAAGTTGTTTGGTTAAGCAATTTGTGTATCGTTAATTAACTCCTAACCAATAATGAATAATTAAGATAAACCTTTTGTTCCAAAATCTGGAAATGCTTGTTTAATTTTTCACTCATAGTTTCCTTCTCATAAGCGGATTTAGGGAATGATGTGCTCATTTCTGAACTTTTATTTTCTGCTATCATCCTCTGGAATAGCTTTTGCATTGTTTGCTAATGGTTTCTTAATAGTTAACTAACCATTAACTAATCATTTGTGTTATTTAATCATTACTTACATTTTTTGTGTCCCTAAAGCAATTTCTTCCCATCATTAGTTCATCAATAACTAACCATTAGCTAAACCTTGTTATGTGTCATGAATCGGGTTTATTCAAGTCAAGTCAAGGACTCACCTCCTCCTTGTTCTGACATCTGGTCTGCCAGTCCAGGACTTATCTCTCATTGCATCAGTTAACTTGTCTTCTGTCTTGTTCATCATATATCCGGTTCCAGCCCAGTTGTGCCTTTCCAGTCCTCTCCATTTGGTTCCTGTGTCCAGCCTCTGCGTTTGAGTGGGGTCTCGATCCAATAAACAATTAGTGACCACTCAGCCTGTGGCGTAGTCACTGACAGGTTCTGACATCCTTTCAGTGACTGTAATATAAGATATATTTCAGGACAAATGAAGGCTATATAACACCAACAGTAAGATTGTATCATATATGTGTTTATACCAGATGTTGAAAGCTGTAAAATAACAGGATACAGAACCTTTAAAACAGACAGACTACCTGATATGTTCAACATAACATTATTTATCTGTATTATAAAAGAGGGTACACTAAAAGTATATTGTTACAGTATCAATTGACAACATTTTCCCAAATTAAGCTAGTACAGCTGAAAAGGCTAAACATGTTTATTTAAATTTAAATTTATTTAGACTTTTTTCTCCTCTTTTCTTTGTTTTCTGAAAGCTCCTCCATCCTGAGGGTTTGGGGATTTTTTTCTTTATGAAACTATCGTGTTGTTTACATCTGCTTGCCTTTCCAAACTCTTCATGTATTTCAAGATTCCTATATGAAATATCAGTGCAAGTTATCAAGAATTTGTCATGTAAACTCATTGCACTTTTTAATTCAGCTGTAAAGCTGGAATGTATCTAATGATTTTTCCTATTAAAATAAGATTGAATCAGTTTTTTTTTTGTGTGTTGGGGGGTGGAGGGCGGTAGTAGGAGTGCAACTACTACAGAATGAGGAATAACTGGGTGAAAAACTGAACTTTTATATTTATGTTCAATGTGTATTTCTCTGTGTATTTCCTCTTTTTCTACTTTAAAAGGTGATTGTTAAGACCCAGTTCTGTGGAAAAGGGGAAGCAACGTTAAAAACAGGTGTAAACTTTGGTTGTCAATGAGAAGATAATTCATTGTTTAGTTCACTGTTTTTATTTACAAAGTAAAAACAACATAGAATCTTTGCCCAAAAAAATAATCTTAGAATATATATATATATATATATATATATATATATATATATATATATATTACAACAAAAACCAAAAGAAAAAACATACAAAAGATAAATGAAAAACCCAAGATCTGCACTTAAACTGTCTTACACTGGTGGAATTTTAACTAAATAACTTTATAAACTCATAAACAAACAAACAAAATTGTATCTGCAAATATAAGATTCTGAGACTGCCTCCAGAAGATTACAAATTACTTTGAAGAATTCCCAAACACACAAGACAGGTTTAGATGAAAACCTATTATTATTCATAGAGCTGCTTATACAAAGCAAAATCATGTCATCAAGACCCAAAGTAAAGCAAGGCCAGCTGATCAGCTATCTGTGCTTCTTGTATGACTTGTTGAGCAGGTGGAGACTGATCCAGTCAGGGTGCAGAGAGAAGTTACTGACCTGAGGATTCCAGAGAAGGCAGCCAATCACACATCTCACAACACAGCTGTAATGCAAAACAAAGTGCCAAACCAAAAAAATAATTTACATATGATATTCAATACACTTCCTCTAAAAAGTTGAAATAAAGTCAATGTCCTCCCAACTTTTTGTGCTGCAGCTGCGTGCAGAGGTGAGTTATATTTTTTTATGTTAAAACTTTTAATTTCACTGTTTGCAATTATCCTATTCTGAGACCTAAACAGTACTTATTTCCATACAAGCTAAAATTTAGAAAAACATGAATAAATATCAGAAATATATCTGTGTAAATATCTGCAGTGCTGGATTTCATACTTCATACAAGTTGTTTAAATGATGAAGCACAGAACATAACAGTAACGCAACATGACAGAAACTAAAACATTACAAAATGATTTTTAACTAATGAAGTTTATAAATGTGTTTATACTCAGTATTTTGATGAATATAAAGCTGGAATCCTGGAATGAGAGAAAGATTAAATTAATTCCAGCATCTCCCACCTGCATACCCCTGGACTCCCATGAAAATAAATTAGTTTATCTAAATGGGACCTTCCAGGCAAATTAATAAAATACTATTCTAATCAAAGTTTTTTCAAATACTTTCTTAAAATTTCAGTCATGTGGATTATTCAGCTTTTGAGCTGAAATTTCCATGTAACCAACTCTGTTACTGTACTACTGAGCTCCTCAGGGGACATGGTATGAAAAAAAAATTTAAGGTCAGAAAAAAAACAAAAACATTTTGCGTTATCCCGAGAAAGTTTTGCGTTATCCTGAGAAAGTTTTGCGTTATCCTGAGAAAGAGAAAGTTTTGCATTATCTTGAGAAAGTTTTGTGTTATCTTGAGAAAGTTTTGCGTTATCCTGAGAAAGTTTTATGTTATCTTGAGAAAGTTTTGCGTTATCCTGAGAAAGTTTTGTGTTATCTTGAGAAAGTTTTATGTTATCTTGAGAAAGTTTTGCGTTAGCCTGAGAAAGAGAAAGTTTTGCATTATCTTGAGAAAGTTTTGTGTTATCTTGAGAAAGTTTTGCGTTATCCTGAGAAAGAGAAAGTTTTGCATTATTTTGAGAAAGTTTTGTGTTATCTTGAGAAAGTTTTGCGTTATCCTGAGAATGTTTTGCGTTAGCCTGAGAAAGAGAAAGTTTTGCATTATCTTGAGAAAGTTTTGCGTTATCTTGAGAAAGTTTTGCGTTATCCTGAGAAAGTTTTGCATTATCCTGAGAAAGTTTTGCGTTATCCTGAGAATGTTTTGCGTTATCCTGAGAAAGTTTTGCGTTATCCTGAGAAAGATTTGTGTTATCTTGAGAAAGTTTTGCGTTATCCTGAGAAAGTTTTGCGTTATCCTGAGAAAGTTTTATGTTATCTTGAGAAAGTTTTGCGTTATCCTGAGAAAGTTTTGTGTTATCTTGAGAAAGTTTTGTGTTATCTTGAGAAAGTTTTGTGTTATCTTGAGAAAGTTTTGCGTTATCCTGAGAATGTTTTGCGTTAGCCTGAGAAAGAGAAAGTTTTGCGTTATCCTGAGAAAGTTTTATGTTATCTTGAGAAAGTTTTGCGTTATCCTGAGAAAGAGAAAGTTTTGCATTATCTTGAGAAAGTTTTGTGTTATCTTGAGAAAGTTTTGCGTTATCCTGAGAAAGAGAAAGTTTTGCATTATCTTGAGAAAGTTTTGTGTTATCTTGAGAAAGTTTTGCGTTATCCTGAGAATGTTTTGCGTTAGCCTGAGAAAGAGAAAGTTTTGCATTATCTTGAGAAAGTTTTGCGTTATCTTGAGAAAGTTTTGCGTTATCCTGAGAAAGTTTTGCATTATCCTGAGAAAGTTTTGCGTTATCCTGAGAATGTTTTGCGTTATCCTGAGAAAGTTTGGTGATATCTTGAGAAAGTTTTGAAAAGCTTGTACTTGTGTGAAAATGTGTGCCCTTCTGATCACTTTCTCGCTAGACTGATAAAAGGTATCCCTGTCGAAGTTCTTGCTTTATTAAGCTTCCGTTAAATCAATGAATGAAAACAAAAATGATTTTGAGTGGTTTTTTTACTCGTTTCAATTGAAATGATTATCATCCACCAAACACTATTTTCTTTAACATCTTGTTTGTTTAGGCTGCCATGTTTTTATATTACTTTAAATATGTAGATGGATGGACGGACAGACAGACAGACAGTCAAAGTTAAAGGGGGGAACAGGATTTCTCTGTATCCTGAAATGTTCCATTCCCCCCTTCTAACTTTTTTAATACTTTGACTGACAAGCTTGTCCTTTTCTGTCCACAATCCTCTTATCATGGACACTTACTTCAGTGAAGACATTTGGTCTTTTTATGTCAAAGTTAATACAGGACGTACAAGCTTTTCAAAACTTTCTCGAGATATCGCAAAACTTTCTCAGGGTAATGCAATTTTTTTTTTCATACCATGTCCCCTGAGGGGCTCAGTACTATTCAAAGTTCACACTTTTTACCACACGTTTTTTTTGTTTCACAGGATGAAGTTGCTGGTTTTCTTGAGCTTGATACCATGTTTTATGTCTAAATGCCATCGAACACAGAGATCTTGTACTAATTCAGAATTTTGTCAAAAGTGTGTTTCTCATGAAAATTTCAATGGTAAGTTGTCTTAAATATAAATTATATGCATTATATTAGTTTAACTTTTGGTTGGTTCATTTGTTTCGAATATGTTAGGCAATCATGTTGAATGATGTTGTATACATCAGAGTTTGAATATTTTATGTGTATGAAATCTATAATACATAACTCTACAGATGTAGCAGTTGCCTCAAGCTGTCTTGGAGAGGTTGAAGAAATGTTTTCGCATGAAACACCAGAAGACGTTTTGAAGTAAATTCATTCTATATCAGGAGAAACATGTTACATTTTCATCTACTGGATGCAGTTCAAAATGATTTATATTTGTATTTTCTTGCAATTTTCAACAAGTGCATTCACATACATTGAGGATGTTTTGGAAAAAACCAAGTTGACAGATGACAGAGCATTCTTCAAAGCCAATAAATCCATGGCTTACCTACTGAAGCCCAGTGATGAGTTCAATGGTCTTCTTCTTGTTGCCAATGAGAATGAGGTAAAATTATTTAATCTGAATAGAGACTCATCTGATTAAATGAAACCCGCAACTTTTTTACTGGGTCAGACTGCAACTATGTGTGTCATTCTTCCTGTTCTTGCACTGTTGTAGGTGAAGACAGATACAGAAATGCCCAACAGTAAAGCAAGAGTTTACCTGCCGAGAGACCTGGATGTTACATCAGATGACATGATTATGTTCTCCATGATTGACCTTCCAAACAGGGTCAGTGACTACAGTTTCCAAACAAAACCAACATTTGTCACAGCAGAAACGTGTGTTTATCACAGAACAGGAAGCTTAGATGAAATGTTGCAAAACTTGATATTCAGTGCTGTTTTGTTTAATTGCATGAAAAATGTAAACCAGTATATAATTAGATGGGACTGTTTATATCATAATAATATCCCAGCATCAAAAAGTGACATTATACTGTATGGCTGTGTTAAAGTATTGATACTTTATTGACACTATCACTGTGCTGTACTGCAGAATCAAAGTTAGAATGTGATATTATATAATAATGTAAAATGATATGAACATTTTTGTTATTTCTTATTTTAATATTAATTTTATGAGATCAGTTTTCCAAAAATCAGGCCAAACTTTTTAACTGAATGAATTGAGTGTATTTTGTATTGCAGACCGCTTTGAAAGACTCAGATAAACTGTATGATGGAAAGCTTATTGGCCTCAGTGTGAGTGGCAAGAATTTTTCAGGACTTCGGGAACGAGTCAACATTACCATTAAATTGCAACACATAAATGTAAGAGCAAGTTTATTTAAGCAGTTTCATCCTATAATCACACTTTTTGTGCTGTCATGTCTTTTAGGTTTTCAATATTTCAAAGAATTTACAATTTGATTATTTTGTCATGGAAATAAGTGTAAATTTGTCTGATATTCATTTACCTTATTAAAATCACTAATTATAGGAAACTCAAGAACCCCTCTGCGTGTTCCTAAATACATCAGCTAAAGGTGAGCAAACATCAAATCTGTCATGTACAGTGACATAATGTAGTTTTTATTTTGAAGAAAATCCTGATCTGGCTCAGACTTGTGGTTCTATTCACATGCAGTAGAGTGAGATGATGTTCAGACATGAAGAATCAAAGGAATAACTGTCTGTCTATCTGTTGTCCTTATGAATTCTCAGAATTCATGAGTGATGGCTGTGAGACTGTGTGGGAACGTGGGTGGGATCATGTCAGCTGTTCCAGTGACCATCTCACATACTTTGGGGTGCTCATGGTAGGAATTACTCTTATTATTTTTGGACTGTCCTTTCAAAACAAATAAGTGAAATGGGGATATATTTGAGTGAGAGGGTGCTGTTGTACAGAATATCAGCACTGGTGTGCTTTGGTTGTAGGCACGAGGCTGCACTTTTTTTTTTTTACTTGAGGGCAAAGAGAGCATAGGAAAACTGTGTGAGATCAATTTGCATTTAGAGGCCTCAGATGCCTCAGGAAGTAAACACAACAATTGCACTTGCTATGCAGGAATTGCATGTTTGCACCAGGCTGAATAACTAAGATTAACAGTATAAAAAGTGTTTAAAGGTATCAGCCATTATTGTTTCATCAATACTGGAATGGATCTGTAAACAAAAAACAAACAAGAAAATGCTATTAGAAAAAAGAGCTAAAAGTGCTGTGTGAAAAAAAGTTCCTTAATGGTGCTCTCTCTGGTGCTCTTCAGTTAAGGAATCCACATGAATCTTGGGCAAAGAAGAAGGTCTGACGCTCTCAGGAGAGCTAAAGTTAAAAGGCATTTATTTCCTCATGGCTAAATGGATAAAATCATGCCAACACATTTCAGCCTGCTTGGCTTTCGTCAGGGCTTAGAAATGCTTCTGGCTGAAACCTGAGAGCCTCAGACCCTCTTTTTTGCCAAAGAAAAATGCTATGTTTATTTTGTGACCGGTGAGAGAATATTTTCATTTTAATTTGAGCAGAAACCACTAGAGGGCCCTAAAACTGAACATTAAACTTCCTCTGCAGGGAATGAAATATACCTTTCCTAGATAAGTGAGTTCAGTTTCAGTCTCTCGCTTTCCTGCATTTATTTGAACATAATTATTACAATATATTTTTCTAATTCAAAAAATAGTATGCGTCCATAGTTTCGAAAAAGAATTTCATGTAACTGGACCAGATCCATCCAGTTTAGTTTTCCACTTTGCCTTCAACCTTTTTAAATGAGCTTTGCTTCAGAGAAGATGCTGATGTTTCTGGATCATGTTTACCGGTACTTAAAGAACAACTAACCCCCCCTGCCAGAGACTTACTTCCGCCTCAGTGAGAGTTCAAAACTGGCGCTGAAATGGGCGTGCCGGGAGGACTGAGGGGCACGAGCGGGAGGGGGCTAGTGGGCGGGGTTTGGGCTGTGATTGACAGTTGGCTTTGGCGCTGACACTGACAGCTAAAGTGCATAATGGCAAGCGATAGCGAGTCAAGTTTTGCAACAGAGAGATCCTTTGAGGTGGAAGATTTTTCTCCACCTCCCTCCCCTGAGATGGAGGTTCTGGAGGAGGGTTCGGTGGCGGACGCTAGCGGTCCTGAGCCGTATCGCTTCGAGCCGCGAGCTCCAGCGAGGCCCCATACGGTGCTGCGGAGGCTGCCACCGAACCCTCCTCCAGAACCTCCATCTCAGGGGAGGGAGGTGGAGAAAAATCTTCCACCTCGAAGGATCTCTCTTCAGAGTTTCAGAGTGGTAAATGGCGTTAGCATGATTGCTGATGGGTCTCTGATATGAGAGGAAATACTGAAAAACGTGTAATATATATATATATATATATATTACACGTTATTCAGTATTTGCTCTTATCTAAGAGACCCATCAGCAATATGTGTATATATATATATATATTTATGTGTGTGTGTATATATATATATATATATATGTGTGTGTGTGTATGTATATATATATATATTGCCCTCTACTGACCAAATTGTATCATATATATAATTTTGTTAAACTCTGTATGAACAGGTGTACATGTGGGCATTGTGTCTCATTGTCCCCTCTGGAAAACATGTGCTGTTGAGAGACCCCCAAGATACACATATGTATTTACAAAAATAAACACAGGATTTATTGATTAAACAGTATAAGCATTTATATTCATAACACATCAGTTTCACACAATCATTAATTATGTGCTGGCCATATTTTCCATCTTCCAATGTAGTGAGACTATGACATGAAACTGTCCCCATTGTTACAGGTCTGGCACAGGTGTGAGCAGGTTGGGGGGGGCTCCTGCATCTTAGCAGACTAGAATTATGTCTTCATCCCAAAATTTTTCAATACAAAAGTGAATTTACTGCCATTTACTGAAGGTATATTATATAAATTGTATATTTCAGAAAAATATTATTTCATTTTTCAGATCG